>JAYXIM010006465.1:0-166992 GCA_037575425.1 Anastrepha fraterculus | reverse complement strand
AATACCGAATGTGGCGAAGCGTACGTAGTGCTCTGGCATTTGAGGCACATAAATATACATGAATTCTCAACTCAATGGTATGTAAATTATGTCATGTGCATAAGAATATACAATTGGGTATGTTTAGTTACAAAAAATGTATTTATTTTAAGTTTTACGTATTTTGATTCGCTGAGGAAAATTTATTAAAAGCAATTAACATTTTTTCCCCAGAAAAAAACAATCTTTCACTCATTTCTGCAACAAACACACACATATAAATTTTTTACAAAACTCCAATAAGATCGCGGCCGCTATCTTAGTTTTTACTTTGGTTTTCTAAGAAATTCAATTACAGCCCCGCTCTGATTCAATTGAGCACTTTCTTCAATATCGGTGTAAAATTCCTATGACTACGCTTCAGTTCAAGTGGTCGTAGTTGTATATTTCTTACCGCTCGCTTTTCAAAATAAATTCGCTCCTAAATGTGAACGAAGCAGGCAAAAATTCTGTGTTTAGATAAATTTTACCATACACTGATTTTTATTTAGCTTGCCGGCAACAGCGGGAAAATTTCACACTTTTTAATCAGCCCATTGAATTTTAATGAAATAAAGTACAAGTTTGAAGTTGCAAAACAATCCCCTTAAATTTTGAAAAACAATTTAATAGCAGTGTTGCCTATTTTCTTTACATATATAACAAAAATGTCTTGCCTCCATTATAAGTACTGGTTAAAAATTTGTCGAATTTTTATAGTTCTTGTAGGAAGTTTATATGTTATTTATTATATTTATATTCATATTTGATAAATCTTTGCATAACAAAAGAAAAAAAAACCATTAAAATTAATTAAAAAAATATATTATATGTAAATTTAAAAAAATATGCAATATGTAGTGTCCTCCGTCATTGCCACTCACTTCATAAATATCCCGACCCTTCCGCCACCTACCGGGTTTATTTCTATTTCTTCTTAGTCATGGTGAAAATATTTTAAAGGTGAGCTTTTTAACATACCGTTATTCAGCTCTGGCCGAATATGGCAGAATCAGCTGATGGGATGACGTGCCTTGAGGTGTACTTACAAAAAAACTGAGATTGTGTTGGTGATGTACGAAAAAAATCTACCAATGAGACTTCGTTGTCGTCTAAACAACGACTGATTGGACGAGTGTGTGAATACGTGGGAAATGATCGTGTAGAATTCGGCTGGCGAATCCCCAAATGACGTGGCAGCCAAAGTTCCCCTCACAATTTTCTTTTTCACCATAGTTAAAGAGCAAACGTAAGAGAGCTGGTAGTCAAGGTTCGTTCAAAAGCCACTGTGGACATGAAATACTAAATGACAAAGAAAATGGGAACCGAACTTAAACGCGATTGGCTCATTAGAGTTTACAAACAAAAAAAACATTAAATTTAAAATTTAAAATTTTTTTCCACAAATTTCCTACGAAACAGATATTTGAAAAAATTAAAAAAAAAAAAAAACAAAAAAAAATGGTAGTGCTTGAAGGTAAAAAACTATTAAAAAACACCTTCAACATTGGTTTTATGAGGAAATGTTAAGCCATACTTGAGGGGTTTTCGTAAATTTCACTAGCACATCAAAAGTATTCGTATTTGAGCGCGATGGAAATCTCTTACCCCGGGGTACTCAGATAAGCCAGAAATATCGCTTGAAAAAAAGCCAGAGAACGGCTTGGATAAGTGTTTTTCAGCTTGACACAGCAGGGGCTCACTCAAGGTGCATTCATTAAGAGTGGTCGCACTAGACCAACAAAAATGTTTGTACGTTTTGCCCAAGTAGAAAACAAAGAATGAATTCGCCTTGTTTCGTTCTGAACTGACATCCACATGGACACGGCGAAAGAAAAAACACAGATCAGCTGATTTACCGATACCACTTTTAATAGATTCGCCTTGAACTCACACATCGCAGTGACTTCAGCCAAACTGCTGCTATGATTAAGAAAAAGGAAAATATGTTTAAAATTCAATACGTTTTCAATACGTAACGCAACCGAACTACAAGCACCCACTTATTCAAAAACCTTTCAGTGAATTTTGCAAATGGACAAAAGCCCCTTAAGAATTCTCTCTCAATCCAATATTTATAGACTTCGCTTAATTCTTACATACAACCGCCACATAAATTCGATTTGTATAATTCAAACAAATATTTTTTTTTTATTGAAAGTGAAGCAACCTCACCCTAAAACACTACGAAAAAACGGTAACAAGAATGTAAAAAACAAGCAGGTAGCAACAGCAGCAGCGGATTTGTTATTGATATGCAGCTAAAGTAAATATACAAAAATAATCTGATATAGGCTGAAAAAAATACAGATTTCTTACAAAATAACAACAACAGAAAAGGAATGTTCTACAAAACAAAACAGAGCAACCGAAAAAAAAAACCAAAAAGTAACAGCGAAGCTTCTTGGTTTAACCCAGAAACGAAATACAGAAATGTGCGCAGGCTGAGAATTTTAAGAATTAAAAAACAAACAAAAAAATAAGTACGAAAAAAGTGCAAAACAAAGTTGGAAAACATGTAAGTTACCACAAAATAAAAAAAGACTATATAAAATAAAATAAAAACAAAAAACGCAGTTATTAACCTAAAAAAATATTTTTTTGTTTTTGGTTTATAAAAGAACAGTCATGAATTACGCAAGATACAGTACGCAAGCACTAGTGGGCAGCAAAAGATTATTGCCCAATTACAAGAATTTCGCGCAAATATCTACGCTTTTCTTCACTTCATCACTCGTTCCCCCTTCCCGCGCACCACACCGTGCCAACTCGGTGCCTGTGTTGTCATTTCGTGCGCTTAAAAGTGTCATCAACAGCGCAGCTTCCAAGAAATACAAAAATGAAACCACACTCGTGCGCTAAAAGGCATCAAAAAAGCGTTATTGCTATTGCCATTCATTCCTCCGTCCGTCCGACGGTCGGTTGGCTTGACCGTTCGTTACGTTATCACGACCTCAAAAATCCAAACAAAATTTATGTACAAATAAAACTAAATGGCCGGTCGTTATGGCGGCGACAAGCAGCAGCTGCGACAACAGTGGCAAATCGAGGCTTAAGAGTATTAAGAAAGCGCAAGCGCAACCGCACGAAAGACCGCCAAAGCATTACATTCATGCATATGTACATATTTTCTTGGGATTTAGCGAGACAACACAGCGAAATTCCTGAGCGACTAGCCAACAGCCACGGGATGCTTAAAGCCAAAACAAAGCAGGGACAATAAAGAAGACGCAAATAAAAAACGAAAAAATAAACAACAAAAATTTTTTTTTTTAATAAAAAGTAGGCATGTGGAGGAATCTAACTAAGATTGGGCGAAATTGAACTTTTTATGCCCCACGCGTTTAATTGCTGATTATGAAAAATGTTGTTTCCAGTTTCTAGTTACAAAGAGATACTTTTGGCTAGAATATGGAATTCGGGAGTCGGAGTAGGGAATTTTTCTAAATCAGCCAATTTACCCGTTTCCTTAAAATTGCTTGTGTTTTTCAGGCAGAATTTTTTGCGATCCTGCAGGCATGCAGAATTCTTTGGGACCGCGGAAGCGAGGGAGATATAAACATTTTTTCCGATAGTCAAGCTGCGATCCAGGCTTCGACGTTGCCTTGGTGCAGATCCAAATTGGAGGACTACCTGTACTCAACTCTCTCAAATGTCTTAGGTGTGCAGCTAAAATGCTTCTGATCTGGATTCCAGGATATAGAAACATAGTGGGAAATGAAATTGCTTTTGAGCTTGCTCACGAAGGGGTAGATTGAATTGGTCTCAGAGATCCGGTCATCGGCATCTTACTGATTGTTGTTAAAAAGGAATTGCACAACGTATTTCTCAGGAAAACGCAGAAAAGATTGAGCTCCATTTTTTCATCTGCTATTTCGAAAACCCTTTGACATCCAGTGCAATAGACGGAGGACTCAGAAAACCTTGGGACTCCACGCCATTAAATTCCAACCTCGTAGCTATGTTTACTGGACATTGGACAAGGGGCACACACGCACAAAAGCTGGGCTTGCCATTTAACCCCCATTGCAGAGCTGTGGGGACTTTCAGAGCAGTAGACTGTTGAGCACTTTCGCCACGCGCCAACCCAAGTAACATCAATCTACGCCATTACATCAACAGGTCTGGTTGGTTGCAGATATCTGCATGCCTACTTGGGGAGTACTGGTGCTTTGTACTTCAACCATCTCAGCTACCTACCTACATTAATATTTTATTAAAGAATCCAAAGCGTTTCCTTGCGCAATTAATTGCCTCTCAGCAAAGTGCGTGAGGCACAAGAATTCATAGAGTTGAGGAAAGGAGATACAAAAATGCACCCTAAAAGTATATAACAAACCACTGCTGGAGCACTTGTTTGCATTCATGCATTGGGTATAAATATACATAGCAATTGCACCGAAGCAGGCTTAAGAACAAAATCATGCAACCATCAAGAAAAATGTGGAATGGGAAATGTAAGCAAACAAAAAGCCGCGAATAGTTGAGTGAAAATGAAAATGCCAAAGCTCAAGCTTTCAAAATCAAAGTCAAATACTCGCAACAAGGGGAATAAGAAGAAACAGAAGAAGGCGAACAAAGGCTCAACTAAATATGGTAACGATATACGCGTTTGGCGATTTCTGGCAAGACACACAAGACACTTACTCACCACTTCACTCCACCTCTGCAAGTAGGCCGTTCTGCGTTCGTATGAAATTCCAAAGCTGTGATAATGGCGGTCAAGCGCGATTTTAGCCGGCTGTGGGCAAACTCAACTACATATACATGTATGTATATTTGTATGGATGTACGCATTATGCGCGCGTTCGTTCACATATTTACGACCTTATGTGGCCTTCGAAGAGCAACGCGCAGCAGCCAACACAAAACTTTATGATCGGCCAACACAGCCTATTTTGGGCTAGCGAATTGCGCTCATTTCTGTCGTAAAACGGAAAAGGAGGCAGCGAATATAAAAATACAAATCGCTGCCAACATTAACAGACTGCTAAAGATTGTTAAAGTAGAAGAAGAAGAAGGTAAAGAAGAAATACGATTATTGGTTATTTGTGTTTTTGGCTTGTTTACAATTGCACGAAGGAAAACTAGAGCAGTATTTTATTTTATTTTATGTTATTTCCTACTTAACAACAAAAACAGCAATAAGAATAACAGCAACAACTAAAGTAGCAAACAAAGTTTAGCAAAGTAATAAATAGTTACAACAAAAAGATCATTGTCATCATCAACTATTCATTCCTATGCGCCAAAAGCAAAAACAAAACAACAATAAAAATGCATTACAAATTACTATCATCAACAAAATGCAATGTTATGAGCTCACATACATGCACACACGCACACACGAGTGCAATATAAATAGGCGCATAAAAGTTGGTAGCAGTCGAGGCAAACGCGCCACCAACCATCAGACGCTTTAGTCAACAGTCGTCAGCATGCGACTATTGCAATTGGACGGTGAAGTTTATTTTTGAGCGGCGCTTTTCAATGTTGATGCGCCGCGACTGAAATATTTATTATACTTGTACGCACATAATTACTATTAAATGTTTATAATGCGTAGATAAATACAAACTACATCAACAGTAAACGCTTTATGCCATATTTTACGCCGACTCATTTGGTCAAGCTAACGCACAGCGCAAACACTCACGATCACTGAAAATATCTACAATATATGAAAATAAAAATAAAAGTTAATAGTAATAGGTATTGAATACAACGCCAATCGTTGTCAGATGATGCAAAAACATCTGGCTAGCTGGCTGCATGTACATGGAATTAATGCTAACAAGCTGCTAATTCGGTATAAGCAAATTACAAAAAAAAAATATAAAAAAATTTTAGAAAGGTGCTTGACGGCTAGTTGGGGTGTGGAGGCGTAAGGAAAATGAACATGTGACAAGCGGAAATAGAAAAATTTTCCCAGATCTCGCAATTACCTGAATAGAACTAGCGATTAGAAAGTTTACTTAAATTTGTTATTATTTATTGCTTTATTAAGCTGTCAAGGCTAAGTGTGGACTGCAAACGATGTCAATTCAGACCGATTTCAATAAAGCGAGCCAGTATTTTCTTCCTCGTACTAAACGGAATTTGTTCGAAGAAACAAATCCTTCTGCAATTAGCTTTTATACGCCGATGAAATCTGCCTCTATATAAGCCACCACCAGCAGGTACTGTATTGAATATTTTCAAGATTGCTTTAAATGGTTTTAATGACCACCTAATATTTCCTAGTTCTTGTAGTCTCAAAGCCGGTTTACCAATAAAACAATAAAATAAATTATTCGTATTATTTATCCGTCGATATTTCGACCCCAATTAGTAGCCATCTTCAGAACGTAATGGCTGTGCTTGACCGACTGATTGGATAGTTGGCATCAATTCGTACGATATGACCTAGCCAGCGGACCCTCTGAATCTTTACGTTCCCCTCCCTCTAAAGCACATTTACCTCATTATTCTAACGTCTGCAGCATTCTTGATAGGCCAACGCTCATAACTCTCAAACGCGCTCAAATTCTCTAGGCGCCGCCTGATGGAATGTTGTCATAGTCTAAGCTTCTGTAACAGGGATGATGAGAGACTTAAAACGTGTGATATTCATGCTTTGCAATACAGGACTTTGCTACTCAATTATCTGCTTTACTATCCGAAGCAAAATTGGCAGATAATTTCGGCTACCACGTCATTAGGGATTCTGTTCTCTCATTTCACGCGTATTCACACACTCATACAATCATTCGTATTTCAGGCGAACGAAGTAACATGAGTGGACGTTGCGTTGACTTCGTTCGCATATCAGCAACACAATCTCAGTTTTTTGTAAGCAAACCGCGGCCAAGACTTCGGTTACGCCAGCAAATCAGCTGAATAGTTGAAAATAGCTGAGAGCCGTTTAACGGTTTAATGTTGGTTACTCGGCCGCATTCTAGACATCGTTGTCCCAAATAGGGGTTTTTTGGCAAGAGCGAATCTGTACTGTATTTCAAGACTTCCTAAGTAAATGACGCCACTCTACTTGCTCATAGTTTAGTCGTACGATTAGTGCGTCCTTCATTCTTACGTTCTTCCCATTAATCGTTGTCATACAGAGGTAATCTACACCTTACCTATTTCCATGTACCTACATCTCCTGCCTATCAACCTCTATGTAACTGTATTGGAATGCTGAGACGCAATTGCCCTGACTGATATTTCCATGGTGCCTTTCTGAAACCGTACAACTTAGGTAATAATAGGACTCTCTAGAAGTTGGGTCAGATCTTTTCTTATTGAACGGTTGTTTTTGTTTCACCCTACTTCTGAGACATTCTTTAAAATAAAATCGGACAACTTCAAAATTGAAATTTCCAATCAACATTTCTCTCTGGCTTTCCGGATGAGGGCGCTCTGTCACAAAAAGACCCAATCACGCAGTCATATACAAACAGCATTAAACAAACTATGCCAAACAGCGAAAATCAACAAACAGCCTACAGAGACGAGGTGCCCATAATGAGAACGTAAACCTTAAAACAGTTGTCATATGTTACGGAAAGGTAATAAAAGTAACAATGTTGGGATTTAGTCAATAGCGTTCATTCGAATTAGTGTATTTTCCTAGTCACCAAAACATCCATGGAAACAAAGTTGTCGATAAGTTGACCCTCAACCGAGGAATGAACTCCACACGCATTAAGATCTAATAGTCAAAACATTTCCTCTCAACGTATCAGGTCCTAGGCGATGTAAGGAAGACCTAACTCAGTTTATGCGAATATGAGCCGGCAGCATTTCAATATAAATCTGTTTAAGAATGAAGAATTTTCAATCAAACATAAATCTTGAAATTTATAGGTCACTACAGCTACTATAAGAGCCGCAGTAAAGCGGAAACATACCTCAAGTTTCAACCCACTACTTTGCAGAGAAAACTGTGATGAAAAATGGCGAATGCCGTTCGGCTTGGTGGTTGCGCAACTCGGCTTGGGTGATAGATCGAGTTGAAAAGGCAAGACAGACGAATTGAAGTGTATTTCCCGAGAGGAGCGGCTATGCAGATAAATGGCTCCGTTCCCACGGCAGTCGGCTCTACGTTACCGGAACAAACCGTATTTACACTCCGGCTAAGGACTTTCACTCCAGCACCACACCCCGTATATGTATGGGGAATGTTTATGCTGCTACAACAACAACGTCAGCAAATGATTTTCATCCAGGATAATAGATTACTAGGTTCGCTCTTTAACTATGGTGAAAAAGAAAATTGTGAGGGGAACTTTGGCTGCCACGCCATTCGGGGATTCGCCAGCCGAATTCTTCACGATCATTTCCCACGTATTCACACACTCGTCCAATCAGTCGTTGTTCAGACGGCAACGAAGTGTCATTGGTCGATTTTTTTCGTACATCACCAACACAATCTCAGTTTTTTTGTAAGTACACCTCAAGGCACGTCAACCCATCAGTTGATTCAGTCAAATGCATTCAGAACCGAATAACAATATGTTAAAGAACTCATCTTTGAAATCTCTTCAACATGGATTTTTATAAGAAAATATTAAATTTTTTGTTTAAGATTATTCTTAACAAAAATGAGTTTGAAAATTTGCATTGGCTTCTAAGAAGTAAGCAAAAAAATTATGTATCCGTTTCATGGTTCATGTCCGGTTCAGAAAACGAAACCAAAGCCTATAGACCTACAGTTGATATTACCGAAACGTAATTTAACCACCAATTGCGAAAAACAAAAATCCTAAACTGCGTCGTAAAATTAGAGAACAGACGCTAAAAAATTAATTTAAAAAAGAACGAATCAACCATTGACGCCAACGACTTTTAAATATGTTACATCCATTAATAAAAACAAAACTTTATTATCCAATCAGCTTTATTGCCAAGCTCTTCAAACAGGCATTCACTTAATTAAATTCCACATTTCCGGTCAGCATGCCTAAAAAGTGAGCCACAGCTAGCAAACGAACAGGCCAAATTGCGACAAGCTGCTGCTAAAAAGTGATAGACGTCGAACGAATTGACGGGAACAGTAGCGGCATACAAAGGCATCACAGACACATATGAGTACATAGCAATAGCTGGCGAACGTTTAAAACTGACCATTTGTGTCAACAGCACAGCTACTGCGACAGCCAGCAACAAAGCTGAGTGAACAGTTGGCATTGTTAACCTAATTATTGGGACAAGTAGTGTTGTTGGTGGTGTTGTCGTTGTTTGCAACTGCCATCGTCATCTATTGCACCATAATTGGTGCAACTATAAATCAACAATTTAATTTTATACAAACAAGTAATTAAATAATTATAAAATTCTTTAGGCAACAACAAACCAAAAGCCGGTGCGTAGGTAGCATTGGCAATGGTAGTGATTATTCGAGCTCTTTAGTAACTTTAAACAGCTTAAGGCAATCGAGTAGCAATTGAATGGTCATAGATACAGACGTAAACGAGTATACCGACACTAGGCAGAAAAAGCCTGCTGCATGCAGTGTGTCATTCGAAGATATTCACAACAAATATTTTTTGATGTATGGTCATAAAAATGTAATTCATCTAATAACGTAAACTATATACATCGAAAATTAAAACTTTCTACAAAATTCAACAAATTTTCATCAAAAATTTAAAATTTTTTAATCTGAATTTTTCAAAATTTTTTGAGTATGCAGTTTTAAAGCTCAATTAATTTCAGTTCAATAAAATGCAAGTACGAAACAGCAAAAGATTCGCATTGATTTTTGATCAATTCTTTCCGCTAAGAGTCTTGCGCATTTTCTTTCAGACTAAAACCATTTCGATACCCGGGCTATTCGGGTCATGTCATAGGGTAGTAAAAGTCATATTTTCATAATAAATTTGCGAAAATTAATTGACATGACAAACATTGTGAATATTGTATAAAGAAATCCTGAGCGCAGTGATTTTCTTGCCTTTATTTATCAATTTATTATTGTATTACTCTATCATGAAAACGTGGATATCCTAACAAAAAGAGCGTAAATCAAAGTCATAAATTTGTTTAAAAAGTTAATAAAAAATCGACAAAATTTAATTCGAATTTCAAATATTTTATTCAGATTCTTTAGCACTTTTTGGGTATGCAGTCCCGTCTGCGTGTTATAGATATACAGGGTGAACGATATGAAGGAGTTGTTGCGCGTGGCGAATTTCCTAGCATTGTGTTTTCTGGTAAAAAAAAAGTCCCAATTGAGCAGCTCATAAACACTCAAAACGATCGTGTTTACTTGACCGAACGCTCATAGAATTTCAGCCTACGTATGGCCACTCGAAGCAATTTCCCATCGCAAGTAATGGTTTGGGCCGCAGTGACCGCTGATGGACACTCTCCAATCGTTTTTATCGAGCCTGGTGTCAAAGTGAATGCGACTTATTATCGGGAAAATGTTTTAGAAGCTGCTTTAGACCAGTGGACACGACAACATTTCGGTCGTAGACCATGGACGTTCCAACAGAACTCGGCACTGTCTCATAAAGCTCGTGTGAACCAAGAATGGTTAAAAAATCATGTTCCACACTTCACTTCGTCCACACAATGGCTTTCGAATTCGCCAGACGCAAATCCGATATCATGCCAGTATGGATGCGCTGAAAAAAGCGATTATACGAGAATGGGCCAAAATACCTCAAGATCACATTCGTGCAGCATGCAACTCATTTTTTGACCGTTTGAAGGCAAAAGGTGATCATATCGAGCTAAAGTGAATATATGTTAAAATTGTAATCATTTTTGAAAAATTTTGTCTTTGAAATCAATCAAAAACTAATTTCACACAAAAAAATGATGGGCTTTTAAATAGTTCATATCGTTCACCCTGTATATTGGGGCTGAGTAATTTGTTCGGAGCAAAATTTTCGAAGAAATTGTATGATATATTCGAATTCTATGCTCAATTTTGAGCAAAATCAAATACTGCGCAAACTATATTTTAAAAAGTTTTGATCCTTTCAATTTTTAAAAGAAAAAACAGTATATTATAATTTTTTGAAAGGGTAGCAAATCATGCATGCAGCACATCACAGCGGAAGGTGAAAAATACTTAGTTGCTCCGCCCTAAAATGTATTAGTCTGGGGAAACAAATTTATTCTTTTTGCACAAATGGCTTAAAACTCTTTTATGATCGATCTTTAGCTCTTGGGCGAAGCCACAACTGCTAACATGTCGGTCAACTTCGATTACTTCTGTGGTTTTATCGATATTTTCGACGACGGGCCTACCTGTACGAGGTGCATTTTTAACATCAAAAATACCTAAACCGAATCGGCAAAACCAAAATTGCATGTAATTGGCTGTTTTAGTCTCGACACCGTAAATACCAATCACAATTTCAGCGGGCTGACTTGCACTTAATTCTTCTTTATCAACGAAAAACTGTAAAATGTACCGATTTTCTCTTCTCTCTAAAGACTTTTTTTAGTGTGAAATATCAACTTGACACAGAGCATAAACTTTAAATTTTTTGATCAATACTTTTACATTTAAATATCATTTTTTGAATTTTTTGCTTATTTATAAAAAACGCATATTTTGACAGCGTTCTCACGAGTAAACGAGTTTCGCATCTAGTCATCTATTCATCTATACTGAACGCACTAATGGCGCATTTCTCAAATAGTACGAGTATAAATTCCATTTTTGGTAATTCAGAATAATTCTTGATTTATTCTGTTCTCATCGGCCATTTTGGCTTTTTATTTAGCTAAGTAGCGCACTCGTCCAACTCATTCACAAAATAGTTATGCGTAAAATAAAAACGTGATTTACTACAACTGCTAACGAAACGTGATTTAGTTCAAAAATACAAAAAACAAAACAAAAAAAAGGTACAGTAGCTAACCAGTTCAATTTGAAAAAATGTTGAAATCCAATTAAGGTTAATTTTTCTAACAAGTTTTTTTTTTCGTGTTTAACCGCTGAATGTTGGCCGCATATCAAAATAGAAATTTAAATGCTATAAAAATATTATCCAAACACACTTTTTATATTCACGATTGCGTTGATGGGTAGATGGGTAGACGCATTTAAACAAAATGAAAAAAAAAATAATTAAATAAGGCGACACGTGCGTTAGTCACGCCTGAACATTAAAACAAAAGCAATTCTATACAAACCCGACACTTCGACGAGGAACAAACAAACATTTGCGCCTATAATTGAAAGCAATAAAAATGTAACCACGTCGTCCACGTAAAACCGCAACGCAGAAAACAGATTTTAATAAAAAAATAAAAAAATAGAAATAAAAACGCAACATAAAGCAAAGTTTAGAACAAGCAAACTGGCAAGTCAAAACGGCAGATTATAATATGAAATTTACCAAGCAATAGTCGCCACACTGCGAATGTAACGCTGTATACCCCATTTGCGGTTCGAGCTGTATGCAAATTTATTTGTATTCCTTCATATTTTAATTACCTGAAAATAAAGAGAACGGAAATTAGTAAAACACAAATTGAGAATAGAAAGAATAGGTGTAAGCTTAAAAATATTGAATTTCTCGAGCAATAGAAAACGCAATATTCGATACGCAAGGATGCAATACAGTGAAGGGAAGAATTATATGAACACCATATTTAAAAATCAATAAACAGATTGCCTACCCTTCGTCGTCAAAAGCGAAAAAATTTCGTTCTAACAAATGAAAATTTCAGTTTCCAAAACGGAACCTCAGAACAAAACGGCTTGAAGAGCAGCAAGCATCAACGAATTGACCGATTTTACTCTATCACCAGGTGCCACATATCATTTTTCCATAGATAAATGGTTACGTTAATATGGATGTCTTAGAAGTGCGCATTACCCGTGCACCCAGCATAGACTCGAACCACTTCTTAGCTTCGCGTAGGCCACTTCTGACTGAGCTTGAGAAAATATTTCTTTTGCGTCTCAACTCATGATATTGGAACCCAATTATATTTTTATCATTGGAAGCTTACAAATGGAAAACCCACTTATGATCGTCAGGAAGCCAATGCATCCTCAAGAAGTGACAGTTTGGTGCCGATTTTGGAACAGTGGCATAATTGGCCCAATTTTCTTTGATAATGTTACTGAAAACGTCATTTCATTAGTAAACGGTGAGCGCTAAAGAGGTATAATAAAAAAATGTTTGTGACCAGAAATTGAAGACATGGACTGGGGCGATCTTTCGTTTTAGGAGGAATTTACGCCATTAGCCTTTTTTTGTGAGAGCCCGTGAAGTACCGATGTTATGGGAGCAATCCATTAACAATTTAGAACTTTAGAGTAAGGGAGAGATAGAGGCAGAAACCGGCACTAAGGTCTGGGAAAACTGGGTTAGCAGGATACGTTACTGTCAAGCCAGTCAAAGCAGTAAGGTTAGGTTAGGTTGAAGCGGTTGTCCACGGTGGGATACACTCAGGCTCATAGCCCGCGCGTTGTGATGCCCCGTGGGGAGCTTCTCCTTATCTCTTTTAAAAGCAGTGTGTACTTTTCAAAAATTCTAGTAGATCCCTGATTTCCGTACTACTGAGATCTTCCAATTCATTAAAAAAATGTATACCCAAAATGGTAAATGTACATCTGGATAGAGCAAGACAATGGCACAGCAGGCGCGATATCGTGTCTTCCTCTTCCTCATGTAGACAGCTTCTGCAGAAGTCATGTGTTTTGCCCGCCCATCTTCTCGAAGTGTCTGCCTTTTAGCCAGTGCCCAGTTATAACTTGAATCAGTGCGCTAAGACTGTGCTTATTTTGGCTTAGCAGAGATTCGGTGCGTTTAGCATTGAGAGTCGGCACAATTGTCGGGCGATTCTGCTGGTGAGTTCGTTACGCCATCTTTCATTCGCTGTTCTTACATGGCTATTTCATTTTCTGTGCACTCATCAGTCAACTTGGCGCCCAGTCTCGCTAGTTTGTCGGCCTTACAGTTACCCTCAATGTCACAAAAACGTCTTAGCCTTCTCGTTAAGAGATATGCGGCATTTCGTGGCTACATTGGAGGTTGTCGACTGCTTTGTGAGGATTTTATCGCCGCCTGGCTATCAGTGAAAACATAGATATACGCTCTAGGTTTTGTGGCACACTGTTACAGTGTCACGGCTATTATTATTGCCATCGATTCAGCCTGAAAGAAACTACAGTAGTCGCAAAGTCGAAAACTAAAGGAGCTCCCCAGATGTGCGGAGTATACACCTCCCCTAACCTCACTTTCCACTAATCTTCTCTATTTTGACACTACTTTTTAGTTCTTTTCCACAACACGTCTGGAATTACGTCCCGGCAAAATTAAGCTCATTTCAACACATCAAACGAATCGATAACTCGTGCAACAATTGCTTTTCTCGCCTTTTTAGATCTCTCGCTCCCTCTTCCTCTCTTTATCTATCTCTTTGTAAAAGTGATTTAATCAGCAAAGTGATTTTAGCCGGGTTCATGCCTGAATGTTTTGCTCTACCATGGAAGCTTTCATCCCAGGCACTCAATTAAAATTCTGTCAAAAAAAGTAAAAAAAAATTTCCCTAAACGGTGGATTTATTTCGTTGTCCACCGGTGGTTTTAAAATATGGCGCATTCAAATACGGAATTGAGTACAAAGCAAGCATGCAACCAAACACGTCTCAGTCTGCGTGCAACATTAAAGAAAATACTTCAATTACGCTTCAACGCAGCCGCTAAAAGCCATTTGATGTCTGCACTGCTGTTTGTGAACATGAAAATACTCCAAAATGGACCATTTAGTAGGTTAGTAATTTGTTTAAAAACTCAGAAGTCACGTTTCAACTCATTTTTAAATGAATTAAAAGTTCAAATATGAGGCGAGACCGATAGCAACTAGGACTTAAAAAACCTGCTCAAACAAGTGGCCACGCTTTTGCTGTGAGCCAATCATGAAATGATCAAAATCGATTGGATAGCTGACCCTTTTCACGAAGAATAAGTGAACATATCTTAAAATGTTTACAATTAATTTACGAAGAATGACCGGTTCAGCATATCTAGTAGCAGAAATCAGTATGTAGTAGATTATTTATTGTTATTATCTTTTAATATCTAGAATTCTGATACTTTCAAGTAAATATTCCACGACATTGGCGCACAGCAAAGAAACAGGTTCAATAATTATACAATTACTCGCTCGAATTCCTCTGCATATTATTACAAAACGAAAGTCAATAAGCGGAAAACTTATTTAAATATTCATTTACTTACATACTAATATAACTTCGCTTACTTATGCATCTTACTAAGTTTACTCTGATTTGAATACTCATGTAAACAAGTTGTGGAACCGAGGCTGTGTGAATGAAGTTTACTTATATTTTCCATTGAACAAACAGTTTCAAGGGAGACTTACAAAAGATTTGATATGTAAAAGAAAGCAGACAAATTGAGAATTAATAACACTAATTCGTATCGAGCGTAAAATGAAAAGGTAAGTGAGGGAGCACATTTATATACCGTAGTAGTGCTGCAGGGAACGAAATCCGACAAATAATCGCTACGAGAAGTTCACATGAATACTCGGAATAGGTACAGCAAAATATGGCGCAAAGTTAATCACCCAATTGTTTTTTTAATAAGGTTTTTTTACTAAATAAAAAAAATTTTGTTGAGTGATGAAAGTTTTTATCTGGACCTTCACAATTTTCCTTGTTATGTGGAAAAGATGATGCCCGTCAAGTGGCAGTTCCAGTGTTGACACACATTTGAGACCGTTTTATCGCATTTTCCATGACTTTCCACAAAATTTCCGGTGATAACTGTTCGCATTCATGTCGAATATTCTCCTTAAGAGGAAACACCACAGGGATTTTTCAAAAAAAATCAATTTTTTTTGCATTTTCTTGAAGTAGACATATTCAAAAATATGTAAAAAAATTTAACTTAAAATCTTGAAAATTGACGAAGTTATGCCCAATACAAAAAGTGCAGCTAGTGAGTTAGAACGGCCAATGAAAACTTTTCTCAAAACGACTTTTCTGAACACGGTGGCCTCGATTTCTCGAAGACTTATGAACCGATTTTAATTTTTTTTTGTTTTTAATTCTTGTACATGTATTGGCTACAATCGTACATAGCCGTTTTTAAAAATTTCAAAAATTTATATTTTTCCAAGCCTTTCGAAAACAAAAAAAATAGTAAAAACACAAACTCCTTTTTCAAACCTGCACCATTTTCTCAAAAAAAAAAATAATAAAAAAAAAACGTGCCACGATAACCACTGATGTATAGATTAGGAATTTGTTTGGTTTTTTGCTTTCAGATGATTTTTCACCGCTGTGCACCACCAGGGTGCATCAGTTTTTTATGACGTCATTGCATTAATATTAATAACAATCGTAATTTTTAATATTTTTTAATAAAAATTTGTGTCAGTATAGTTGAATATATGTTAAATAAATTATAATTTATCCGATCCTCAAATAATCATCCCTACAAAAAAAATGCATGAAATTCACTTAATTTTCACGCGTTCGCAGTGTTTCCCCCTTAAAGACTCCGATGTTCCGAGACTTGTTAGCATTAACCCTCAACTTCAAGTAGCCCCAAAGAAAGAAGTCTGGAATGGTTAAATCGGGTGATCTAGTTGGCGATGCCAACGCCATATCCATTGTGGCTTGAGCTACGTTTATGTTTGTACCAATTCCGGCAGTAAGAAGTTGTTTGTCATGGCCTCAAACGAATGTAGGCCAATCACTTCTTCTGCGTAAACGCCGCCCCACACAGTGCCTCTAAGTGGATGCAATGGTTCTACGGGTACCACACGCGCATTTCAAGATTTTCAGTCCCATAAAAAAAAAGAAACTTGGCGTCGATATTGGCGCTACACCAACACCATCAAAAAAATTTACACAATTATTCCACGCTCTTGCGGAATATAGCGCTCCATTGCTTGTCTGTTTGTATACTACAGCTGTCTAGTGCACAAATGTCAAATAAAGGGTCTTTCACAAGTGATGCCCAGATGTTAGTAGTGAATAATTCCTAGACGGCGTCTTTTTTATGTCATCTGCGGCATTTGTCACGTAGACAGATGTAAAATTTTGCAACGACTTAAAATTATTGAAACTTATTATAAAAAGAGTCAATCTTTAAGAGCAGCATATCGCAAAATTCGTTAAATTTTTGGAGGAAATAAACATCCGAAATGAGTTCACAATTCAAAGGTTGGTGAACAAATTTGAAGAAACTGGTTCTGTGGATGATAGAAAAAGGACGAGCAGATTAAACACTGGATGTTTTGTTCAGAATATGCAGCGCAAACTTTTGCTGAACAACTTTCAACATCGATATCTCGACGTTCTAAGCAATGCAGCATTCCTGAATCGAAGTCGAGTGTTTGGCGGATTTTACCTGTAGGGCATGGGGGGCATTTAAATGATGTCTTTTTCACATATAGTTCTTAGATTCCTAGAGTTCGTATTTTGAATAAAAATAGTGAAACCTGAAGGAATTTAAATTTTTACAATTTTTTTTTCAACAGCATCTAGGCGCGTCTTTTGAAAGACCCCTTACGCTTGCCGTACAAGGACATTTGCAAATATTAGAAATCTTCCGAAGGGCTGATTAGTTTTTGGACTATATTTTAAGCTAAGTTTGTCTCTTAATAAATAGGGATATCCCCTACATTTTAGTGCATGAAAAATATTGCCACTAGGAGATGCATACCAACTCTTATTAAGAACAATTAATCGGAGTGCTTTTCGGTTAGCTTTTCTACGTTACTAAAAAATGCCCCAATGACCATACAAACCTTTCAACTAAGTAGCCCCAAAGAAAGAAGTCTCTCGCCTAGTAGACTGAGTAGAGTTTTCGTCAAGCTTGATTTCACGCGACACTGAAATATGCGATAATTTGACATAACTACTTCTCATTTTAATATAAATGATTTGGATGTCACAAATGGCGTAACGAACAATAAATAACTATTGGACTATAACTATTTTATGTACGTACATCGAGCACCAATTGTCAAGTTCATGGGCCTTGACCTTTTTTGTGCATATATAAAATACATACATACGTACAAATACATATGCACATACCTCGGACGAGCTATTATTTGAAGCAAGTCACTGACAGTTATGCCAATGCGACCACAATGCATTTTGGGCTAGTGAAAAAGTTACCAAAAAAACGTACGCGAGTTGGTATAGGCAAAAAAGCACGTGAAAGCAGCTACTACAATAACGAGCGTAAATAATAAACAACAAAATGACAACAGATGACGACGAGTGTACGAGCACTTTAGTCAAAGTAAGCGAACCACCCTCATGAGTCAACGACTAAATGACTAAAAGACAAGCTGATTGCCGGCTATTCGAAACGCGTTCAGTCGCTGATTTATCTTTCACGCACTTAAAGCTCGCTTCGAAGTTGAATATCTAGCCATTTTGCTGGCAGTCAAATAGATCCTATTTATTTAGTTCTCAGTGGTTGTTGACACTCGCCACAGGCAAAGAAGTTTTTTTTTTACACATTTCCACTTATATTACTATTTATGAACTGTCGTTGGCCTAATGAGGGCCGCAATAAAAAAAATAGATTTATTCGAAGAAAAAATTGGAGGGAGACTTCGGCAGCTTAGTTGGACGCGAGTGATTAGTTGAGGTAAAATATACTTGGACCGAACCTTTATGTGAATTGCAAGAACTCCACCCACACATACATACATATTTGCTGACGAACTCAGAAAATTTCTATAAATTACAATATAAAAACGGGGTATAAAATAATGAAGGAAAAGCTTATGCAGCTGCGTAAATACGACATAAAAATGGTGCAGTATGTTATAATTTTGGGGGCGAAAAAAGAGGCTTGGTCATTATTTTATTGCAACTGGACAGAGGAAAAAATTAAGAATGGTTTCTGAGCAAATTCAATATTGGGAAATATTATAACTACGAGAGTCGTTCGATAAGTTAGAAATTTGATTTAGGGAATATATTTTCAGCATTAACGAATATACAATAAATATAAAACACCGCACGAAAAAATTATAAGACCAAGATGATTATGATGGCATCTACTAAAGCAATACTAGAAAAATGTACGAATATTGTTTCGTTGATTGTATGTTTAAAACGGTATCTCATAACGGAAATTATGATGAATTAAATACCGATATTTTAGTAACGCGCAAATGCTTGCTCTATGCAAAACGAAATAATTATAAGACCCAATTTTAGCATAGAGAGAGGCCTTACAATCCGAGAGATTGCTTCAAAATTAAAAAGAAGTTTGTGGTGAAGTTACTAACCATCGTACGCAACCAATTTTGCAAGCGGATTCTAGTCTAGAATATAAAAAACGAGACGCGACACAAACAGTCCAGAATGGCATATGCGATTCAAAACTTATATGTGACACACAATTTTCCGAGTGATTAAACAAACTATATTTGTCCTTGAAATTAGGAAAATTAGAAAAAACTATTTTTTACAATAGTATTCCGCGCGACTTGAACAGCGACACTCGATTCATGTCGCTTTCCGCTCACCTTCAATCCACAGCAAGAGATAATATACATAGGTATGCGTGGTTTTTTTTAGTTCCATTTGATATCAGACTGGTGTTTGAAGTATTTGCGCGCAATTCCGGTATCCAAAAGTGCTTAATACGGCATGGTTTTGAGAAAATCGTAGGAAAGAACCCATACAATTTTAAGTACTGGATATATTTACACCTACTTTACTAAAACAGGTGATGTGGTAGATACTCCAGCTTATACTCAAATAAAGTTTGAATCTGACACTACAATAACTAAAGGGTGCATATTAGGCCGGGTCGATTTGTGGAGAGGCAAAAAAATCGCCCATTGGTCTGTGAAAATCATATTCTAGGGATCAAAATAAGAAACTTTGCCGAAGGAACCATACCTCTAAAACGAATTCTGATGTCCCCCAATTTCAAAATATCCCCATTTTTGGCCTTTACCTCCTAAACAAACTGCCTTCTGCGTATAACGTAGGATTAATACATGCGGCGCATAAGTTTACCACGAAAGTCGTGCTGGATGTTTAAGGACATTAATATGTTACGATTACCTACGATTGAATAGACTCAGCAGATAGTTCAACATAATGAAACATTGATTTCAAGCACATAATTTAAACAATCGCGAAATAAAATGGAAAAAAATTGGAGGAAAAACATGTCAACAGTCAATCAGTATTTTGAGCCACATTAAACTTGCTCTTTATTATCCTAAAGTTTAATGGTTTGATAAAAAAGTTAGAAACTTTGGTTTATATATTTATTGTAGAATGAAATACAGTCGCCTCTCCTTAATTCCAAATTCAAGGGACTCTTAAAATATTATGAATTAGCGAGTGTTTGAAATATTAGTGGTTCGAAATTTTTGAGAGAAAATTAAATAAATCTTCGAATTATCAAGTGTTTTTATTTAACTGCTAATGTTTTACATACTCATAATGTGAATTAATTAATCTTTGAAAATAACTCTTTTATACGGGTTTGCTTCGAAGCATATTGCTGCTGCTCAGACTTTTCAATAATTTTTTTAAGGAGAAAAAGTGCCTGATATGCTATTTCATCAGTTTCGTTTTGTAGACAAAAGCTTTGTAAGTTATCGAATGAGGCTATTGCTACCTTCATTGACTCCTCTGCCAAAGATTCTGATGTTGCGTCTTCATCTTCATCGTTGCTCTTTTCATTCGTATCTGTCGGAGATAAAATTTAGCCATCGGTTAGTGATCCTGAGACAGCAACATCTTCAGCCAGTTGAACATAGTCAGAAAAACTCACATCACTTTTCTTCTCACCTCCTTCTACTTTTTCAATTAATTTCTTCTCTTCAGCAATCGTCAAACATTTATACGTTTTAGGACTCATATTTAATACAAATTGTTTTATCTGTATACCAACGAAGCGATTCGTTCGGAAGCGTGCATCAAAATGTGCCTATGTTTTATGCCTAACACGCAACCACGCACAGTAAAGTTATTTTCAGGGGAGTCCCAAAATTCAAAGTTCTTACTAACACACCAAAAAAGTTTGCAAATTTGAATTGTCGAGTATTTGACTATATGAGTTCGAATTACCGCGCCGTAGCAATAATTTTTTCGTTCGAATTACGGAATGCATAAAAATCTATGGACATAATTCGAAATATAAAGAGATTTTGTAGGGGACTCCTGTTAACATTGAATTAATGAGAGGTTCGAAACATCGTAGGTTTAAATTAACCAGAATTCATGAAAATTAAAAACATCTAAAAAATTGGTTTAAAGTTTAAAAAATTAAAAAGTTAGTTAGAACAATTACACTTCTGCTAATAATCATAGAACAACATGCCGATGATTTTCCTTCAGCACGGCAAAGATCTCTTTAAAAGTGATAACTCTCAAATAGAAGTATCTATTTCAAAAACCGAACTCTCTAAAATGCTCTCTAAATTTTTGAGTCGCTTAACACAAGCCGTGGACTACAAAATCGACCAGATGCTGTACTCATATTCAAGAGGACAGGCATTTATCAGGATCGCGAAAGTATACAATAAAGAAGTTCTATACTACAAAGGCAGAAGTCTTCCCGGAAAGTTTATTATTCTTGAAAAAGTGTCGCTGGGCTTATGGCAAGTACTATGTAAAGCGTCCAGGTGTGGTATAGGTACATCTCTACTAATTCCAATCAGTTACTCCACAAAAATTAGGAGCGTTTTGCCGCTAGTAAATTTTTGAAACACTTTTCGAGTGACTCTCGTACGTTTGCTTATTCATATTGTCAATAAGTAATAATAAAATCACCCCCAGTTTCACTAAAATGAAATGCATTTTATAACACCGGAAATTTATTGAATCTTTTATTGAATTCACCCCAACACACACACACACACGTGTACACTGATAAAAACACGGCCTAAGTAACAACAACAAAAAACATTAAAAATGCATTCGATTGTCATAGCAATAAGCGAATATTTTGAGTAACAACGAGTTTGTTTATTTTCCCCGCCTGGTTACCCTTAAAAGTTTTCTTACATTTGATAAAGTAGTAAAAAGTTGCGTTTTTTTTTTGTTTTTGAAAATTACCTTCGATTGGTTTTTGACACGCAAATGCGCCTAATTGCTAGTTCGTGCAACTGAGTGAATGACTGAGTTTGCGGCCGATAGTTCAGCTGACCGAACGTCTGTTTCAATTGTCTGTACGGGGTGTCATGGCACGTTGCATTTGCCAAGCGTGTTGGATAACAAATAACGGAAATTTTGTTGTAGCCAAGTATGCATGTAGTTAAGGGAGTACAGCGCGTCATGCCGGAAACGTTTTAATGTTCATTTCCTAACCGCACAAAAAAAGTATTAATTGCGAATTGCATATTTTTGACTATGACAAAATCGGTTGTCTAAGAAAGTTTTCTAATTGTGGTATATTATCGATAATGGAGCATTGAATTTCGAATAATTTATAAGATTTAAGAAGGTTAGAGAAGAGTGAAGGTGGAGGTGATGAGGAAGTGAGCAATATTTGCCCTGCTCGTGGCTATTAGAAAATATGGGTTTTTTCTTGAAAAGTGCAATTTTTTTAATATTTTCTTTTAACTGCAAGTAAAATGAAATGTAAAGTTAGGCAGATTGCGAACACAAAGGTTATGGGACTCATAAGAATATACACAATTTTCTATGGTTCCGCGAGCGAACAAAGGGCCACACTGCCTGTACGAACATAGTTTAAGGTTAATTCAGCGCAAAACGGCATGTTTAAAAAATGTTTTTGCGATACAGAGAGGGTTAGTTTATTCAGTAAGTTCCCACATAACATTGCAAAATGTTAAAAATTTAGCGAGTGGCATCTCCGGTAGCGTTTCGAAAGAAGTTATTTTGAGGTGTACATAATAACTTGCTACCGAATCACCTGAAATAAAAAATACTAAGCCATTTGTTAAGGCGTTGTTTCTCGAGGTATCCCTGGAAGGATATTTTTAAACTTTTCGAAGCACTTGGAAGTCAGAAACTGAAAATAATCAGCTAATATGTTATTTGAAGATTATTTATTACAAAAATACCCCCAGGGTATGACTTATGTGAAGAAGTACTGTGTAACATTTCAAAACGGTTGCTCCAGTGAACTTGGAGCTATGGCTTAGACCGACTTCGAAAATTCAGAAAAACACTTTAAAGTCATTTAGGCATCCTGGCCTGTAGCAAAGAATGCCCGAATACTCATAATTACGTAAATTTTGTTCCAAAATGTTGGCACAATAGACCTCAGCTGTTATGCAGTCACTAAAAAATATTTAAAAAAAAAAACAAAAAAAAAAAAAGTTTAAATATCTGAACACCTTTTTAAAGCTAGAGTGGATTACTGCTAACGCGGAGTGGCTTATTTCTAACTGCGGTCGGACTAAAACCAGGCTTAGTCATCAAGAATAGCTACTCCACATGATAGTAAATCATATGAGCTACCAAGCAGATCTCAGAAGTAAGTCAGCACTATTAATTTTATCAGCCAGGTGAGAATTGTTGAAGCTAAGGTATGTGATGAAATGATACCGCATGTAACGACGAAGCACCCTTTATTTAATAGAAAATTTAGTGCCTTGGTATATATATAGCTGCTTGGTTTAGTGGTTAAAAGGTAAAGTTCGAGCTGCTAACAATAAAAGTCCGATTAGTTATTTCAGAAACCATTCACGAATTGCTAGCATATGAATAAGCGAATGAAAAGAAAAGCTTAAACATTTAATCTGAGTTGGTACTAATCAAAAATTACCCAACAAGTTTTTGTTTGCTTTTGTTTTCAAAAATTTTGAACAAATTTTTTCGGAAATAGTTTTTGTTTTGATTTTTAAGTATATTAAAACCATCACAAAAATTTTAAAAACTACAAAAAACAGTATTTTTTCCCCGCCAATTTTTTTTGTTAGATTTTTGAAAGTTACAAAAATAAAACTATTTCTGAAAATGTTGAAGATGTGTATATCACTAAAAAAAAATATATACCACAGTTTTTCAACGTTAAATAAATTCCAAAATTATTAAACTTTTTCTGAAAATTATGAAACATTTTTTATATTTTTTTTAAACATTTTTTTATAGTTTTTTTAACATTTCTTATATTTTTTTAACATTTTCTATATTTCTTTTAACATTTTCATATATTTTTTTAACATTTCTTAGATTTTTTTAATTTTTTATATATTGTTTTTAAAATTTTTATATTTTTTTTTTTTAATTTTTATATTTTTTTTTTTAATTTTTTTATATTTTTCTTTAATATTTTCTATATTTTTTTAACATTTTTTATATTTTTTTTTTAATTTTATATATTTTTTGAACATTTTTTATATATTATTTTTTAAACTTATTAGATTTTTTCAAGAGCATTAAACTTTATTAAAAATATTAATATACATTTTCTCATAACATTTTAAGATATAATTTTTTCAAAATTATTAATATATAATACATTTGTTTCATAATACAATTTTTTTTCCAAAATTTTTTCAAAGTCATACATTTTTTTCTCTACATATCATACATTTTTTTACTCAAAATTATAAATGCATATTTTTTTCAAAGCTATTAATTTTCTTTTAAAATCATTACAATTTATTCAAATTATTGAATTTTCTCAAATTTATATTTTTTTTATTAAAATGTTTCAATACTATACATTTTTTTCAAAATTATTAAATTTTTCTTTTCAAAATTATTAATGCACATTTTTCACAATTTTTAAGACTATTTTTTTTCAAAATCATTAAATCTTTTTCAAAATTGATGAATTTTATTTACTTATTATTTACAAAATTAAATTTTTTTTTGCAAAATATCATTATTAGTTTATTTTTCAAATTATTAATATTGAATTTTTTCAAAACTTTTTAAAAACAATTTTTTTTAATTATTAAATTTTTTTCAAAATGATTGAATTTTTTCAAAACTATCATTTTTGTTTTATTAAAATGTTTCCAAAATTTATAATTTTTTTTCAATATTATACATTTTTTTCAAAATGATAAAATTTTTCTTTTCAAAATTATGAATGCACACTTTTTTCACAATTTTTAAGACAAATTTTTTTGTGAAAATCATTAAATCTCTTTGATGATGAATTTTATCTATCTATTATTTACAAAATTACAATTTTTTTTGCAAATTATCATTACTAGATTATTTTTCAAATTAATTATATTATATATATATAATATATTGTATAATAATAATATTGAATTTTTTCAAAACTTTTTAAAAATATTTTTTTTTTTAATCATTAAATCTTTTTGAAAACATAATTTTTTTTTTTTATTTATAAATTTTTGTTTTTTAATTATTAAGTTTATCCTTTCAAAACTTTTTAAGATACAATTTTTTCAAAGTTATTAAATTGTTTTCAAAATCATTACTTTTTATGCAAAATTATTTAAGTTTTTTCATTTTCAAAACGATAATGTTTCTTTGTTTAATTATTAAACTGTTTCCATGCTTTTTCAAAAATTATAATTTTCTTTTGAAAATTATTAAAATTTAATTTTCAAAATTATTGAAATTTAATTTTCAAAATTATTAATGCACATTTTTTTTCAAATTTTTTAAGATAAAATATTTTACAAAGTTCACAATTTTTAAGATTAATTTTTTTTTTCAAAATCATTAAATGTTTTTCAATACTAGTAATTTTTGTATTGAATTTATTTCAAAATTAGTAATTTTTGTATTGAATTTATTTCAAAATTATAATTTTTTTTTCAATATTATTTATTAAAATTATTAATACACAACCATAATTTTTAAGATAAAATTTTACAAAGTTATTAAATTTTTTTTCAAAACCATTAAATCTTTTTCAAAATTAATGAATTTTTTTTCTCAAAATTATAAATTTTTTTTTTTCAAATTATTGATTTACAATTTTTTTTTTACGATTCACGCAAATGTTTAAAATACTTGGATTACTTAACATAAAAGAATCGGTCATCTTAGTATACGAGTCTTCAAGAGAAAGGGGCTGAGTGCAATGCTGATTTTTTTACTCAATGAACGCCCGATTTTACGGGCGCAAAGAATTATGCGAGATTTACTTCGGATGAAATAATTTTTAATGTGACAGGATGATTTCTGATACGAAAGTACCTAGAGACAGGTCTACAAGTCTAATTTATAGGTGTTTAACTGCAGTTTTTAAGTTTTTCAAGGTATTAATTAAACACTTTGGCTTAAAAGTTATAAAGCTTGTTGAAACACTAAACACCGAGTCCGTCAATTTCTCTGTCCGAACAGTTTATTTTGCACGATTTCATGAATCATGAAATAGCAGCTGCCGCCACGAAATTAAATCAACAAAAGCGGTATCAAAACCGCCATTGAATCACACGAGAGGCTCAGAAAAAACTTTACACACATATACATATAATGCATACATATAAAAATATGTACGTATGCCTGTAAATGGAAAGATCATTGCTTATCGGTGTTTGCCTTATTTGAGGTGCGGATATGTCATTCCAAATCGAATGTGAATGAGCATACGTTACTTGCCGGGAAACGATGACGCACAGACGTGCAGCAATGTAGGAATGGCAAGAACAACTAAAAAAATCATAAATACAAAAATTAAATATAAAAGCTTTGAGTCGGTGCTACTGCCACCAGCAATATAGGTATGTATGTAATTGCTTGAAAAAAGGAAATACATATACTCCAGCATTTCCAAACCTACTAATACTATACTATATAAATAAATATATACATACAAACACCTGGATATAGTCGGTGGTATTGCCATTTGCAGTAAATATAGGCGCTCTTATGTGTATGTAAGTCGTACAGTAGCGACATGAAAATCTGGTCATATCGTAAAATCCCTTAAGGGTTAAAGGACCAAGCAGGAATAATATTAAAAGACTATTCCATGTATCGTTCAAATTCATGTGAATTTTTAAGAGAACTGCTAAAAGGGTAAAAACTTACGTGGTAATAAAAACTCAACTCTACGGAAAGTAAAATTTTAGTACTGGTGTACATTTTTCCATTTTTTTTTTAAACAACATCTAGGCGAGTCTCTTGAACAACCCTTTATTATATTTTTATTTACTAGGATTCTGCAAGTCCGCCGTCGAACACTTTTTAAAAAATTATGAGAGGATCACCTGAATGAAAGGAAAGTAAGCTGAAATCGCATCAGGAAAACCAGCTGGAGTAAGTATAGTCGAGAACAATGAGTTTCCAAAATAGACGGAACGCATGGGTTTTCAAAACGGAATAAAAAAATGACGAACATATTTGGAGAGAGTTAATAGAGGACAGCAGCATCGCAATTTGCACGAGAGAAGTTCATCGGATATTTTGAAAAATATCATTCGACGTGCTACCGATAAGCCACTTTTAACACCGAAGTCAGCCCGAGTTAGCTCGAACATAGAGCCAAAAGAAATATTACAAGGCTTTAAATGAGGATACAAGCAAGACTTCACCTGCTTGAGCTTGAACTGCTTAAAAATTAATCAAATATGACGAAAATTATTAAATGTAGTTTGTTAATATATAATTTAGTCCCTTCAAAGTAATCTCCATGGCAAGCAGCAAACATATTCCGAAGATTCTTCCAAATTTTCAAAATACTTTTCATTAGCCGATTTGGTTATCGCGTTCAGCTCCGCCTGCTCTGTTCTGTTATGACATGAGTCGTGGGGACAGCAAACAGGTAACGTAAGGTCGTCTCTGTTAAATGTGTGGCCTGTGGAATGATATCAACGCAAAGTTTGATTAAATGCCCTAGAATTTTCATATGAAGAAAATGCGCAACACCGTCAAGGCAATTATAAAACATCAACGGGTTTATACGATTTTATGCCGCCTCCGAACGACAGTTGGTTTTTTATGGGGAGCTTTTTCGCGGCCAAAAAACAATCGGAGATGTTCCATTGCCTGCCGAGGGGCGACCGCTATTAGAAAAACTTTGTCTATCAAATCATACCCGGGGTTTCAAACCCGTGCGCTTTCGAATGATATAATATTACGAGGCTACGGCTGCTTGAATTTAATAATTCGCAATTTAAGAAAATATAAAACTGCATATCAAAACTCGAATTACTATAAAAACCGCGCAATTTGCGATAAAAAGTTTGTAGGATTTTTCTATATTTTTTTTCATTTTTTTTTTTGTATAAAATTGGAAATTTGGATTTATATGACTTTTAGAAAATAAGCTATACTTTTATAACAAAAAAAATACTAATATTCAAGAGAAAATAAAAATTGTAAAACTAGTCAAAATGTATGTACTATAAGTACCAAAAATGTTTTATTGACAGCATAAAATATACGAAATCACGAAATTAACAACTAAATATAAAACAATAATGCACCAAAGCCAGTGACTTTTTTCTTTTTACATTTTTTTTTTTGTGTCAGAATTTTTATGTCCTCAACTGTATTTACATATAATATTTTACGGTCTCATATGGAAATGCCAATACAGCGAATTACTGTTGTTATAGCAACTCGTCGCCATAACAAATATTTAGGTAACACAAACCGCATAAAAATAAGCAACACAAACTGAGTATACAAGTACACAAGAATAGCCTGTGAATAAATTTGCGAAAACTATACACACACTAATAGACTCTTACATGAAGTTCCAGTCAAAACCACGACGAATTTACGTAGATGTTGCATGCCCAATGAGTAAAAAGCAATAGCAAACTTGGCATAAAACTGCATCGAAAACAACGCATTGAAGCGTAACAGCGAGGGTTTCCCTACGTTGTTACTAGACAGGGGAAAAATATAAAAAAATGAATACATAAGTTGTGATAAACAATTTTACTATCAGTACATAATTGGAAAATCGACAAGCAGTAGATTTTTAGGCAGCGATTGCAAAATGTGTACATTTATGGCTAATGCATAGAATTAGGTTACTCACCCCAAACTGTGGAGGTTGTTTATTTTTTATTGTAATTTTTTGTTATTGCTGTCGTTTTATCTATTAAGGTTTATTGGGAAAGAAATTGGGTCGCGATAAGAAAGCTCATTTATTTTGATTAGAAAAACATTGTATTTGGTAATGTCGCTAAAGTGCCGCTATTGTATTAATTTCTAAATGCACTGGTTACTTTGATGGGTCACAAAATTGAAATTTTTTTCTTCACTCATCTTATAGTAAATCATTTCAAGAATGTTGTGTAAAAATTTTAAGTGGATCCGAGCAGAACTCTTAAAGTTATAGCCTTTGTAGGCACTCTACCTCGAATGCGGAGCATCGATAATTTCTCAGAGTCATTTTTTCAAACGCGTTTTTCCCGAAACGACTTCTTAAAAGTCGGTGCCAATCACAACTCCGAAACTATTCAACCGATTCTTTTCAAATTTGGCACACGTTTTCTAAATCAAAAATACCTCCCCCCTACACTGTTTTATTTTATTTTTTTTTTTAAGGTTGTTTTTCACTTACAAATATGGCGAAATTTTTCGCCAAAAATGCTCGTTTTACGTTTTTTTGCCACCAAAACTACAAAAATGGAAAAAAAAAAATTTTATTAATGTAGGGGGGAGCATTACGTCATACTTTAACTGAAAAATTCGACTTTTTTAATTTCAGATGATTCTACGACGAATGCCGATTGGCACCGCAGAGCACCTCTCGAAAAACATATCTCCAAAAAAACTCTGCCATGGGCTTATTTGTCAATATTTTATTATTAATATTTTTTAAAAACTTATTGAAAAGATGTACAATAACATGCAACTGATTTTATTAAAGTATCTTAAGCCATATTTCTGTAAAAAATTCAAAAAAAAGGGTTTTTTTTAGCGCTAAACCCTACCACCCCCTTAAATCGTCGTGTTTGGTCGAAAACTTCTTAATTCTAATAAAATGGGAAAGCAGAAAGGTTTAACAGATCGCAAAGAAGGACAAATCGATACCTTGACCTCAAAGATAGTTCGAAGTCCAAACGTTGTGCATCTTTACGTGAAACAAGGTGCCTCCTATGGTAAGAACTATAAAGGCAGCACTGCGATGGCTTTGACAGCGAAGGAAACTCGGAAAATCTTTATGATTGCATCAAATTCCGCCCTTGCAACAGCAAAAATTAAAGAAATTGCAAATGTTGCAGTCAAAAAATCCACCATTCGAAGGGCTATTCTAAGGGCGCCACATATGAAGCATAAAAAAGTACAAACAAAAAACCTTGGAATAAATGTCCACTTAGAATCACATGGCTTGGAGTTATGTTACAAATACCGATTACGGTGAATGGAAGAAATTAGTATTTAGTGACGAAAAGAAGTTCAATATGGATGGGCCTGTTGGATACCATTACTATGGTATTTCCATGACTTCAGAAAGGAGGAGAGGTACTTGAGTCGAAATCACAGCCATAAAATGAAGGTGCTGTTACAAAGGTGGTTAAATTCCAAGGGCCGATGTTGAATGTGAACCACACCTAAACGTCAACCGTTGGACTTCTTTCTTTCGGGTTATTTGAAAGAAAAGGTGTACGTCGATAAGCCAGCAACAATTCAAGAGCTAAAGGATGAGATAATTCGGCACATTAGTGGCATAGAATCTCAATTATGCCTCAGCGTCATCGAAAATTTGGACCATCGGATGGAGGTGAGCCGTCGAGGCCGCAACGGCCATTTGGCCGATATTTTGTTTCATACGTAATTGAGCCATACCAATATTATCCTTATAAAGAGAAATGACAATAATTTCCTAAAAAAATTGTATTTTATTCAAAATCAACACCGGCCCTTGAAACTTAACCACCCTTTAGTATGGGCAATAATGTCTTATTATGGCGAGTTTGAAATGAAAATTTTAAACTACAAAATGACGGTAAACAGCTATAGAGCTCTGCTGGAATCATCTTTTCCCGAGAAAACTTTGTTGCTTGAACGTCTACTTTTTTCTAACCCTTTGCGGTCGTATGTCTACTCTCAGCCACCACAGCAAGGAACCACACTAATTATGTACTGCATTTATTTACAGAGGCGGCCGCCATAGTCGAATGTGTTGGTGCGTGACTACCATTCGGAATTCGGAGAATCTTCGTGAAAAACCAAAATGAAGAAAACAATTTTTCTAATACCGGTCGCCCCTCGGCAGGCAATGGCAAACCTCCGAGTGAATTTCTGCCATGAAAACAGCTCCTCATAAAAATATTTGCCGTTCGGAGTCGGCTTAAAACTGTAGGTCTCTCCATTTGTGGAAGAACATTAAGGCGCACGCCACAAATAGGAGGAGCAGCTTGGTTAGACACCCAATATGGGTGTAAGCGCCTATATATGTATTTATTTATAGAGTTAATAAATCGTGTTTATATTTTATAATCTCACATAACATCGCTGCTTTTTCAACGGAAATTAATTCAGACCAGTACGACACCTATGCCCAAATTTAATACAACCGCAAAGGGTTAATGTTAGTTCAAAGTCCGATGTTTTCGATTTTCATTTGAAAGGTATGTGAATTAATAAAAATCATCAGTAAAATCTAAACCAAATCCAGACAGCTAAAAATGCTTGATCGATATTTGTACTTAAAATTCACTAAGCATTTCGTACTTCATATCATTTAAAAAGAGAAAAACTGTACGTTGATATCTCAAATTAAAAACATTTAAAATACAAATTTTATAAAAACACAAACACTTTTCTTTGAATACAACTATATCCTTCAAACTTAAATTTTACGATTTTTTTTAAATATCTTCGCATTCATAACAAATGTTAATATGTATGTATCATTGGCATGAAATAAATATGCAGCTGCCTAGACGAGAAATGTTTTCAATTTTCTGTCCGTTTAACGGATGTTTGAAATTAAAAATTTTTTTTATTATTTAAATTTTTTTATTTATTTTTTATTCCATTGTAACATGGAAAAATTATAAAAGCCTCGAAAACATCATATTTGAGTGAATTAATCTGGAGCCTAAAATCTTCTGAGCGCACAAAACGCAATAAAATTTAACAATAAACTATCAAAACACCTATTACAGATCCATATGTACGTATTTTTTGATGTATCATCTCGAAAATAAATAAATTATAATCATGTCAGGCAAGAGATTTAACCCACACCTAGAACCATCATTCAAATTAAAAAACAAAAAAAAAAGAAAAACGCATTAAAAATATTCGATCCTATCAATGTCAAGTGTCACTTTTGAATATCTGTACAACAATCACAATATCGCAGTTACATTTGTATTTTCAGTTTAAATCCTAAAGCGCAATTAATTTGATGCATTAGAATCGCTTATATAAGCAAAGGCAACCTACAATACAACTTAAATAACTGCAACAACAAAACAACAGTCAGATGTTTATTTACTTGTTACTTGCAGTCAGCGTTGTCGTTTCAATTGACACACCTTTGTAAATGTAAATGTCAGCGTTTAAAGCGGCACTTCCATTGGCGGGACTAGAAAAGAGTGGAGTAAAAAGAGAAAACTCATATGCAAAGGCGCAATTCGTAAATCCGTAAGCGGACCTCAGCAACATTGATCATAGACGAGGTGAGTAACTGTATATATATTTGAACAAATTACAGGGTATGCGCATTAATATGCAGTGACTTCCAAAAGTGTTCGTAAAAAAAAGATATCGGTAAAATTTCTTTCTTTCATAAGGTTGCAGGTATGGCTGTAGGAAAATGTGTTTGCAGTCGACTGAAGTCAATAACGTTCCTTAGCATGTTTGTTGAAAACGTGCATAACCAATTCTTTATTATTTGAATTTTTTGTGAAACGTGTACACTGACCGCGTATTTAAGGTGCGAGACCCATTTAAAACCTCTGTTGTGCCTTGGGCCCTCTACTCCGATGCAAGTTTAAGTCACATCAAGTTGGACCAATTCCAAACTTTATTGTTCTTGTTGTAACAGCATAAGCCCTCCACCATAAATTTTTCTTTAATGCTGTATCAGTTACAGTTCCTCTCCAGATGTAAATCTGAGTTGCTCCAGGAACGTAAAATCGACTGAAGTGCAAGGAACAAGTCGAACAAGAACTCCAGCAGCCAGCATTAAGCTTCCAGTCAGACCTGGTAACCGAAGCTACTGAGTTCACTCCAGGAACTACCGCATTTGGATTTTTGGGTGTTAAACCAAACCACTATGAAAATCAGCGAAGGGCCGTTGCAAGGAATAAGTCGACAAGAACTCCAGCGGCCAGCATTAAGTTTCCAGTCAGACTTGGTAGCCGAAGCTACTGCCAAGTGGCTGAGCCCCATATCTCTTCGCCCAAACTAGCTGATCAAATTGAATGTAGGCTCCCTGTGCGGCTTCGAAGCACTTCACTTTATACTTAATTTCAACATTCCGACTAGTGGGGACCACACTATTCACATCGTACTATTCGCCAGTCCAACTAATGTCCACACCGCCAAGATTGCTAGGGTACGGAAAGAGCATTCACAGAAGCACGTCAGCCCATCTGCTCAGCACAAACACTCTGACGTTTCGGAGAGACAGAAGGAACCGCTTAAGCGAGAAAGCATTAAGAAGTACATGATCTATCGAGATGGAAAACTCATGCTCAAAGTCTGGGTTCCCTGCAATGAAATAATATCCCAGATTCACTCGTATCATTCATATCACTCAACCGTTGGGAGTAGAGTCTACAGTACTAGTTTATTAGCCATCTTTTGCGTAAAGAGTTCTAAAGATATTTATTTTAATAGGAAGAATAATGCAGAAAAAGCCAGAAAGGATATTGCCTCTTTAAGTTTTGATTCAAAACTTCGGCCTAAAATGGAATATTGATGGACAGCAAAAAACAAAAGCCAGCTTTCCTACAAAATGAATGATGATATGAATTAAGGGTCCGAAAAAGCTGGGATGCTACAGAAGCTAATAGGTTATTATTTACTAAATAGCGCGCCCGCTGTTTTTAGCCTGCACTCGCAGGTATCAGTTAGAAATCCCGAGTGCTGACAGATGTGGTCCTCTCCTTCCTCGCATTCCTTTTTGAGGTACCGTGTCGTAGATTCGTCTTGCTGGAGCGTCTTCATTCATACACGCTTATCCATGTCCATGTCCCTATATAGGTCATACAGCTCACTGTTCCACCGTGCTCGATACTCCTCTCCAACGCGGAGAGGGCCAAATATCTTACAGAGAATTTTTTCTACAAGACTTTCCATAACTTTCTCATCTGCTGCTAACATAGTCCATGCTTCTGCGTCATATAGCAAGACGGGAATAATGAGCGTTTTGAAGAGTATCAGTTTAGTGCTTTGACAGAAAGCTCTACTTCGCAATTGCCTACTGAATCCAAAGTTATTCTCCGCTTAATCTCTTGGCTGACGCCGTTTAGATGAGGAAAATTCTTAACATCGAAATGGACAAACATAAATATCTATAAAAACCATAAAAGAGTGGCATCAAAATAAAATGCCTCATTTTATCTGTAAAACATAGAAAATGGCTTAAGCTCGTCAGAAATCAAGAGGATTGCATATTTGAGCAGTGGAAACTCGTTACTTGGTCGAACAAAACATAAACGGTGATCGCGTATGGCGCAAAAAAATTTAAAAGATAGAAAAGGATCGCTTTGAGAATGCTTCCAAAGAGAGTAAGCTAGCAGTCCTTAGAAAACCCCATAAAATTTCGAAAAGAGCGGATTATGATGGATTGCGACTGGTTCAGCCTTAAGACATTGAGGCACTGTTGGAACTTCACCGTTCGTTGCTTATCAATCCAACAGAAAATTTGTTTAATATGTTAAAAAGGAAAATTTTTGTAAATGTTAGACTGATTTGGAAAGTAGTAAATGAAGAGTGGTTCACAAGTGATTATTCAGCTTTAAAAAATGCGAGTAAAAGCCTATAAAAATTGCACCAGTTTGCAATTAGAGTCAAAAGTAGTCACGAAAATTTTACTTAGAAAATGTTAATATTGAAGAGTGTTTCTGTTCTTGTATTGTTCTTCATACCTTCGTTTAGCTTCGAAGTTTTTAAATCATGTACCATCGCAATTGTTCTTTCATTAGTGCTGCTCGTGCATTGGTACATTTTAAGGTTTTTTTTAATCTTAGCACATTCTGAAGTTCATTGTTTATAATTTGTATGGTGGTGTAGTTGTTTTCGGCTTAGTGCAGGATATTTACATAGAATGTGTTCTGAATATGATGGGGTCAGTTTGACCAATTTCATCAAAATCGGTAGATCAGACTACGGTGTCTAGTAGAGTAACCAGTTAAAATCTTAAGTATACTCAGCTGAGTGAAAGTAGCTTGCGGAAAACCATCTGTCCGGCGTTAAGAATTCATTCACTTGTGGCTGACCGCTAGAATTTGGGCAGGGTTCAACGAATTTTTTCTTCTTCCACTTGCTAAGAAATACGTTAATGTAGGCCTTCACAGGACGAGCTCTAGATCAATTAGAGGCATGTTTGCCCGCTTTTTTAGCTAGATGGTCCGTCGTTTTATTTCCCTCGTATCCAGAAACCCAGCCTGACCTAATACTGTGTTTAAGTTTCTAACCTGTTGAGAAGATTCAGGCAGTTATGTACCATTTTTAATATTAATTTTATTTGATAGATGGGCTTTCACAGCCGCCTGTCTATCCGAAAGTATGTATGTAAATGTGAGTTCCTCTCATTTTTCTACGGATAAGTTTCCTCACACATATCACAATGGCAGGTATTTCGGCCTGGAAAATTGTTGGATAAAACCCATTGACATCGATTTTTTAGAATTTAGGCCCATTGATCCACGCGTCTGTCTACCATCTTCTAATTCCGAGCCATTAGAACCCAAAACAATCATAATAAAGTGTTTGAAAAAATATTGAGTATAGAAAAAAATTGATTTTTATATACATACATACCATTTTCGTAATTAACTTTAAAGCCTGCATTTATCATATATAATATTTCTTACATTTTATACATTTTTTTTTTTTCAAAAGAAAATTTAATAGCAAATTTTTAAGAAAAATATTGGAAGTAAATGTGTGTATTTACTTACACATGTATACTACTATACATGTATATACTTACACACGTCACACAATGCAGGTAATTGATGTGGGTTTTGACTTTGGGTAAGCTTAGTTTACTTGGATTACTAAGCCACCTTTTGATTGCTTTGAACCGAAAATGTATTGCTTTATGTATTTAGTTTTATTCATAATTTTATTATCCATACATACATATGTACATATGTGCACATGTATGTATGTATTTGCGAAGGTACATGAAAATAAGTACAGCAAGTAAATACAGAAATTCCACAATGAATGACAGTAACTGGTTTTGTGCACAAGACAAAAGCAAATATAATAAACATTAACTCCAGCAAAAATCACTTCTACAAACACAACATCAGCAAATAATAAACAAATATATAATATATTCGATAAACAACTCAAGTAAATATTTGTAATTGTAAGAATTCGCAATGCCAGCCACTTCATTTAGCAAAGATCTCCACAGGCGTGTGTATGTATGAGCAGGTGTATGTGTTTAAGCTCAGCACAGCTACAACGTGCACGCCTCCAATAGACTGCCTGCTGTCTGCGACTTACCAGCGAAGTACCAGCTTAAGACGCATACTTTTGAACTATTCGGTTGGAAAAATAAATATAAGCAAAGCAAAAAAAAACTTCTCAATAATTTTTGCAAAAGGCGAGAATTGTACACAGTATACAAAACGCAAGCATGCCGATACGTACAGATATACTTGTATGTATGTATGTATACTCGTTCATCTAAATATTTTGTAAAATATTTTGTACTAATCGCCCACCTGTGCGGCCGAGTTCGAGATAATGAAAGGCTAAGATGTAAAAGTTATATGAAAATAAAATAAAAGTTCCAAAGAGATAAAACTAAATAAAAAATAAAGTACTAAAAATAAATTAAAAAATTTAAAACCAAGGAAAAAATAAATAAAATTAAACGAAATACTTAAAAACCAAACAAGCAAATAAAAAGCGAAATAATGTAAAGGAAAAAATTAATAAAATACCAAAGAAAAGAAATTAAAATTATAAAGAATAGAGAAAAAACTAAAAATATAAAAGAAAATTAAAATTACAAAAAATAGAATAACAGAACACATAAAAATACAAAAAACAAAAAAAAATATGATCAAGTGAAATGCAACGAAGGAAGATAAAATGAAATGGTGGAATGATAGGAGTACCAGTCTGGCCCTACCCCCCAAATAGCACTAAAGCGCAGTTTTGAATGAAATAAAAATAATAATAAAAAAATTATAGAATTGCATAAAATAGAAATATGAAAAACAGAATAATAAAAAATTAGTAATAGATTGATATAAAATAAAATTATACAAAATTTAATAAAATAAAAATGAAAATAATAAAAAATAAAAATATAAAAATACGGTTATAAAAAATAAATAAAAATTCAAAAAAAAATAACATATGTACATATATAAAATGAAATGAAACTTCAGACGGTAATATAATATAATAGTAAAATAATTTGAATCAAATAAGAATTAAAAAAGATAAATAAAAGAATGGAATAAAATAAAATTATGACATGGACTCAAATCATAAAAAATTAAATATTAAAAACATTTAAATGGCAAAGATAAAGAGAAATGAAACAAATAAAATAAAATGAAGTAACAGACATACAACCACAGGTCACATAAATGGCACATTTAGACTTTGAAAGCAAATAGTTGAATATGTTTTTAAATAATTATAAAATATAAAAATTAATAAAATAAAATTGTAATATTCAAATTCTTAGAAAAGTTGTATCAAGATAATTTAAAAAAAATACAACTAAATTTAAGTAAGAAAAACAGCTTCAATTGTCAATTCTTCTCTTCTTAATTGGCGGGATAACCATCTTACGCGATTTGGCCAAGTTTAACAAAGCGCGCCAGTCGTTCGTTCTCGTGCTAACCGGCGCCAATTGGACACACCAAGTGAAGTCAAGTCCTTCTCCACCTGATCTTTCCAACGCAAAGGAAGCCTTCCTCTTCCTCTGCCACCACCAGCTGGTACCGCATCGAATACTTTCAGAGCCAGAGCGTTTGTATCCATTCGGATATGACCCAGCCAACGTAGCCGCTCGATCTTTGTTCGCTGCGCTATGTCTATGTCGTCGTAAAGCTCATACAGCTCATCGTTCCATCGTCTGCGACATTCGCCGTTGCCAACGTGCAAAGGTCCAAAAGTCTTGCACAGAATCTTTCTCTCAAACACTCCAAGCGTCGCTTCATCGGATGTTGTCATCGTCCAAGCTTCTGCGCCATACGTTAGGACGGGCATGATGAGAGCCAGATATACACTTTTTTGGAACTTGAAATATGATTTAGTTTGGAATTTTTAGCTTTTCAATTTATTGGGCGCCATTTAAATTTCGGAGCTTCGCTTGTTGTTGTTGTTGTTGTTGTAGCAGTAAACATTTTCCATACATGCACGGGGAATGCTTCTGAAGTGACAGTCCTTGGCCGGATATAAATCCGCGTCGTTCCAGTACATTACAAGAACTGGAACCGACTTTCGTTAGAGCGGAAAGTGGTATCCTGTGGTCTCGTGTGCTGCTTCATTCTCATACTTATTCTTAGATTTTTATACCCTCCTTCTTTGGCAGCATAGTAGATGGCGTAAGCGTGAGAGCTATTACTTCTAGGCTCCTTTACCATATTCCGTTGGAAAGACATTGTAGGTTTGAAAAAAGTTGAATTTTGTTGCACAGTGAAGTTGTAAAAATTCTACTCAATTACTATTTTTGATTTATTTAAAGCTTAGTCATACCAGAAAATACAAATTCAAAATATGTACAGGTTGGAGCTGGGCGTATTTTCAAAAGCACGTAGTAAACAACACATGCAAATACTTTTTTACTAAACATTTATTCAGCCTAACAAATTATCTTCCCTACAGAGAAAAGGAATTGCAGATAACTGCTTTATTTCAAAAACGCCTATCTATTATGGTGTTCACTTTTTATACCATTTTAATATAAATTTATGATAGCTGTTTTAGACAATCGCTTTTACTCACTTCACAGGTTCTTATCACACCAGCTGCACTCACTCACTACGCCGCTATACGCCCTTAATTGTTTGTTGCATAGCTTTCGAAATTACAAATGTATGCAAAGTGTAAATAAATTAAATTTTTTGATTATTTTTTTAGTTGTTGTTGTTCAAAAGAATGGGAACACCAAACGTTATCTGTCTGCTGTGATGACCTTCGCTTTGTTGGAATTTCGTAAGATTCGTGTTAAAATTTCTATGAGTTAAGTAATAAAATGTAATCGTAAAAAATTAATAAGGAAATCTAATTTAGTCAATGGTTTAAATGCATTTGAATAGTGTCAGTGCGATTGGCATACATTTTTAATAATAAAACTTGATTATGAATGTCCTTAGAGTTTTTAATAGTAAAATAAAAAACTAGAAATATGGCACTTAATACAAGAATCTAATGTACGAATATCCAAGTTAGTGTTCAGCTAATTAAAATTATCAATGGATGTAAAATCCTAAATTTTTCAATGAAATTTGAAAATAAAGAACTGATGACTAAAGGTATTTGTATAACCTCTTCCAGCAGCACAGAAAATATCGTTTTTTTTTTATTTTCTTATTCAATTTTTCGAAATAAATGTGTGTTTTTAATTTAAAATTTGTGGATTTTCAGTAGAAAAGCAATTACACGCCATGTAATAGAAATATTTAGAATGTTTTCTAAATTTTTCTGAAAACTGCTATATTATTGAAAATCAGTGCAAAAGCGCAACAAGTTTTAGAAAAATAAAATAAAAACAAACTGGGAGTCGTGTTTTTGTCAAATATAACAAAATAATTTATTAAAAATTACGAAAAATGTTGCCAAAAAATTTTAGCAAGTAAAATTTTTCACCAAAACTATTTTTTAACGTTTAGGAATTACTGAGCATATAAATGAGAGCAATTTTTATGATCAACAAATATAAAGAAAAATTTAAATAAAATAAAATTAAAAAACAAATTTATCAAAAATTACGGAAAAAATTAAAAAAAACATCAAAAATTATGAAGAAAATTATTTTTTTTTTAATTTATCAAAAACGGCAAAAAAATTATTCCCAAAAAGTTTGAGCAAAAATTACCACAAATTTTTTATTCAACTTGCAGGGATTTTACTGAGCATATAAATAAAGGGAGTTTTTATGATCAACAATAAAAAAAAAATTATCAAAAATTAAAATACAAATTTATCAAAAATTGCGTAAAAATGGAAAAAACATCCAAAAATTTTGAAACATTTTTTTTTTAAATTTATCTCAAACGACCGGAAAATTATTCCCTCAAAAATTTGGGCAAATATGTAAAATTTTTCGCCAAAATTTATTTTTTTCTATCTTTCAGGGATTACTGACCATATGAATGAGGGTATTTTTATGATCAAAAATTAAAAAAAAAATTACCAAAAACTAAAAAAGCAAATTACCAAAAATTCAAAAAAAAACTACCAAAAATAAAAAACAGAATTACCAAAAATTAAACAAAAAATTACCAAAAATTAAAAAAAAAACAATTACCAAACATTACAAAATAAATCTATCAAAAATTAAAAAAAAATTATGAAAAAAGTTACCAATAAACACCAAAAAAATGTTTCCCAAAAAATGTCACCAAAAATATAAAATTGTTTGCCAAAATTTTTTTCAAACTTTCGGGGATTACTAAGCAAATGAATAAGCAGCATTCTTTTGATCAAAAATTACAATAAAAAAATTTTCCAAAATTAAAAAGAAAATTATCCAAAATTACGAAAAAAATTTACAAAGAGATTATTGAGCATTTTTATGATCAAAAAAAAAAACAACATTTATCAAAAATTACCAAAAAAATTGAAAACAATTTTATCATGAATGACAAAAAAAATTTGTTTCCAAAACTATAAGATTTTTTACCACAATTTTTTTCAACTTTCAGCGAATTACTGAGCATAGGATAAGAGGTATTTTTTTAATCAAAAATTAAAAAAAGGTAAAATGTATCAAAAATTACAAAAATTCAAAAAAAAAATTCAAAAAAAACATCAAAAATTACCAAAAAAAAAAACTAAAAGCTATTTTATCACCAAATTACAAAATACAATATTTCCAAAAAATTTTAGCAAAAATGTTAAATTTTTTCGCCAAAACTATTAAATTTTTCGCCATAAATTATTTTTTCAAACTTTCAGAGATTACTGAGCATATGAAAGAAGGGTAGGTTTATTACCAAAATTAAAAAATATATATATGTATATCAAAAAATAACAAAAAAATTATCACAAATTACGAAAAAACATCAAAAATTATTAAAAACAAATTTTCCAAAAATTTATCACAAACGGCCAAAACAAACTGTTCCCAAAAACGTAAAATGTTTCGCCAAAAAATTTTTTTTTATACTTTCAGGGCTTACTGAGCAAATAAATGAAGGGTATTTTCAAAAATTAAAAAAAGAAACTTAAGCAAAAAACAAAATTATCAAACATTAAAAAACAAAATTATCAATCATTAAAAACCAAAAATCTCAAACATTAAAAAACAAATTTACCAAATATGACAAAAAAGATTCTAACACAAAATGGCAATAATTCCAATCAAATTTGCCCAAAAATTAAAAAAAGTTTTTAAATGTTAAAAAAGAAACGGAAATATTTCACTTTAAACAAGTCTATACCAAATTTTTCAACCTTGAATAAATCTTAAAACTTATTACAGCTTTTTCAAAATTTTTTTCAGTTTACTTTTTATTATACTCAAGCTTTCAAACAACACAATTTTCATAAAAATGTATGCCAATATCCAGAACACTTGGATCTCTTAACAAAGAATCGCTCAGAGACAAGTTTGTATTTTAAGAAAATATCGGACTTATATTTCATTGTTAATATTCCGGGTACAGCACAGCACATGACTACGACGAGCTCTGGCTGATACTTGGAAGTTAATTTTTCAGTGCTCTTCTGGCCGGAATGTTAGCGATTTCGCGTTCGATATTGTTCTTGAACTTCTCTTTTCGCGTTGTTGACTTCTTGACAAAATCAAAATTCCAAAATCTTTTGGCGTTCAATCGGATGAGTGATCTAACTATTTGACCGTACCTCAGTGGGCCCACTATTTGATTAACTGTCATCGATCAACTGACGTTAAATCAAGTGCATCCAACTGTGCCCAAAAATGGATTCCTGAAGCAAAGCACAAAAGCGAAAACCATCCACATCAATTAACCACCTCCGGCTTTAAATTCACATCACTCGACCACTTCCTGCGGAAAAAATGGAGTCTGGGCTATTTAAACATATGTGGGTACTTTCTGTTTATAAAGTATATTTTGATGATGACCTTTCGATGAAATTTGCGATTTTCTTTAAACTTCAAAATGTGCATCATACACCTCACCCTTTATCCCAAGTAAAATATGGTCTTTAAACAGCTCACAGCAATGGGCAGTTTCACCAGCGTTACTCTGGTAAAATTATATTCTGGATATGCTACCATAAACTCTTAGCTATCCAGTCTTACATACTCAAGAGACAAGTGTTCGGCTTGTGGAGGCATCTCGCATGAAACTAGCCACTTCCTCTTCGCATGCCCGCTTATTTCTAAAATCAATCTAGTATTTCTTTGGGCCCACCAGGTCGATGATATCGACGTCGATGATTGATAGTCGAATTGCTCTGAAGATGTTGTAAACAAACACGCTGTGAAATCGAATGGAATAATAAGATGTCGATACTTCTTTGGTCCATAATTTTCAACTAGCTACTACTCTGTCACACTTTCTTCTGAAATTTGGCTCTAATGCCCTCAAGTATTGTATGAAGTAAGTATAAGTATCTATATTTCTCTTGAGTTCCAAAGCGTATGGCAATGAAACTATGCAAATGTGCCTAATCAAGCGTTCAATTCACCACAGTTTTTTTTTTTTGATAAATCCGACGCCTTCTCACATTCAGAAAAATATTTGCAACTACAGTGACACCTAAAACTGAAAAAGAACGAGTTACGCCCACTGTCATTAAACACCAACAACACCGAGCAAGTTGGAGTCACATAGCGGGCCACAGAGGACGTGGGAAATTGCAAGCTCAGTGGATTTCAGCATTGAACTCAATACTTGAGACACTTGCAATACAAACTGTGGTTAAAAAAAAATAAAAACCAAAAACTACAAGAATGTTTAGACTAAACGAGTGAGCATGCCAACAGCAGTCAAAAGTGCATGCAAGCAGAGTATATAGCAAATGATGAATACAGGGTGGAGCAATGCATTTTCAACCAACTTACAACTGTTATAATTTTGAGATGTGCATAAATGCAGAAAGATTCCGCTGGTTCTAAAGTTCGTCCTAAAGTATGCTGAAAGACATATCGAAAATTCGAAAGAGATTTGAAGGTTTGGATAGATGGACTACCCACGAATAGTTCACCCGGTATCCACAAAGGCTTTTTATGGTACAGAAAACAAAGTGGCACAATTTTAATACTACCTGTCTTTAAATCAACCCGGTATTTTGGCAAATCCAGCCAGTGCTACTAACGACACGACTATCCAGATCGTCGAACAACTGGTACTCCAGAGCACTGAAACTGCATTCTTCGAAGTGCAAGACATTTCCACAGGAAGCAATGAATAACAGAATGCATTTATCATCTCTACAGCTCTTATAGAAATCGTTTTGGAACCGGATGCCCATACATTTTTGCACTTGTTGGCCCCTATTTTCAGAGAAGGAGAGTTATGGATATTTTTTGTCCAGCTGTAGTATTTCAGATACCGAGATAGTAGTATTACGCATATTTTTGGACTTCCTCAATGAGCTCCAAGAAGCAGCTTCTCTCCTCCATCGGTAGGAGTCACGGCTTCTTTTGCAGTAAGTGTCTACTTAAATAATTTCTGCGATAGCCGGCAACAAGTTTATTTTTCCGTTGTGCTCTGAACCTAGCCGTCTTATGGTCAACAATGATTCTATATCTGATTGATGTTCCCTCAAGGAGTCAAGTCTTTTGCTCGTTTTTGATAGCCAAATCAAGTGCCGCTTTCATCGTTCATCAAGTGCTCGCCCAAATAAATGCAATTCTCTGCTGTTTTCCAAATTTGTCCACCTGCCGGTAACAATTGTTCTGGCGTCTTCTTAATTTCTGAAATGCTTCCACTATGAGACTCGCTCAAACATCAACAAATTTTCCAACCAACCATTATGTTTTAAATGAAAAGCTCGCCTCCGTAAATGACTTTGTTAATTCTAGTGTTGGTGTTGACCTAGAATTAACCTTTGTTGTTCCAGGATAATACAGGAACCTAGCCTTTCTGCAATGGCATGTGAAGATCTTTGAGGATCCTTCGCTTCGTCTTTAACTCTCCTATGAAACTTATAGTTGGCATGCCCTTCAGCCGTTTCCTTTTTCATACCCGCTGCCGTCCTATACAGCTCGTTGAAAGCTTATAGATTTAAATTCTCTCGAATGTAAACCACCTACATTCGCTCATGTTTGCCATCGATTGCCAGAAATTACTTGGAGAGATATGTTTCAATGTCCCTAATAGAGTATTGCGCTCCTTTGAAGGGATTTAGCAGGATAAAACTAATTATTGTGGTCACGCTCCGATACGGAGGGATCTTACTGAACTTAATTGAATAAATTAAATTTAAAATAAAAATGTTGAATATTGAGTATTCTATCATTTAGAAGTTTAATTGAATCCAAGGCGAATCTATTAAAGGTATTATCGGTAAATCAACTGTTTTTTTTTTCTTTCGCTGTATCCATGTGGCTGTCAGCCGAGAGTGAAACAAGGCGAATTCATGTTTTGTTTTGTACTTTGCCAATATTTTGCTTTGACAATCAAACGTACAAAACGTTGTTGATGGTCTAGTGCCACCACGTTTAATCAATGCGCCTTGACTGATTCTGTGTATTTCTGGTGTAGTTTGTTCTCTCTCTCGAACTGTCTGGAAAGTTTGTAACTTTTATTTGTTTTGTTTATGATCATAGCATCATTAAGCACTCAATTGAAGTGAATAAACGAAACCCAGAGGAACTTGATGGTTGGCTCTTGCACGATTAACCTTACGTGATATTTCAATTCCTGCTATGTTCTGCTGCTTGGTTCACAACCAAGCTTTATAAAATTGGCTAATCAAACGTTTCGACCCTTCTCTCACTTGCTCATCTACTTCCCAGTTTCCTGAAAGATCACTATGTCCCAGAAGGCAGTGCAGTACAGATTGACGCGATGCTACCGAAAAGACTATTGGAATCTTCAAAAGTTTTGAACGCATGAATCTGAAAATTGAATTGTTTTCTTTTCTATTTTTTCTTTTGCAATAAATTTCAGTTCTAAATAAAAAACATTCAGTGTTTTCAAAGTTGCAGCGCATTCGGGTCACCTTGTAATATCATATACAAATATGCATTTAGAGAGATAGATAAAAAATAAAGCAACAAGGCATGCGACCAAAAGAACAACAATGCAGAATGCAAAACTAAGAAATCCAAATTAATATCATGAGATATAAAAAGTCAGCGAAAATGTCGCTGAAGCTGAAATTTCTACAAACTCATTGCAGGCCGAGTGCAGTGTTGCATGCACAGCAATTCTTAGAGCGTAGAAGTGATGCATGCCAAGACAATTGGATTTAATGTTTTATTTTATTTTAAATTTTTACTTTTTAACAATCGCATGAATCAAATTGCAGATTTGCACGGAAGTGCGCGCAGCGATGACAGTTAATTTTAATGTTGCGCAAAATTCAGAACGCATGTGGTGTTGAATGAGGCAAAAACACAAAAAACAAGCAAACAAACATGTAGAGGAGGAAAGGTGAAATTGTTGAAAACTTTTCACACACTACTGTACATACATATATATGTACGTGTATATATGTATCTATTTTGGACTTTTTCATATTTTTCCATAGTATTTGCTTCGCTATGAGAAAAAGTAAGTCGTTGCTGCAACAAATGACACAGATTTTGCGCAACTTGCATGTCTTGGCATTTCTCTCGCTCTATAAAAGCTAAGAAAATACCAAATTTCACACGGAAATTTAATTTTGATTGTTACTGTGCGCAAGCGTGATGTGCAATCGTCAGAGAAACAATTTGTAGAAAATATTTTTGGTTGCAAAATTTATGAAAGAAAAACACAACTTCATGTGAAATATGAATGGGGAATAAATATATTTGTACTTTTGATGGAATATTTCATTACGAGGGTGTATCAAAAAGCTACTGAATATTGAAATGAAGATAACTCTATTGGCTAAAAACAAAGAAAGATTAACTTTTTAATACTCTTAGTCCGATTTTATCTACGCTATAGACAAAGCAGCAAAAACGATAAGACTGTAATGGACTTACCTCCGACAAACCTTACTATTTTTGTTGATAGTCAAGCAGTGATCTCTTAAACCGTAAATAAATAACCGTTAAACAAGTTGGTAACGAGGATGTGGCAACAAAATGGTGCGAAAGCGTTAGTTGGATTCTGGAAGAATCACCACTTTAACCAACCAACCAAGCAGTGATAAGGGCACTGATCGGGGTGCGTATCAATTCAAGATGTGTTACAGAATGCAGGAGGTCGCTTTCGCTTATCAGAACAACATATCATCACACCTTGTTGGCTCCCCGGTCACTCTGGAGTGGAGGGAAATGGAAGAGCGGATGAGTGTACAAGGAAAGGCGCTGAGCTTGACCCTCAGTATAGAAAATAAGCATTACTCTACACTGCGATTGACTTGAGCGTAATTGCGGAAACCAGTAGAAGGTGATTTCTAACTACTACTCTGACTACAAAACTGAATTTTAAAAGGATAAAATGTCTACTTCGTTTCAACAGATCAACTACCAGCGTTCTCACAGGTCACTGCACTATGGGCTCCCTAGCCGATAGAATGGATGCACCGCACAATGACTTTTGCAGGAGCTGTGGAGATGAAGAAGGAATTGAATAGGTACAACACCTCCTCTGTGAATGTCCTGCACTTCAAAGAAGCCGCGCCGAAGACCTGGGAAATTTTGCAAAATGTCTCACCTTCATAAAAAGATCTAAGTGGTTTAAGCAACTTAGGGAATGGAAATCAAATGCACAACGGGTCTTCGGGTCACCGAATGTCTTGTCTTAGACAAGCAACCTGGCTAACCTATCCTAGTCTGATTTTAGTTCGGTGCATGTCATCTAGCATTTCCTTAATTTTTTTTACCGCTCCTAATAAATTGTATACAACAAGTGATTATTCCATTGTTAGCCACTTTATTCGACGTGATTCCTTTCCAGAGGGCAGAGCAATTGGAAGCTAAAATAAGAGCTGCCCCATGGTCATCACCTTTTTAGTCAGTTTCATATAATATTACACATTGAGATTATTTTTAGTATTTGGGGCAAATGCATTTCAATCAGACCTAACATCTTGACTCCATTCGACTGTTCGCATACAACTACCTGGAGCTAATCATGGGTTAGTTGCCTTTCTGACATCCCGGTTTTATAAAAACCCGCCTCTTATTAACGACAAAACACCACAAAACGCTTTTCATTTACTAATAAACTACTTTTTTATCAAAGCAAAATCAAATTATTTAATAAAGTTGAATAAATTCAACCGCAGTTGTGAAATCCTGCATCAATCAGCAATCAATAAAGTAAGAAATTTTTAGTTGCTATTCACTTTTTACCATTGGTGGCTAACATTTTAAAAATTAAGTGGAAGATTTGGCTGTGAAAAGATCACCAATGGCCATTGACACCGAGAAAACAAAATGACTGACGTGCTTTTAATGAGCTCAACCACCATAGAGTCAATCAAAATGAAGAATAAAATTTCTTTCGCTTTTTAAATTCCATTTCAAGCACAAAAATTTCTTTACGACAGCTAATAGACGCCCTTTAATCATTAAAAAATTTAAATTCACAAAAAAACATATCAAATTCATGTAAATTGTGGATCAAACAACGGAAATATGTAGAAAAACGTAAATTAATTACAACATGCAACAACAAATTATTAATGGATTTATGTGCATTCTCCGGCTTCAATGCTGCCGCACACGTATGGGGAGAACTATTAGATGCAGTAGGTGAGCCAAGAGCATGCCTAAACGCATATACAAACACATACACACACATTTACATAAAAGCCATGCAGTGCATTCACGCCAAGTATCCCGGCGCAAAAAGCGGAACCAAAGGCTTAATAAAGCCAAAAACCGACAGCACCGCCAACACAACAACAACAACAAACCCCGATTGATACGTCATATTGATGGCCAGCATTTATGGCAAGGAGTAAATGGGTGAAATGCATTACCTGCCTGCTCAACTTCGGCTATCTGGCGCTTTTCAAAATGACTGATCATGACGGCAAAGTTCAGAATTTTTGGGTGTGCTACGAAATTGATAGTAACGCGGTTGTTGGAAGGGAATGTATGAATGTATGTATGGATGTGTGTATGGATGACACGTAGGTGTAATGCAGGCAGCAAAGATAAACCTTTTGAATTATTGGTTTAATCAGCCAACTGAGAGCGATGACTTCCTTCTTTGCGTTAGTTTATCTTTTCCTTTCTCATTGAACCTTTTACTCTTACACTGAAGTGATGTGATAGAAAATATGGCTGATCACGCATTGTCGCCATTGAAATGACTTTACGTCTGCCACATCATTCTTTAGTAGCTTTAGACGCTGAGCCACAAGCTTAAACACGAATTAAATGGATTTGCCAGAATCACTTTAGTTTTTTGATATTTCTAAGCCAGCTGTGGATATACAGGGATGTGCATAATATTAGGACCAAGTGTACTTATGAATTTTTTAAAATCTTTAAATTTAAAATTTCAGAAAACAAAGGGGCGCCAATTCCCTAAACTATTAGCTATTAGATAAAGTCAAAATGGTAGTTTTACTATTTTAATCACTTTTTAGAACGAAAAAGGCATAAATATTTTTATCGCCTAAGGATAGCGGTTGTTGTTGCTGTTGTAGTAATTTATTAAGCCCTGCACTGTCAAATCACCGATCGTTGGTAGGCTCAAGACATGCTGGTTCGGCTGGGTAGGTTCAAAAGGAAACCTGATAGGGATAGTACGAAGGGATAGCGAGAAACTGCTCACAAATTAATTTTTGTGTGAAGAAATAAGTTGAGCTTGAGTTTTCGCAGTGTTTGGTACTTACTTTGGTACCAACTCATGGGCTCATTGTATCACTCGAAAGTATCGGTGTTGAAAATTTATCAGAAAGCAAAAGTAATTTAGAAATGTTTTGCGAGTAATATTGAATAATTCCATGTTAAGAGATCCAAGTATTTTGGACATTTTCTGAAAATTCGTTTGCATGTAAGTTGGATTATAATAAAAAGTAAAATGAAAAAATTTTGAAAAATTATTTTATAATTGTGAGGTTTATTGAATGTTGAAAATTTTGGTATAGAATTTCCTCAAGCCAAGTTTTTTCTTCTTTTTAAGATTTTTATAACTTTTTTCTTTTGATTTTGTAGGATAAAACAAATACGTTCTTGGAAAATTTGTTTAATTATTTGTTTAAAACAAAAATTAATTTTTTTCTTTAAATTTAAGATTTTTATTATTTGTTATGTTATTTTTAATTTTGTAGGATAAAAAAATACGTTCTTAGAAAATTTGTTTAGTTATTTGTTTTAAAAAAAATTATATTTTTTCTCAAAAATTTTGAACAAAAAAAATTTACTTTATTTAATATAAAATTTTGATAATTTTGTTGTTGTTTTTAATTTTGTATATAATTAAGTATATTGTAAATATACTTTTTTAATTTTTTGTTAAATGTTTAAAAAAAAATTTTTTTTTCCTCTAAATTTTTTAACAAAAAATATGTACTTTTTTTAATTTAAGATTTTTATAATTTTTTTTATTTAATTTTGTAGAATAAAATATTAAAAAAAGTTGTTCTCGGAAAATTTGTTTAAGGGGTTACGCCACTCTAGCTACTGTAAAAAAAGCAGTTTTTTAAGGATTTTTTTTACATTGAAAGAAAGGTGCTAGGAAAAAACTTTTTAAGTATATTATTAAGCATGTATTTAAGTGTAATTACAAATATTTTTATTGAAAAATATTACAAAATGGCGCCTTTGGAGTGAATCTCTGAACGCGCCCTGCGAAAAAGGCACTTCACGGCACGCAGTACAACTGACGTAAATGTCCACCTAAACCAAATTAAAAAAATTCTTCTCAATCGACGTGAATATAGCTGTAGAAATACGTACGGGATTTTAGAAATATTGAAATTTGTGTATTTTGCAGATGTTTGAAGTCAAAAGTAGAATTTTTCATCTAAAATGGAACCGTTAATTGTTTATAAAAATTTTTCTAATTAATTAATAAAAAAATCCGTACGTATTTCAGTGCGGAATAATGTTCTAAAGATCCTTGTACAATTACAAGTTAAAATATTAAAAATTGTTTGTGTTATGCTGCTTGCCGTTTTGAAAAATCACGTTTTGAGATAAACACGGTTTAAATTTGAATAGTCGTGTCAGAGACGTCAGAGGCGCTCGCGCAAAAGTGCGAAATATTAGAGATAAACATTTTTTTCACGCATAGGACTTTTTGTTTTCTATTCTAAAGAGTTTAAAGCAATTTTTAAGCAAAAAAAAAAAATTTCGATATTTTGAAAATCCTAGAGTGGCCTAACCCCTTAATTATTTGTTAAACATTTTTACGGAAAAAAACTGAGAGGGAGGTTTTTCAAAAAGAATTAGTTTTTTCAAATATGTTGACCAAAAAAAAAAAACTTATAATACTTTTAAAAAAATAAGTGTTTACCCATGTATTTGGATTTTGTCTTGGCAATCCGCGTTATGACCACTTAAACAAAATTTCAAAACCTACAAGTGAGTGTCACTAAAAACATTTCTTGTTATATACAGGGTTGCCAATATTCGACGGACCCATCTGGCAACCCTGTATCTTTTGACAGAGACGTCAGATCGCTTAATGACATAACGCGTTGGAAGCGTCAGTCCAAGCAGATTTTTACCATGGAACAGTACACGCCACGTGAGCGCTAACAAAATTGTTGAAATTTACATTCAACAAAAGAAGTCAATTGTGAAAACTCAACGTGCGTATAAAAATTAAATAAGTGCGCCTTCTAAGAACACCATTAAACGTTTGTACGAAAGGTTTTAGACTGGTGATGCTCTTTCTAATCCAAAGAGGCCAAATCAAAACTGACCAAGGCGATCGGATGAGAATATTGGTCTTGTACGGGCCAGTGCTGAGACGTCGCCAAGGACATCCCAAAATCGCCGTTCTCAGCAGTTGGGCATTGCTCGGACCACTTTACAACGAATTATCCGCATTGATTTGCATTTATTCCCGTATAAGATTCAATTGACGCAAAGATTGTTGCCTGTGGACAAGCCTCGTCGATTGGAATGGGCCCAACAAACACATGGGTCCGTCGAATATGGGCAACCCTTGTAGCTGCATTATTTCGAGTATTTATTAAATTTAAAAATGTAAACTAGTTATTAAAATCAGTAAAATTCGCGAAATCAAATCTTGGAAAGAATTAAAAAAAAAAAACAAAAAAATAAAATAAAAAAAATAAAATAAAAAAAATAAAAAAAAAAAAACAAAATTGTATCAATATTTGAAATATTCTCAAAAAAACTTGTTTTTCGAATTTTTTGAACACGCTAAAATTTTAATATAAATAAATAAACAAATTTCAGAGCAAAAAAAAATTTCGATTCTAATAATATGCACACCACTGTACATGGGCCATGCTTTTGTGTGCACACCTAACTTGAAATACTTCAAATTCTTCAAAACTCTTTTAAGCACTTGCGCATGCGTCTACTTCTACTACTGCATTATCTATCTCTTACAAAGGCAACACAAACTCATAGGCGGTTGATGAATTTTCATGTAACATCTTTGCTACGCCCTCGAATTATTTCCACATTTTCTACCTGCTTTTTCCACATGTATACACAGTTCTGTTAGATTTTTCCATGTTTTCTTGATTAATTATTTGGCTTTTATCGCGCACACATTACACCAACATCTTCCTGGCTGGCCGAGTGTGTGAGTCGAACAAGTGTTAAGCATAAAAGGTATAAGAAAAATAGTTGCAAGTAACTGAAAGGCACCCCTTCTTGAGGTCATCAAAATTGAAGTAGTTATATAAAATAGAATATAAAACTATAAAATACCCAAATGTTTCCACTTATTTACAAAATATTTTCCTTCGACTGAGGTCAACTGAGTTCATCTTATTGCCTATTTGCTCAGTGCATTTTTATTCAGAATGCATTTTAATTATTCTTCTTCCAATGTAGTTGCCTTTTATCACTATCTGCGTATTTACAACACTAATATTTAAGCAATTTTATTAACTTGACTTTATCATTAAACAAACAAAGACGAGTCTTCCGTTTTCGTTTCAACGATCTGGTGGTACATTTTTGTCATTTTGCCTCGAATTAAGGAAAAGTGGTTCTCAAGAAAGCAAACTTTACTTCCATGTTGGATTTTTATCTTGAAAAGATAAAACGTTGCTATTCTCAGATCTTTACGATACCTGAAAGTGAAATCACTTGCGTAAATTACTTACTTAGTAAGTATAGGGAGAAGTTTGAGATTGCACTTTGTTCTCGTTGTTATTGCTCATTCCCACAGTTTTCTAAGGGCAGCTGTTGAAATTGTAGGGGGAATTTTAATGATTTTTATTGTTAGAAGAAAGAGCATTTGAATATAGCTGACAAAATAACTCATGCGACTTTAAGAGGCTTTTCTGTGAGATCGTAGAAAAATATAATATTTAACTGAACTTTTATTAAGATGGTTACTTAAGCTACGGCTAGAAAGGAGTAGTTAGTTAATTACATATTTCGGGAGAAGTAAGCAATTTAGTGTTTGACAGAAAGAAATGAGGAATGAAATTAGTTGTTTTTTTTTTTATTAAAACTACACAGAGATGTAAGTATATACCCCACTTTTGATTTTATATACCGAGTGATGTTACAAATTAAAAGAAAAAAACTTGAGAAAACCGTCTCCTCTCAATTTATTATACTCACTCTTAGACCTAGCTGTAGTAGGGTTCTCGTTTGTACCAATTGTTACTCGTTCCCACAACAGTCGGCTCTACGTTACCGGAACTAACGGATTTATATCCGACCAATGACTGCCACTTCAGCAGCATTCCCCGTATATGTATGGGGAACTGTTTATGCTGCTACAACAACAACGACCAACTGTTACTGTATAATTACTCCCATGTCTTTTTTTACAGGGATAACACCGTGTAAAGTGAGAGTTGGGTGCATCAGGTATAAGGTTAATGTTCTTGTACTCAAAGCACTTGCAAAGGGGAAATTGAGAGCGCAACGGAGCGCAATGTCACATTTCATTTTAAGGGCAATTCGAAACTTTACCGGACAGATTTTTACTTGCAAGAATTAGCCAGTAACAAACAGATTTTTAAAAGCATAAATAAATAAATAGCTGAATTTTGTAAAATATGTGGTGAAGAAGTTTAAATAGAAAAACAATTGAACATAAGAAAAGTGTGCAGGCATACTTAGATCGCAGTATAATTTGAAATTTTCCATTTTTTTAACCTTTATGAAGTAAGCAAAAAGAAAACTTGCTACTTCCCACTAGTTTTGCGTTCTTATACTTTCTGTGATATTTGACTCTCCCAGAGCGTATGTTAGCAAATTTTCAGAAATTTTCTTTACTAATTTTCTACTGGACAATTTTTACTGGAAAATTACGAGTACAGGCCTTATTTCAATATACTTCAATAAAACAGTAAAAGTTTGTTCTAATGAAAAAGAATATTACAGGATTACCAAAATTATTTATTTTCCTCAAACTTTAACAAATAAATTATTTAATGCAGATTATTCCGTTCTTGGTGATAAGAGAGAGTTTTTGTTCGCGGATTATTCCGTTGAACGATGTAAGAGTTGTTTTAGAGTGCATGAAAATAGATTTTACATAGTGAAATGGCATTCTTTTGTGCGTTTGAGATAAAAAAATGTGAAGACAATGAGAGAAAAAATACTGCCACGCATAGTTCAGCTTATCTAGAAATGTTTAAGTTGATTTTGAGTCAATGAATAATGGCAATAAGAGAGAAAAGAAGGCGATTTGCTGCTCAATTCTAAACTATATGGTGACAAATTTGTCGCCAGTGTCCTCTTGGCTTCAGGTTTCTTTGTAGTTCTTAATATATCGAGAATGTTTGTTTGCCGCACGATCAATCGCTTTTCCCAAACGTCTGAAGTGACAAACGGGAGTGGAAAGAAAGTGGTCGTCCTCGCGTGGTTCGAATCAGTGCAGCCATAAAAGCCGTTCGAGAAAGAATTCAAAGGAAATCATGTCCAGGCAAACAAGTGTATCAAACAGATCCATGTCAAGGCTAGTTGAAGAAAATTAGACTTGACCGATGCAAGCAGCTTCTTTGGTGGGACGCGCTCAACGGCTATAAAAATGTTCTTTTCACAGATGAGAAAATGTTCACTGTTTTAAAAGTTGTTAATAAGCAAAACAGCAAAATCTATGCTAAAACTTCTAAAGACGCAAAAAATTTTCCAAAGATTCAGGGCGGCCACTATTCAGCCTCCGTAATGGTTTGGTGAGGAATGGCGTTACATCTCTTCTTGAGATAGTTTACCACGAGGATGTCTTACCAGTTAAGCAGTACACTCTTGAGTGGAGAGTTGTTTATCGCACCATTACTCGTCACGATGATACTGGTAGCGTCGCGAAACGTCATGGAGGTGGTCATCAAAAGACTGCACAGTTGGTTCAAAAAGTGAAAAAGCGACTTGAGCGAAGTCCCCGACGAAGGTCAATCAAATAGCGAAAAACTGAAAATATCTGACCGTAGCATCCGCCGCATGCTGAAAAATTATCTCCAAGTCAAGTCTTACAAGATCTCACACCAAATCAGCAACAAGTCATACTTGAGAGAGCGAAGGAGTTGCTTCGCTTGACCGAAAGCGGTCAATTTCCGGTCATTGTGTTTTCTGACACGAAAAATTTTCAAATTGAGCAATTTGTAAACTCCCAAAACGATAGCGTTTATTTGACCGACCCTTAATACGCGAATTTGAGTCATCGATTGGTCACCAGGAGGCAGCACCCGCCACAGGTAATGGTTTTGGCCGCTGTAACCGCAGATGGGCACTCTCCTAACGTTTTCATCGAGCATAGCGTCCAGATAAATGCGAAATATTATCCGAAAAGTATTCTGGAGGTGGCTTTGAAGCCGTGGGCAGACAAGCATTTTGGTGTCAGACCAAGGTCGTTTCAACAGGACTCGGCACCGTCTCACAAAGCTCGAGTGAACCAAGAATGGCGAACTTCACAACGTCGTCACAATGGCTCTCAAATTCACCAGCCGCGAATCCTATGGATTATTCTCTTTGAGCCATTTTGGAGAGTGAGGTCCGATGGTCCGGTCCGGTGAATCTTTCACCAGTCTCAGGGCGCTGAAAAAAAACCATTGTCCGCGAGTGGGCCAAAATACCTGCAAGTCACATTCGGGCAGCTTGCAATTCGTTTCTGGACCATCTCAAGGCCATAGTCAAGGCAAAAGGTGGTCATATCGAGCAAAATTAAATTGATTCTTAATTTTGTATTATTTTCACACTTTTTATTTTGAATTGGATAAAAGTAATTTTCCCAACTAAATTGTTTAATTGGTATTTAAGGACGTAGTCTGGTCAAATACTCATTTTTTATATATATTTTTTAGGAATTATTTTTTTAAGAAAATAAAATGCGTTGTTTTGATTTATAGTATGTTACTATTGACAGGAAATAGTATACAAAAACAATATTTTTACATATTTTTTTGTAGTAGAGTGGCACCAAAGTAAACGTCTTTAAAAAATGTGACTTTATAGAAAAGGACTTTTTTCCAAACTCCACCATTTTGTTGTTTTTCAAAAAAATTTCCCATTGTAGCACCTGACAGGATGACAAGCCTACAAAATAATAATCAGTTAAACTTTTCATTTCAGATGTCCTGAAGAGCCAAAATCCTGTTGACAAGCCACCTATCTTTTTTTTTAAGACGCTTATTTTGGTGCCACACTACTACAAAAAAATATGTCAAACAAATTGTTTTTGTATACAATTTGATGTCAATAATAACATACTACAAAATCAAAACGATCGCATTTTATTTTTTTTTAATTCCTTAAAAAATATCTATAAAAAAGTGAGTATTTGACCAGACTACGTCCTTAAGGCAAAGTAGAATATACATACAAAAGTCAGTTTAACACAAAACTTTTGTTTCGCATAAATATTCAATCTTTATGTTTCTCTGGGTTCCCAAAAAAAAAAAACAAAAAACATTTAAATGCACAGAATTCCATTCCATGTTACACTTGTTTGAATGGGTCCCGCACAAATCAGTTTCAACTAATACGTTTATGTGTAATACTTTGTTCACAACTCACCTTTCCTGCTGCTTTCTTGTAACGCCTGGTTGCCTCGTTGATAAGATCCTTCACCAGTAAATCGCCACTGCCGCATGGCACGACAATGCGAATGGCACCAAAACACACGGTGACCTTCATTGCTTCAAAGTTGCACGTTTTTCAATGACCGATTTCGTTCGTTTATACAAATTTTTCTACTTGATTATATTTAAACAAAACACTTAACACCTTTGGGTGTACAAGACTTCTCGCGATTTTGCTTTTCGTGAAATTAACTACATTTACGTTTATGAGTTTAACATTTAAACTGCACATTAGTTTTAAAATTTAACATTTTTTAATTGGAAAAAATATAGAAATAATATAGAGACTGGGTGAATTGAAAATATAAAAGTGAAATTTCAAAAGGGATAACACGCGCGCAGGCGATCGTCTGATTGTAGCGACACACGCACAAACATACATAGGTATTAAGTCCAACAACAATGCAAATGTGTGGCGTTCATTATGTGTTTGACGGCGCGTGCAGTCACTCTCAAGAGGGTTGAGGTGGCAGGGAATCGCCCTGCAATGGCCAGGGACAAAGCGCAATGGTAACAGCGGCAATGGTGGTTCTTGTATTGCATGTGTATGCCGTGTGTTTTGGTTCTAGGTGGTTGGGTTTTTTTTGTGGTCGCTTCCACATAAATAGAGAGCAGCTGCGCTTTGCCATCAGAAAAGTACGTTACACAAACACCAACAAAGTGGTTACCTTGTTAGAGCAGGATGACTGCACTATAGGGAGGAGGATGTAGAAGGATGTTTAGCACTTGACAGCTGCACTTCCTCCAAACGTTTATGGAAATCTGCGGTGTGTAGCAAGGCAGAGGTGAATAAATTTGTTTGCTGTACATTTTAAACGCATTTGTTTCACATTTTCTTCTCAATAAATTGCAATAATCGAATCGAAAAAAATATTTCTGTGTTCGAATTGGCGTTAACACCTTACTTTGTTTTTGCTGTCATTGTTGTATTCTCCCAAAGCAATGCAGTCTCCTTAAAATCTAAAAGTAATGCCGCCACTAATAAACACCGATTGCACCTCTTGCGTGAGCCCAAAAGTGTCGCGGTCACCACGGAGTTAGTTAGTGGTGTGCGCTGTCCCTTTAATATTTTAAATTTAAAGGCAAAGAAATTATGAATCACTACCGTGAAGCATATAAAAATGACAAAACAAAGCACACAAACAACGTCCACACAAAAAACAAAAATTGTTGCCAGAAAAAATGATCTACGAGCGCGGCTGAAAATAACTGGATTTACAGCACAGGTTTAGAATCCCAAAAATGTGCCCATAAGGAAAAAAATACTGGTTGTAAAAATGTTTGGCACCACAAAGAAAAATGTTGTAACACTTTATTTACTTCACTTGTCGTTTTTTCTTCACCGCTTTTGCATTATTAACGTTTCCATTTACCTTCGTCGCCGTTTGTTTGTCGCAGTCGGCACTTATGGCATTTTTATCAATTCTTAGTTATTGCTTACTCTCTTTCTTCTTTTTGCACTATCTCACATACACGTTCGTTGGTTAATTTTCGCTTACATTTTATTGCATTTTATATATTTCGTTTCTACTGTGATTCACATTTAATTTACTTTTTGTTAAACTATTAAGTTAATCGCGTATTCTTTTGAATTAACATTTAGCAAATATATTGAATAGGTTAGTTTTCGTTAAATCCGATCAGTAAACGCATTTTACTCATTACACACATGAACAATTTGAAATTTTCAAAAATCGCGTTCACCGCACACGCGCGTTTCACTCCCGTTCGCACTCATGTCAACAACTCGTTTGTCACTTGGCTTCCATGGAATTCTGCCGTTTACCTTTGCTTCGTCATTTTTCACTACTACGTTACCACTCGTTTGTTTGTTGTTTTTTCGAAGCTACAATTGTAACGTCTATTTCAATGAACAGCATATGTTGTTGTTGCTATATTACTCGCTGTTGTTTACCTACCTGTTCTCTGCCAACAGCAGCAGAGGCAGAACTTGTTTTTGACAGCAAAGAACTCGTTGACTTTGTTTGACAGAAAGTTTGTTCGTTTCTCGTAGATGGTATTGCCATACACAAAATATGTCAATATGTAGTTAGAAAAGTTACTTTTCTGCGCAATTGTGCTTAGGAAACGAAAATGGTTTATTTTATTATTGTGCATAGTGTATCTCCCAGATATTTTTCCACACATATGCAATAAAGTAGCCAATGATCAAATTCAAATCGAATATACAAATGGCATAAGCGTAGAAATGATTGTGTGCTGATTATTTCATGGGTAATTATCTACTTAGAAGTGGCACCGATCGATATGCACTGAGTCCAGTATTAGCAATTTGAAATATGAGTAAGTTTATCTCTTTTCAAAAAACAACAATTTTAATAAATTTGCTAAATTCTTAAGTGGATGCTCAAACTATAATTTAATATTTTCATTAACAATAAACAGTGTATTTTTATCGCTGTATGTGAACTATCGATATCGATAACTATGGTTTGACTGCTAAGAATGGCAAACTGTGCAGACAGTTATGTTCAGTAAAATTTGGCAAGTCAAAGCTCTAATAACTCTGATTTGTGAAATTTTATTTTGAAGAAAATTTATATTTTCACGAGGTTCCTACAGCCCTAGCGGCATCGTCGGTCCTTATGTATTTCGAAATGAGAAAGGAGCGGCCGTTACGGTGAATGGTAAGCACTATTGCGGTACGCTGACTAATTTTTCTTTGTTTTTCAAAAATGAATCAACTAAACATTGGCGACATCCCACAAGACGGCGAAACTTGCCTACAGCGCGCTTAACAATCGTTTTATTGTAATATTCAAGCCACCATTGACGCCATATGACCAAAATTGGACTAACCTAATTAATCATATACAAAATTACTTTTAGGTTCTCAACTTCTTTAAAAAAACCACCCGCTATTTAGATTATTACCAATATTTTCCGAAAATTTTTGAAAATACAGTTTACATACATCACCATTTGACGGGGTAAAAAAACGCTTTCCTTTTAAGGATTATTAATACCGGAGTCAATACGTGTTGATTAGTACTCCGTTGTTTTGACTAATTTTCTTAATGTCTATTTCTTATGGTATAGCCTAGAAGAATTTGATTAACATTTGTAGTTCATAACAATCAATTTAAAATATGTGCTGCTCCGGGCGTTTTATTGCATTGGCAACCCCAATTGTCAGCTGTCAAGTTTGTTTTGATTCGACGGCGTGTATTCCTCATTGAAAAGCATTGTACGAAAGGTTCAAAAGTTTTGATTTTTCTAAAGCTTATAATAAATTTATTTGAATTGATTTATCTTCCAATGATTATGAAAATGAAACAAAACAAACGTCGTGTTGGCCTACCGCCACCACCATCTAGAGAAGAGTTGGAAGAAATGTCACAGGAAGACGTGGAACGAGTCGTCCAATGAACAATTGCCGCACTCTGGATCTGATGAAATGGAAGACAACGTCGATGAAAATAATGTGCAACAATCATCAATAGTCAATAACGATGAGGATGAAGATGATGACGACGAAATGGATTTAGGCAACTTCGACATGAAACCTTCAAAGAAGAAACGAAAAAAGGGCATCATTTACGTTTCGAACATACCCAAGCACATGAATGTCACAAGAATACGTGAAATATTAGGTGAATATGGAAAAATAGGACGCGTCTATTTACAGCCAGAAAAGCTGCCTGGCGGTAAGTAATAGAATTACGATATTAGGAAGATAACTGGAACATCTTAAACTACTTGCAGGTAACGATAAAAAGAAAAAACGCAAACGTCTTGCGCGCCATTTCACAGAAGGTTGGGTTGAGTTCGAATCGAAGCGGGTGGCGAAAAAACTTGTTGAACTATTGAATAACAAACAAATTTCCACCCGTAAAACATCACAATTCTATGATTATCTATGGAGCATGAAATATTTACCACGCTTCAAGTGGGTACATTTGACCGAGCGTATGAACTATGAGCAAGCAGTGCACAAGCAACGTCTACAGACCGAGGTGTCACAGGCGCGCAAGGAAACAACATTCTTCCAAAATAATTTAGATAAAAGCGAGTTTTTAAAGAAAAAAGAGAAAAAGGCGAAGAAAGTCACCGAAGCGCAGTCGGCAAATGCGTGATGGAGCGACGCGGAGAAAATTTATAGTTTTAATTCTTTGGTTAGTTTTAATGCGTTTTTTTTTAGGAATTTGTCGCAAAAAATATTAGTTGAAAAATAAATTGTGACAATATTAAAAATTTGAATTCGTATTGCTGTTGTAGCAGAAACACATTTCACGTAAATGCGTGAGAATTCTTATTCAAGTGGCAGTTCGTGACTCGAAATCCGGTGACGTATAACAGGCCGGCGACGTGCGTATCTGTAATCGTTGAATTGTCGTTTGACGTTCAACTCGGCAAATCACAAGAAAAAAGTCGGGTCCTATAGCGAGTCTCTTTGTACGGGTTCGCCTTAGAAGTAATAAATAAAAATATTGCGAGAGCCCCACCTTGAGATGTTTGGCTTGCAGAAAGCGTAGGGTAAAGAACGACCAATTTAAATGAGCCCAAGCTGCTTTTTCTCTCCTAATTGAACTACATACATTTAGAAAAAAATAAGAAAAAGTGCGTACACAAGTAGTACACATAACAGAATTGAAACTTTCAGGGCAGACAAAGAAAGAGGGAGATACCCGAGAGAGAATGAGAGAGAAAGAATATATATTTAAATAAATTCACAACATTTGCAGAGAATACAAATAGACAAAATTTATAAAAACGGAGAAGGGTCGACCGGTGTAGGTAAACGCTGGACACAAACCGTGGCAACAACGCGCACTACTCCGAGCGTTTATCACCCGCACAAACGCAGCGATTCCAGGAACGCAGTAACGGCACAAATTACCGCAAGGCAATACCGGAATGGATAGCACTTTATAGTACGCACAAGCACTAGTCAGGAAATGGAAATAAGCGCCAAAAAGTAGGCACCAAAAAAAAACGCCAAAAAAATTGGGACCAAAAAACGCCCCAAACAGTAGGCACCAAGGAAATGTAACGCCAAAAAGTAGGCACCAAAAATATATATCCTATTTCCGAATTTCAATATTGGGATTTTTTAGAGACTTTTTACGTTAACGCAGAAAGAAATTTTTGAAATTTCACTTTTTTCTCTCCGAATTCAAAATTTTATACAGGCACGATCGCCCATTTCATCCAGCCTTCTCGCGTTAAATTCGAATAGAATAAATTTCCAAAATATGTACACATTTACGATAATAACTATTCACAGAAGGTTTTTCCGACAAAAGCACCACACTGTATCTCTTTTCAAGTATGACTCTTGATGACATGGAGTCAAGGGGAATGGAGAGAAACGTTGTCCAATGCCGGACAGAGGCCGTACCAGTTCACATTGTGTTTCAGCCTGCAGATGGCCTTCAAGACCTCTCCTTGGATGGAAGCATCAAGTGATGGTAAACCTACCAGAGCATCTAATGCCGGGCCTGAAGTAGTCGGAAAAGCTCCGGTGCAACAGATGGCCACAGTGCGTTGTAGTCTCGATAAGGTCCTCCTGTCTCTAACCAGAGGGAGTCTACTCATCCAAACCACTGATGCATAGGTGATAATAGGTCTTATCATAGAAGTGTAGATCCATACAACCTTGCTAGGGGGAAAAACCCATGTTTTCCCAAAGACCCCTGCACCGCGAGAAAGCTGTCAGTGCTTTGGATATCTTTGTTTCAACGTGTGACTTCCAAAGAAGTTTACTATCGAGGATTACTCCAAGCTATTTGATTTCTTTGGATAGCTGGATTGTGACTCCTTTTAGCTTAGGCAGAATGAGTCCATCAAGCTGCCTCCTTCTGGTAAAGAGGACAATACCTAATCAGCCTTTACTTACTTGCATAAACGGAAGCAAGGTAAATATGAAGAAAGCTGTGATTGTCACAACAATACAATTGCTAATGGAACAAATGATTGTGGACAAATCGCACAAATCACGCTTTATTTTTTTATTTTTATTTGATACGCGATAGCTCAACGGAAATAATTTTTAATTTTTATGATTTTTCCCGCCAACGATTTAATCAGCTGTTCGTAAAACTTTCAAATTGTTGCTGGTTTGCGTTCTTGTACTTTTTTTTTGATATTTTTCTCTTTGAGAGCGAATTCTGGGAAATTACTGAATATTTTTTACAGGAACAGACCTGCTCTCACTTCAACAGCATTTTTTATTATGATTGGTCTGCGTCGTGTCACTGCTGGGAAGTCGCATAGAAAATGTTCTGCCGTTTCTTGTGCCTATTTGTAGAGCCTAAAAGAATCGTTTTCTATCGCACCTATCTTTTTCATGTGATAATTAAGTTTACGTGTCCTGTTAGTAGTTCAGTGTAAAGTTGTAAGTACTTTCTGCTTAGGTTAAGGATTGCTTCTGCCTTTATCCGTTCTGGATCTATGAGTCTTTTCGATTGGTCTCGTTGTTCCTGGTCACGCAGTAACTCATTTTTGAAGCTGTTATTTACAGAAGGGTTCAGTGTCCGCAATTTCATTCCCTTCGTGCCCCTGCATTACCCAAGAATATATGGGGAATGTTTTATGCTATTTCAACGACAACAAAAACATTAACATTAAGGGGGAAGTCCATGTAGAAGCCTCAAAATCGGTAATTTTTGAAACATATTTTTAAGGGTGATAAAATAATTATATTATTTTGAACTTTTAACACAACTTTATTTAATCTTTCGAGAGTACAACAATTTTTTTTTCATTTTTTTTTTTTCAAAATGGCGGCTCAGGATAATTTCTTATCGGCTGCCTACGGCGCGGGATCCCAAACTGCTCTATTTATTACTCTTAAATAAACAAAATGAAATTGGTTTTTTTTTTTTTTATAACATATTAACGGAAAGAATGAACCTATAAAATTAAAAAACAATTATAAAATTAATTATAAAATAAGCCTTTGAAAAAAAATCAAAACTTAGGGCTATTTTATTGACATTTTTAACCCCCAAAAAGTAATTTATCAATGCGAAATATCTGAAATTTTAGGTTTATCCTTCCAATAGTAATGTATAGAAAGGCCTCACCAAGCTTCAAACAAATCGGTCGACAACTTTTTGAGTTACAACACGAGCAGTTTTTAAAAATACAGTTTCGAGATAAATGAGTTTAAGGTCTGAGGTACAGGAGCGCGCGGACCGCTCTCTACATAGTTAATGGGATATAGAAGCTATAATATTAGGAATTTCCGCATGAAAATTTCACAGTATATTCTTAAGATACTATACTTTCGAAATATCGAAAAAAATCGATTTTTTGAAAATTTTACATGGACTTCCCCCTTTAATCACAGTACCTACTCGTATCTCACACAGCTTTTCGTTTAGTAAAATAAGTATTTCCCAATAAATTCTCGATATGCATTCTCGTTTATTAAATATTTTTCTCTTATGTGCTGTTTGCATTCTTATAAAATAAGTTCTTAGTTGTATGGAACGTATGTTTGCTTTTTATACTAATAATACAATTTCATTATAAATAACAATTATACTTAACACTAAGGAAACATAGAAGTATATTGTAAATATAATAATTTTGGTTTTATATCAATTTCTTAAAAAAAAGTACCACAGTGTTTATCTTAGCACAGTTTCATGTAATGTAAAAGACTTAGGAACTACAAATTCTCACAAATTAAACAAAAACAAAAACAAAAAAACAATCAAAATGGTAATTTGTGCACAGTCTACACGAGTGACACTGCTTCGGTACATAAATCGCAATCAAATCCTCCGAGGTACATTCGTGTGCTTTCAATAACAACAAAAATCAAGGAAATATGCTTGCATTCCAGTTGTTCCAATTGTTGTAACGTTTGTTGTAAGTTTGTGCTCTTATTAGCTATGTACAATATATGATATTTACAACAAAGATTTTTTCTTCCACAAATCGCACTAACAACTACATATCTCACTGGCATACAAATCCATATGTTGCGCTACACACGCACTTACAAGCGTAACTAACACTAATTGTTTTTTTTTTTTCTCGACTGCCTTGTTCGTACACCACATATTTTTTAGCCATAAAATTCTTTTACTATCTCCAAAATACTCTGATAAGTGCCAATGGCAATCCCGAGCAAGGCTATCACTATAATTGCCATGTTCTTCAGAAAAACCCAAGCGGTCAGGGCTTTAGGCACGCCAGCGCGCATCAAAAAATCGAGAATCACCGGAATTAGAAAGCCCAATGACGTGGAGCAGAATGCACCGATAAGTGAAATAAAGAGGCTCAGCTTTGGCACAAGCACAGCAACGCCGACTGCAAAAAGAGAAAAGAGGAGGAGATGAAAAATGTAATTTAAACTGAATATTGATAAGATAAATGCAGTAGATATGTATCTAAATGTAGACATACATACATATATGTATATATATATGTACATATGTATGTATGTATGCGTATTTGAAGCACCGAGAGATTTTCATATGGATATCTATTCAAGTCAGATACTAAAAAAGTCTTTGCGTCATAAATTTTATCAGCGAAAAAGTAGCTGGTATTAAAAAGATTTTTGCCTTATAACGGTTATTGTGGCGGATTAAATGTTTGCGTTGTCAATAAATGTACGTTTCCAACTATTCCAACAAATGGTCCAAGGCGAATCCACAGTGACTTCGATATACATAGCAACTGATTTGTTTTTTTTTCCTGCGATTTTGTTAGTTTGAAGTTTGAATGTCAAAGTGCGCTGCTGCTCTGCTTATTGGTTAAAATGTTGATATTAAAACAAAATGTAACAACATTTTCCCTACCCAAATCACCTTGTATGAATATGTCATGAAGTGGTCCCTCTCCCACGCCAGAGAGAGTGCATACCTCATTTTAATTCAATTTTGTTTTCTTTCAAATTCGGATAATTCCAATAACGTAGACATTGTACAAAAGTACGAGTAAAAACACTTTTCTTCTTCCTATTTCCAGGTATGAGTTTGACACATGATTCAATAATAAATATTTAACACATTGCAGATTTTTGGAGAAAAAAAAATGGCTTATGTCGCAGCAAAAAAAGTTGCTTGGGTTCTGCACAGGTTGGCTAAATAGTATTGAAAGCGACACTGTTACGGGTCATTTTAATATGCCATCTTTCATTTGAGCACTCAAAGAATTTTATCTCGATCTGTTAATTCCAAGGGATATTGACTAGATATTGACTTTTTTCTGTTATTTGGCCTCCAAATGTTTAAGTCCGAACTTGAAATATTATCGGGAAAGGTGGTTGCTTTGAAGCCGTGGACTGTCAAAAATTTCTGTGTCAAACCATGAACGTTTCAACAGGACCTGGCACCGTTTCACAAAGCTCGAGTGAACCAAGAATAGCTAAAAAACAACGTTCCGTACTACATAACGTTCACACAATGGCTCTCAAATTCACCAGGCGCAAATTCTCTTTGGGCATTTTTGGGGACCAGTATCGAACTAAAAGATTCACCAGTCTCGTGGCGCTGAAAAAAATCATTGTCCGCGAGTGGGTCAAAATACCTCCAGCCACATCGGGCAACTTGCGATTCGTTTCTACACCGTCTCAAGGCCATAGTCAAGACAAAAGGTGGTCATATCGAGCAAAAGTAAATTGATTCTTAATTTTGTATTATTTTGACACATTTTTTACCTTGAATTGAATAAAAGTAATTTTCCAAACTAAATTTATGACCTTTTTAATTGTTTACACTTCGAGTACCGGACCCTGTAATGATATTAGAGGATTTGAAGAAACTAGAATACAATTTGGTGCTCAGCAATCGCGCCGACAACGAAGACAACGATTTGTTCTCAATTCGCAAGGTGGAAACATAGAAAAATGTATTAAAGTTTTAAGTGAGCTTGAATAATGAAAAAAAAACGAATCTTAGTCAATAACTCACTTTTTTTATTTTTACTTTCTTAATATTTAAACTACATGTACCTGTAATGTTTGAAAACCGCAAGACCCAAATTAGTAACAAAATATTCGAGATTTTATCTAATGTCAACTTAAAATTTGTCTAGATAAAGAACGGAAAGTCTATATACTTCTTATTTGTTTACTAAATTCACTTGAACGTCTACCGGATGTCTGCAGTTCAGTTGACGATATGTCTTGAAAATTTTATGGTCTCGGATACAAACATATGTACATACACTAAACGTATGTACATACATACATATATAATACATGCATGTTTAAGCCTATCTGCGTAGTACAGGTAATTAATAAATGTTGCGCATAAGTATCACACTTTATTATTTAATAAAGGCTTTATGACACTAAACTAAAAACTAACAAATTGACAGATAGAAAAAAGTTCCTTCAAAAGTTGCGCTAATACTTAGCAAATTTTTTCCGTTATGTTGAAGTGCTTGTATTTAGTATTCATTTCGCCAAGACTTAGCAAGTGGCGAATGGATGAAGCAACTGGTACAAATGGACATACATACATATATCGGCAATGCGGAAAGAGAGCTGCCTTATCTTACATGTGTTGGTAAGGCAGTGCGTCTAATGAGCTAGCGACGAATCCTGCTCGATAACTTTGTGGTTGCTTCCGCATGCAAATTTTTCCTTAAGTTAATAGAGCATAAAGATAGCGAGCGGGGAAATGGCGAATAAAAGAGACCTTTTGTTGTTGCTTTCGCATGCAAATTAATCGAGCACAGAGATTGCGGGAGAGAAGTGGCGAACAAAAAGAGGCCTAGTATATACCAAGCAGCAATGTATTGATTGATTGGAAAAATGATACCACCTTTGACACCCTTTGCAGTAGACACCTCCGATGAAAATGCAGTGGCAATTTTTTTTTTATGTATGAATGTTGTAGTACATATTTTAGTTTTTAATAAATAGTAAAACGTCAATACTTACATGTACCCAAAACTAAGAAGAAACGCAGGATGACTTGTAAAGTAATGGGATACTGTTGTGCTGCTCTAGACGATTGCTTCAATGGCACCCAAATGATCTTGATCAGAATGAAGAACTGTATAGGATAGCCCATAAATACACCCGTTGCAGCTACGATTTTAACAACCTGCGACAAACTGCAATTGAATAAAAAAAGGTAAATTTCATATTTCATTCATAACTTTCTCTTTCTCTCTCTCTCTCCGTGTTTCTCAACTTACACATCATTGGAATCTAAGTTCAATGTAATGCTGCCCTCGACATTCTCACCCCAGCGCAGATATCCAATGAAGCCAGTGAAAATAAAGAGCAGCGTTATTATCGCTGTAGTCACATTCAACACACCAAACGGAGTTGTGAAACTTTCAGGATTGCGCATTTTGTTGCGCAAAGGTAAAATGAGTGCGATACCTTCGTAAGAGAATAGCGCTGTGCCGAAGAAGAGTGCCAATTGGGAGCCATTGGTGAACAAATGACGTTCGCTGGGTGAGGGTAAGGGACCTTGCAGTGCGATCGTTAGAGTAGCGAAAAGACCGAAGAGCAGCGACACATTGGCCAACATCGAAACGGGTGAAATATATTTGAGATTGGTGAGTAATGAAGGCAGCATGGCGGGCAGTAGGGTGATGGCCATTGTTGCTGCGGAGCTAATTTCAACGCCATTCTGTAGAAGAACCTGTTTAAATGAAAAATGATGGAAATTTATGCTTAGAATTTTAAAATATTTATTTTATTTTATATTTTATTTTAAATAAATAATTTAAGGAGTTTGTTAGTTCTTAGAAAGGTTTGTCATAAATCACAAAAGTAAAAATTTCTCAAAAAATTTTAAGTAAAAAAAATATGTAGATTGTTTCTAAAAAAAATAAATTTATATATAGAAATATTTTATACTGTAACATTAAAAGTAAGTTGTTTAAAATCTCTAAAAGCACTGAGAATAAAATACTTTAAAAACCTTTCAACATTGAATAAATCTTAAAAATACTATTAATTATTAGTACATTTTTTTTTTTCAATTTACTTCTTATTATTAATCAAGCCAAGGATTTTAGGAAAAATTACGACCATGTTTAAAATACTAGCTGGAGGCTGAGTCGCGTCCCGGGCGAGTCAATAAATATCTCTTCAACTACACTGACGAGCTTCACAACTACAACTATTGGATCAGACAGACATTAAACGACATTCTTCGGGAGTTTCTTTCCATCTTCCTAAACTCCGGATCCCTGAATAGCATTATCGAGTCCAACCGCTACCCATTGCAGACGAAGAGCTTCAGTTGCCAATGTGAGACCCGCGTTAATTTGGCTCAATTCCGTTCTATATATCTCTTCTAGCAGGTTAAGCTCCTGACTAGCAGGTAAACTACCTCCCCAGAATTGACCTCAACATACACAATATATGGCTGTCATGCTAAGGTACCTTGCATAGTACTAACCACCTAATCACATGACCCCTTAAACCCACTCACCCAACACTCCCATCGAAATAGTATGTTTCCTGGCCCTACCGTTAGATGAGATAGATGGTGACGATCATTCCGGCAGGACTTGATGAACTGCTACAACAACAACAATAACAATGTCCAAAATAGGTAATTGGTTCACGTTTCATGGTATAAAATGTGAAGTGATAATTTTTGGTCGGATATAAATCTGGCTTGCTCTGGAGACGTAGAACCCACTGTCACGAGAACGCTTCTATTCGAAGATGATATGAAATATACGAGGTATTCGAAATATAGATTATTTGTGATTCTACGAAGCGCTGTGCTGCAAGGCTCAAAAAGGGTAGGGCTTCGAATTGGGCGATGTAAATTCTAACAGCGGAACCAATTTTTTTTTTTTCTATTGAATGTTTTTGCTACTAAAAAAACTTATTCGTCATTTTGGTCTTTCCCCGCGAATCTAACCTGCGTTCTCTCTGGAATTCCGAATGGTGGCCACGCACCAACCCATTCGGCTACGTCGGCTATGTTATACCTAAAAACATGATAAAAAATAAGGATGAACTACTTGCAGGATGCGACTGAAATTTGAGATTTGGAAATCCCATAGACATCCTTCCCTACCTTTTTATCAATTTGACTATGCAGCGGATTATCTACATTTAAACTAGTAGGGTTGGAGAGTAAGTGGAAGAATTCCCGTTTTATATTCCATAGCTTAGCTGGCAAGAATTATGTTTTACTCAGGATTGCGAATTTGTGAAAATCCGAAATGGTAAAAAGTGCATAGATAATAACTTTTTTCTTCTAAAATTGAAGTCGAAACTACTGGAGTGATCCTCCATCTGGTATCGCTAGGGACCAAAAGGTCTATGCGTGGCTTATTGCCAACCAGGCTAACCTAACCTAACCTACTGGAATGATCACAATTCTGTGCCCTTTCATGGATTCTTACTTGAGCACTATTATACAAAGTATTCTTTTAACTTGTATTTAAAACTGTTACAACAACAATACACGAATTGTAAAACTCCCTAGCTTAAGGTTTAACAACAATACACGAATTGTAAAACTCCCTAGCTTAAGGTTTAAGCCACATCAACCTATATAACATTAAACAACTACAAGTTTTCCCCTTTAGTTTGTTAAAAAATGTAATTTTATGTAAAAAAAAATCGTATTCTACTCAATAATCTCAGGTAATACCAGCACGTTGCTTTACTAACCTGATGCAAATTCTCCGTAATGAAGACAAAATAAATCGCACAGAAACCAAACTGCGTCACACACAAGAATGTCTCCACGATTGTTCTCATTAATTTTGAAAATTTCCGCATGCATGGTGGTCCATATTCGAACACTTTTTCCACGGTATCCGGATAGTCGAAGAATTCCGCGCCAGGTGTCCGTTCAACCGCCAGAATCGAACCTTGGATCAGCAGACGTTCACAATGTACACAAATAACCGCTAGAACGGGCAAAAGCAACGAAGCGCCGATTAGACCGCCATTCTTGAAGCAATCACCCATGGCAAAGAGACCAGCGCCCACGCTACCTTTGAAGAGATGTGTGGCTCCCTCCAAATTACTACAAAATAAATAGAGAGATTGTTGAAAAAATGCATTATTGACATTTTTGTAGCGCCAATTGGGTGTGCATGAAGAATCTTTATGTACTAAAAAGTAATGATGAAAATAAGTACGCACCTTATGGGAATGGTTTTCTTGACACCAGCGCCCTCAACATCTGCACTACTCTCGTTTTCGCCTTTGCCATTTTTCACTTCCAATGTCACGCCCATGTTCCGTTACTTTCACGCTATACTGTATATATATTTGTGTATATATATTTGCTTTTTATATTCTTGGCTAACCCCACTAAGGCCTTTAAACTTTTGTTTCTTGAATATTTCTTGAAAAATTGCTATCTCTGGTTCTTTCTAAATTTTTTGCACGGTTTGCTGAATTGAATGTTTTTAATTTTTTTTCTTCGTGTGGAATTTCACTGGCCTGATCACCGACAGCTTTGGTAATGATTGGTGTGGGTAACGGTCAAGTCAGCAATGAGCAAACTGAAAAGTAAAAGAAATGTAAAATCAGATTAGTATTTTTTATTGTGCGAGTAACTTCTTTTGGGATTGAGTGTTAGGTTGAGTAAATTCAGCTAGAGTTTCTAACGGTAGTTGTTAAGGTGTGCAAATATGGGTAAAAGATTTTGGTTTAGTGTTTCATATTTCATATTTTTGAAGTAAATACTTTCATTATACAAAAAATAACTATAGCACATGGACTTATTGAAAAGTTCTCATATCATATTTTAATTGTTTTTGCTTCATTTTAATAGTTTTTTCATGAAAATATAAAGGGTTTTCCAATAAGAGGTGTTATTCCCGAAAAAGATCAATGGTTTCGTTGCTTGTCTTGTTGAAAATAAAACCTTGTCCAGATCAATACCATCCAATTCCGGCCATAAAAAATCGTTAATCATCTCTCGATAGCGCAATCCATTCAACGTAACTGTTGCTCCAGCTTCATTTTCGAAAAAGTAAGGTCCAATGACTTTGCCTGACCATAAACCGCACCAAACAGTCACACGTTGAGGATAGAGAGGCTTTTCAACAATAACTCTTGGATTTTGTGAGACAAATTTGACAATTTTGCTTGTGTTGACGAAGCCACCGAGGTGGAAGTTGGCCTCATCACTCAAGACGATTTTTCGATGAAATTCTGGATCATTTTCATGCATTTCAACGACGCAATCAGCAAAGGCACGACGTTTTTCGATGATCGGCCGGCTTGAGTTCTTGTGTTAACTGGACTTTATAAGCCTTAAGACCCAAATCTTTACGAAAAATACGGTGTAATGGCGTTTGTGGAATGCCTAATTCCAAAGAACGACGAGGAATGGACAAACCTGGGCTTGCTTCAACACTTTCGGCTACAATAGCAATATTTTCGGCTGTTCTTGAGCGACGTGTACACATGATTTAATAAAATTAAGACTGGTTCTGAACCAAGGCGCATTCATTAAAGGTGGTGACACTAGACCAACAAAAATATTTTGTACGTTTCATTGTCAAAGCGAAGTATTGGGAAACTAGAAAACAAATAATGAGTTTGCCTTGTTTCATTCTGAGCTGACAGCCACATGGACACGGCGAAAGAAAAAAAAAAAAACAAATCAGCTGATTTACCAACACCACCTTTAATAGATTCGCCCTTCACATAAGGCGAATTCATACAAGGTGGTAGCAGTAGTAAAAAAACCAAATACAATTTTTTATTTGATGGTTTGATTCTCAAATGGCGGGTTTGCTTGACGCGCTTTAAAATTGCGAATAGTTAAATTTTTTGTCGAAAAACGCTTTTTAGGCCTTCGACATTCCAATTTCCCCTATCGCTTCGCTTTTTGTTAATTTAGGTAAAATAAACATCAAATTAGGTCCCAAATTAAGACCCATCTATTCAGTAATTCCGCTAGACAAATACTCGTAGGTGATTAATTGAGTCGATGTGTGAGAGCTCATATTTTCCAAGAGAAGAACGATTAAACGACCTTTTTCAACAAATAATTGTGACTATTAAAATTAACCGGTCGAAGTTGCTCTAATGACAAAGTTGCCATGGCTAGCTATGCTGAACATATCGGCCACCATTTGCTTTGAAGTGTTGCGTATGTGTACTCCTTTGCTAGGTTTTGACGCATGTATCTTGGAAAATCTATAGAGAGGATTGGTATTTTTTTTTCAAGGTTCCATACATAGGCCCATGCGTCATCATCTGTACTTATACAATATTATACACAGGATTTGAGGCAACATTATTCATTACTTTGCACCAATTGACGCGAATATTTTTTGAGCGCAAGTTAAATCCTTTTTACGCCCAATTATTCATGCATTTATTTGTTCATTTTATTGTTGCTTCTCATGCAACTCTATCTCACAATATGTCACATGTCCTCCATATAAAAAATTTTAGCCTGATGGCGCAAAATTAATCACCCTTTCAGAAGATTCACGCAATAGAGCGCGTAAAGATTAAAATAAAGATTTGTAGCACTCAAAAAAAATTTTTTTATTTATTAAAGAAAATTATGTAAAAACGCAATTGGATGCACAATTTTGAGCCACCTTGCACTTTGTACGAAAGAAAAGTTGACACACCTCAGCAAATTGTAAAAAATTAACGGTACTTTTTAGTCACTTGAAACTTGTACTTTGTTATACTAAAATTAAATGAGCTGCATAACAAAAAAAAAGTCTTCAAATTCTGGTTGAAAAGCTGAAAGTTTTGTTGTGATTTTTTAGATTTTTTTTAAATGCTCTTCTTCGCGTTATATGGTTTTTCTTGCAGTATAAGCTATATTTTTATAAAAAAGTGCGTATAGCATAGTACACATAACAGAAGTGAAACTTTAAAGGCAGACAAAGAAAGAGGGAGATACCCGAGAGAGAATGAGGTAGAGAGAGAGAGAGAGAGAGAAAATATATATCTAAATAAATTCACATTATTTGCAGAGAATACAAATAGACAAAATTTACAAAAATAATGTTAGACGAGAATTCATAGAGCATATAAGTAAGTGTTGCTAGTAAGTGAGCTCAGTCACCTCAAAGGGAATAAAATGTTTGTGTATCGCCCTATAAAACGTTACAATGATACTGGTAGCATTGCAAAACGCTATGGAGGTGGACCAAAAAAAAAACAAATAACGCCAGAAATGGTTCGGAAAGTGAATGCTCGACTTGAACGAAATCCACGTCGAAGTGGAAGAAAAATGGCCAAAGAACTGAAAATATCGCAAGACAGCACTCGACGCATATTGAAAAATGAGCTCAAGGTCAAGGCTTACAAGATCCAAAAAGCACACGATCTTTCACCCCAGCAAAAAAAAGTTCGGTGCGAAAGAGCAAAAGAGCTGTTGCGCTTGCACGAACGTGACGCATTTCCTAACATTGTGTTTTCTGATGAAAAAAATGTCCAAATTGAGCAGTTCATAAACACTCAAAACGATTGCGCTTACTTGACCGAACGCTCATACGAGAATTTGAGCCTCGAAGCAATTTCCGATCGCAAGTAATGGTTTGGGCCGCAGTGACCGCTGATGGACGCTCTCCAATCGTTTTTATCGAGCCTGGTGTCAAAGTGAATGCGACTTATTATCGGGAAATGTTTTAGAAGCTGCTTTAGAGCCGTGGACATGCAAACATTTCGGTCGTAGACCATGGACGTTCCAATAGGACTCGGCACCGTCTCATAAAGCTCGTGTGAACCAAGAATGGTTAAAAAATCATAAAGATCAAATTCCTGAATAACAAATGCTAAAACAATTATCTTTTGCATATGCATGTACATATAACCGCACACACAGGGCACTCACTTTGTTCCTCTAAATGCGCACGCCGTCTAAAGCTAAAATTCTATGCCTAGCGACTACAAGAACAAAATGTATTAATAGGCGCAGCCATAGTGCTGAGCAGTCTGAAATAGTCGCGGCAGCGCCTAACAGTTTCAACTATTGTACTGTACAACTAAAACTCATCATAAAGTATATATAAGGTATAGCTCTCTTTCTCCTTTTCCTCTACGTTATATCTTTTTTCTCTCTCGCGGAACGAAAATGCCCAAAACGTTGCATGGTCTTGAAATGTTTCTCTCCATTCTCGCTCGTCCATCGACGCCTAAGAAGTTTCACTTCAAAAAAATAGTGGTGTGCTTGGAATTTTGCAGCAGGGTCCATGTGAGAAGAAATCGTAGGTGTACGAATTAAGAGTAATTAGACCATATATTGCACTTGGAATATATTTTAACAGTTTGTTCTAATTAATTTATCAGATTAATAAGAAAAAAATGTATGTTAGTGCACTTCAAATTTACTGCATAACTGTTATAAATTACAAGCGCATGGTAATTATATTAGTCAGATATGCACTCCTGTGTATGTGAACTTTGTGACAATTGATTGACATGACAACGGTGCAGTAAATCATTGGCTTAATGCACATGGCTTGGCGATAAGACAATACAAACGATTTGCTTTTATTAGAGTGATTTGTTTTAAACTCGTGTACTCCACACACTTTCATATTTTTCTCAAGCTTATCTAAATGGTGTGTAGTTCATTTTTTTTGTTTATTTTTTTTGTTTTTGCAAATTAGACACTAATATGATTGCTTTTGCTTTGCTTTTTTGCAAACTCACAAAACGTGAAGATACTGCCATTCATACTCGTATTTTTTTTCTTTCAGTTAAGGTGAAAAGTGCTTTTGTATCATAAATTCTGCGTACTACGAGTATAAAGGAATTATGAATGAATGGTAAATTTCTTTGTTTGCGATTATATTAAGATTTATAATACCCCATTCGTTTTAGTTATCGGTTGAAAGCAGCGCCTCTCTATTGTATTTATTGCATGCTCTTTCTCACCTGCTGCCCAATAATTGATTTGCACATCTACTACATGTGTATGTATAGTATGTAGGTGGCAGTGTATTTGCAAGTCTAATTGATACTAGGCGTGGGAGAATTAATTGACTGCAAATCATATAAACGCTAGTGTGGCTCTCTTCATCAAGAGAGCAAGAACTTTTTCTGATAATTATTTAGAAATATTCGGGAGTCAAGTATGAGTATAACATTGTAGGTACGTATACATACATATTATATATAGTATACATATGTATAATACCAGCAGCAACACTTGGTTGTCAAGACTGACTTGAGAATTTCAACCCAAAAGCGAATACATTATTTAATTTTAATTTTAAGTTGCTTCTGCTTTTCTTTGATGTGGACTTTCCAGGTTAGTCTTCGATCAAGGTGAACTCAAAGGTATTTAACAGTATCGCTTTGGGGGATTTCGGCACTATTAAAAAACTTTTGGGCAGTATCCCTTTCTCAAGGCAAAAGTAGCTTGAAGTGATTTTAGCGAATTGATTCGAATTTTCCATTGCAACAGCCTCGTTCCGATAAAGTCAAGCTCTGATTGTGGATGTTGAGAGGATTCTGCCGGGACACTGCTGTGCAACCAATAGCCGTGTCAACAGCATATGCCGACATGTTAATATCTTTTGATAGGGATATCGGCAATAAATATAGCACAGAGCACTGGACCCAAAACACTTCCTAGTGGAACTCGGCATTAATAGTTTTTATGGACGATGCTTCGTTTTGTTGTTGGACATTAAAGTGCCTATCACTTAGGTACGATTTAATTAGTAAAAAATACGGCGCCGGAAGACATTTCTTTATTTTGTATAAAATATCAGCGTGCCAAACTCTATCAAACGCTTGCTGTACATGAAGAGAGACTGCATAACAGTACTTTTATTTTTGCTGGTATGATAGCAAGTTCATCCAACAGAAGCGACAATTTTCTTAAAAATATAATTTCCATTACTTAAAATCTTTTTCTCTTATTTAGTAAAAAAGGCATTTAACAACAAAATTGATGATTTATCTTCCTCCACCTTGTATTTTATATTAAAGCCTTCGCTGTTTTCATAATAAAAGAAAACCCCAGGAGCCAAGAGGGGATTAAATGCACAGCAGATCGTAAATTTCTTTCATAATAGAAAAACTACTTTTATCTAAATGGCATGCAGAACAACAAAAACAAAAATACATTTCCACAAGAAACATTTTTAAAAACTTCAACATCAGCTTTAACTAAAAAATCGTGAAGCCCACCGGTAGTTCACGCGATTTCGAATGAATAATTTTTGTGTTCTGCCAAAGTGTGTCATGGCAGCGAACGTGTTAAAATCTACTAATCTCGATATCTAATCTGAAAAAATAAACCTTTATTTCAAACACCCTGTATTTACATGTGTACAGTTAATTACCGTACATGAGTATAATTACTGTTGATCATAAATCTAATTAAAAAAAAGTGTAACTAAATAAATAATAACTGTTATTACTAAAGAATTTTAATTTTTTTAATTTTCACATTTAATCATTAAATACAAAAGCATTATTGTTTGCCGTGATTGGCCAGAACTTAGGTGTTTGTGTCTACAACCTTGTGAAACCACTCCAGCTTCTCTAATATTTACGTGCTTGGGTGCTGTGACAGATTGAAAATTATTACATAGTCAGATTTTCTGTGAATAAATAATTTATAATAACACAATAAACTAATTCGTGTAGAAGTTTTAAGTGTATTTTTATATAGCTTTGAGAACAACGTAAATTTTGCAAATATGAAGTTTGGTTTCAAAAAAGGCGCACAATTAAAGTCAAGATAAAGCCGACTCTGAATAAATTAGAGTATACTTTTTTTAAAGATTTATTGATGGTTGTCCAGAAAAAAATTGCCGATTTTTTAAAAGAAAGTAAATAAATTTTTATTAAAACTTAGAATGAACTTTAATCAATTATATATTTTCCATTTTTGCCATCTTTTCGGCAAATTCATTATTCCGCGCTCATAGAACTTCTGGCCTTTATTTGCAAAGAACTGAAGCAAGTGCGATTTTATAGCCTCGCCATTGCAGAAAGTTTTACCATTTAAGTAGTTCTGCAAAGGCCGAAACAAATGGTAGTCTGACGGTGCAAGGTCAGGGCTATATGGTGGATGCATCAAAAGTTCCCAGTCAAGCTCTCTCAGTTTTTGGCGAGTGACCAAAGATGTATGCGGTCTAGCATGGTCCTGATGAAGCATGACACCTTTACGATTGATCAATTCTGGTCGCTTCTCGTTGATGGCTGTATTCAATTTGTCCAACTGTTAGCAGTAGACATCCGAATCAATCGTTTGGTTCCTCTGAAGTAGCTCAAAATATACAATACGACACCCTTCCAGTCTGATCAAACTGACAGCATAGTCTTCTTTTGGTGAATATCAGCCTTTGAAGTGGTTTACGGATAGAAGCACGTGTTGTTAAAAAATAAAATGGAATCTTCGAACGCGTATAAGAGGCATATTTTGAATTTTTTTTATAAAAGTGGTAAAAATGCAATAACTGCTGCTGCAGAAATAAACACTGTTTACGGAGAGGATACCGTGAGTGTAAGGACTGCACAAAAGTGGGTTTCAAAATTGCGAAGTGGTAACTGCGACGTGGAGGATGTCCCGCGCGCTGGTCGTCCTGAAGTCTTTAACTCCGACGCCTTGCTCAAACTCGTGGAAGCTGAGCCAAATTTGACAGTCGATATGATAGCTCAGAGGTTAAATTCATCGCATGGAACAGTTCACAGCCACCTGGGAAAATGGGTTCCGCATAGACTTTCCTTCGCCAATCTACAGCAGAGAGTGAATGTGTGTTCTCAACTGCTGGAATGGCTTGAAAATGAAAGTTTTTTTAACCGTTCGTCATTGGTGATGAAAAATGGGTCCTTTACAATAATCCTGTTCGCAAACGCCAATGGTTAGATAAAGATCAAACACCAGAACCGACCCCTAGAGATGGCCTTTACCCCAAGAAGATTCTCCTTTCTATTTGGTGGGATATGGCCCGTATTGTTTATTATGAACTTCTGGAAGCTGCTACTATACCTGGCAACAAACGAAGTTTCACCTTCAAGGCAATCCACTACTGGGATTGTTTTTTAGCACTCGTTTGCATTCGTTCTTCAGGAGCAATTTGCGCCCTTGGTAGGTTGACTGTGAGCAACTCCGTATTCGTTATGGTATTGTAATGTGTATTTGTATAAATGTTCGCACTTGTATTTGGATTTATATTTTTATAAGTTGAGTTAAAATTAATCATTCGGTTTTTTTTTGCGTAATTTTTTTTGTTTATTGTAGAATATTTTTAGAATTTTTAATTTTGTTATTTCTACAATAAATAAAAAAAAATAAATATTGTGAGTGCTGGAAGTCTTTATTCTGGTTTTCACTCACTCCATTGCTTCTCTTTACTTCTTTACTGAATCTGTTCAAAAGTTCCGAAGTGTCAGATATGATTGACGTACGACACCATTTGCAAAAATTATAAATCTTCCGCTGGGTGATTAATTTTACGCCACCTTGTAAATCGTATTTCAAAAGTGACGCCAAGATGTCAGTGGTGAACAATTCTTAGCCGGTACTTTTTTATGTCATCTTTGACATTTGTCAAGTAGACAGATGCACAATTTTACAAATTACGAAAATTTCAAATTCGCCGAATGGGTTGGTGCCATTCGGTAATGACCAGGATCAAAGCCCCGGACATGAAACACAAATTGATAGCAACATTTTTCTAATAGTGGCCGTTCCTTGGCAGAAAATAGCAAAACCTCTCATGAAGAACCATCTGCGGTTCGAAGCAACTGTAGGTGCCTCCCATTTGTGGTAAAACAAAAAGACGCATGCCTCAGATAGCAGGGGGACCGCGGCCAAACACCAAGTAACGGATCTAACCACGAATTATAATGGGTGATCTGATTGGATGCTCCTTTTCGAATAGGGTTTTTTCGACAGATCGCTCGTGACTAATGTCAAAATAAATATATAATTTTTTTAAGTATTAATTGAAATTTCATTATAGAAAGACTTACGTCTCAACAATGCTTAAAAATCGTGCGATTGTAAAGGGTGGTTAAATTTCAAGGGCCGATGTTGAATGTGAACCACACCTAAACGTCAAGCTTTTTTCCGCATTTCATATGACACTTTTCAATTTCAGACTAACTCAATTTGAATCATGGAAATATACACAATCGAGCAACGCGTTAAAGTTATTCAGTCTTATTATGAAAACGGGCGTTCAAATCAAAATGCATAACGCGCACTTCGTGATTTCAGTGATGAGACACATTTTCACCTCTGTGGATTCGTCATTAAGCAAAATTGCCGCATTTGGGCGAATGATAATCCAAGAGTGATTGCCGAAAAACCAATATACCCACAAAGAGTGGCTGTTTGGTGCGGTTAATGGGCCGGCGGCATTATTGTGCCGTATTTTTTCCAAAATGAGGCCGGTCAGGCAGTTACTGTGAATAGTGTTCGCTATCGTGAGATGATAACGAACTTTTAATGGCCCGAATTGATAGACATGTGGACGATATGTGGTTTCAACAGAATGGAGCCACTTGTCACACAGCTAACGAAACAATGGCTCTTTTGCGCGAAAAATTTGATGGCCGAATAATCTCACGTCGCGGCGATGTCAATTGGCCGCCAAGATCATGTGATTTGACACCGTTGGACTTCTTTCTTTGAGGTTATTTGAAAGAAAAGGTATACGTCGATGAGCCAGCCATCAATTCGAAAGCTAAAGGATGAGAAAATTCGGTACATTAACGGCATAGAACCCCAATTAAGCCTCAGAGTCATCGAAAATTTGGACCATCGGATGGAGGTGTGCCGCCGAGGCCGCGGCGGCTATTTGGCCGATGTTTTGTTCCATACGTAATTGAGCCATACCAATATTATCATAATAAAGAGAAATGACAATAATTGCCCAAGAAAATTGTATTTTATTCAAAATCAACACCGGCCCTTGGAACTTAGCTACTCTTTATTTCGAAAAACGACGCTCAGTGAAAAGTTTTCATCGCAAGCTCAGGCCAACTTACTTTGTTCAGCGATGTTGGCCATTTTTTGGCTTAATGGCTGTGGCTGCGTCAACACGCAAAATTGCCGTATTTGGACTGAGGACCAACCCGAAGTCATTACATCCATTGAAAGCAGTGTGGTGCAGCCTATGGGCTGGAGGAATCATTGGCCCATAATTTTTCAATGCGCCAATGTAACAGTGAATGGCGAATGCGTCGTTATACACGAATTTTTGATGCCGGAAATTGAAGGCCGTGAACTCCACAACATTTGGTTCCAACAAGACGGCGACGGCGCTACTTGCCATACACTCCGTCAAACAATGGATTTACTGCGTCGTCGTTTCGGTGAGCAATTTATCTCTCGTCTCGGACCAGTGGATTGGCCACCCAGATCATGTGATATCACACGTTTGGACTTTTATTTGTAGGGGCATGTCCTTGTGAGTCTAAACGCTTTGTCAATAAATCCTCTTCAATTGAGGCATTAGAAGCCAACATTATTAAAGTGACACCCGAGGTACCGACAGAAATCCTCCAGCGAGTCATTCAAAATTAGTGTTTATGCATGGCTCGAATTACGGCACAGTTGTGGTCAACATTTGAAAGGGATTATCTTTAAAACATAAATGTCATAAAAATATATCTCTATACTTAATTGCACAATCGTTCTGGCATACGATTCGGTTAATTGGGCATGAACAATTGGATAACGATCACTTGTCGGTGCTAGAAAACATCCGTTTGCTTCTCTGTCATTAAACATTTTGGCACAAAAATCACCTCCCAAGCGGAAGCAACTCAAACTGCAGACCACTCCATTGGTGGAACAATCTCAATATGCACACCATAGATTAGATGGTAAGCTCAGTCGGATACCTAACTACTTATACCTCTGTATGTTTGCACTTAGTATTTGACCAGCAACACGCGTGATTAGGCAGTTGCCCTCTTGACGATAAAGTTCACATGATGGAATAAAGATATGCCCCATTTCAAGTGCTCCATTGAGTACACAAAAGCTCTTCAGACCTACAAACAAATAACGGTACTTGTACTAAGTCTTCTTTGTATGCAGCACTAAGTATGCAAAATCTCAGTTTCCTGTCCATTTATTTACAACCTTCGATTACTGTCGAATTTTAACAAGAAATTGAAATTTTCCAAAGATAAACCACCAGCCCACAAAATACTAACGTCATAAAATTATATACTGGTATTATCAAGTATTTGCACAAATGTTTCCAGGTAGCCATTTTTTGATTTCCAATATTTGGTTTGATAATTTATATTATGATTTTCTTGACAAAGATTTCCGCAATTAACGACTATGACCACTAATTAGAGTATTTTCGCATTTCGCATTTTCGTAAATGTGAATGACGCACATTTCTTAATATTAGTTGTTGCTGTGAACTGTTGAACTGTGATGAGCATGGAGATGGGATACACTGCCACCAGTTTGTAATATTTATATTGCATATACCATAAATGGGTTAGGATTTTAAATAGTTGATTTCGGAACGACTGGAGAGATACCTATGAGTTGCAGCTGTGCAGCGTTACCCCGAAAGCAAACCATCAGTTACCAAACTGGCGCTCTTCTAGTGAAGTTGGAGTCTTCATGGTAAGCTCGAATTTCTACATTTTTCCATACGGTGAGATTTATAAAGCAATGCGCTAGAATGTTTCGGATATTTCTTTTCGTCTTTGCTCAGCTCCCCCTCCACCGTTATACTACTAATATCACCGTTAAAAAGTACTGTTCTCATGCTACTTTTTATTTGTTTCAAAACTCTCAAATTTACTTAAGACGTAGTAGTTTATTAGGTGCTAGAGGTCCTAAGGTGAGCAAGTATCTCCGAAAACCTCACAGCTAATGCTAGTGAAGGTCTTTCACGCCTTGTAAGACGGTGTTCCGTCACAAGACAAATATGTAGAGCCAACGAGGTTTTAGTGTACGACGAACACATCCAGTTATTTGCGGCGCATGAAAAAATGTATAGAACGTCAAGATTTTGACCAATTTCGACTAATTTTATTTGTTTTATTATTCAGCATTTTTTCTTTTTCTAATAAAAGTATAGTCCATTGTCTAACAAAGAACTATATAAATACAAATTTCAAACTTTATAAAAAACTTCGAAAAATTGGAAAAGTTTTCTCCAAAAATTTTACATTCTCTAATCAGGTAAAAAAAATAAAAAAATGGGTACGCAGTTTCACAGCCCATTAAATACGCGTACTGTTAATTTTTTCTAATTTGTTTCACTATGTTGTAATTTTCCTTTTTTCTATGGAAAAAATGCTAAACACCTTCAGGGCACAAAATTATAAAAAATTAACAAGAATTTTGAGCAACTTCAAACTTGCACTTTGTTCTACGAAAACTGCGAACTCAATTTTTGTTTACTTCTAATTAAAAATTTTGAAATTTTGCTGAAAATTTGTCGAATCTTAAAGAAAATTTAAAACTTAAATTAATATGATCTTTATTATATCGATAACTATGGTTTGACAGCTGAGAATGGCAAACTGTGTTGACATTTCTATTGACATTTGCTGAGGTTGAGAGCACTATGAGCTTAAGATAGCATCTATAGACGATCGAAGACTCCCAAGCATCACTGTGAGATAGCAATAGGTCATTATTGACCATAAAAAAAGCCTAGCTAGAATGCGCGCGGGGCAAATTGTTGGCGATAAATTGCATTAACGCACAAGTTTTTCAGTAGTCAGAGGGCTGGTTAGTGTTTGAAGAACACTTTAGTGCTCCCACTACAAGCACTTAAGGTTTTGCTCATCCAACTATTCCTCACAATATTCATATTTTATGTTCGAAGGAATTGTGTGAGATGCCAGTGGTTTCCCGAAAGTAGTAAGGGTGCATTAAAACTGGTAAGGGTCAGTTCAATTGCATGCTCATGGGAATTAGGTGAAATAATGCTGTTGCTACACAAATTTTTTTTTGCAATAGATTAGGGTTCCCTCTAGAGCAATCATGCCTCGTATATATAAACACGAACACAAGTGAACCTTCTGTTGTATTGGTAATACAAACATAAGGCTGATAAGATTCGAATAAAGCTGAAGTGGATTCGGAAATCAGCGACACAATCTCAAAACTGATATCCATCATGAAACATAGCACACTAACGCTAATTGTTTGTTCCATACCTAATCAATGGGACTACGTATGTACTCCCATGTGCGAAATTCTTCATGAATCAAGAGAAAGTACTTATAAATAAGAAATACAAATGAATTACTAGCGGTTGCAGGAAGTCAGGTGTAGGAAGCCGACATAGCGCTTTCATATGATTTAAGTTTAATTCGGCCACCATGTAGATTATGTTGTCAAAGCTTTATATGTACATATCTACTTTATATCTACACTTTTATAGTCGAAATGGTGAATTTTGTCCTTCCGAAAACATTTCATATCCAGGCTTGCAGGTGATGTTAATGAAAGATGGTCACGTTACTAGGAACACTTTAGACCAAAGCCTAGAGTTTTCAGATTATCAAAAGCAAACAGCGAATTATAACCAACCCCTGAATCTAACTTTACTAACTTTATTACTTTGCTATTACCGTTCGGAGTAGGCTTAAAACTGTAAGTCTCACCATTTGTGGAACAACATCAAGACGTACGCCCACAAATGCAACGATACGCTGTGAAGATCAGCGAATGGGAAACCCATTCTATGGAAAGTGGCAGTGGATAGGTCACACGCTTAGAAAACCGTCAAACAGCATCACGAGAATGGCACTGAACTGGAACCCATAAGGGAGCAGAGGTCGCGGTCGCCCAAAGAATACTTGGAGAAGGTCGAAGCTGCACGAGCTAGCAGATGCCGACATCAGATGGGACGGCGCAAAAACAACAGCCCAGAACCGTACACGATGGAAGAGCCTATGCTCCCAGGCGGCGTGAGGCCAGGTTGTAAAGATTTAGTTTATTTAGGAACCAGCATTAACACCGATAACAATGTCAGTCCGGCAATCCAACGTAGAATCTCTTTTGCCAACAAGTGCTACTTTGGACTAAGTAGGCAATTGAGTAGTAAATTCCTCTCCCGACAAATAAAACTAACACTCTAAAAGGCTCTCGTCATGCCCGTCCTAACGTATGACGCAGAAGCGTGGACGATGAAAATATCCGATGAGGCATCGCCCCACACCCTAAGTGTTCGAGAGATTCTGCGGAGGATTTTTGGACCTTTGCACGTTGTCGACGGCGAATATCGCAGGCGATGGAACAATGAACTATATGAGCTTCACGACGTAGACATAGCGCAGCGAAGGAACCGCGTTAGCTGGGTCAGGCCGTCCGAATGGATATATGGTAAACGGTCTGGCTCTGAAACTATTCGATGCGGCACCAGCTGATGGTAGCAGAGGAAGAGGAAGGTCTCCTATGAGTTGGAGAGATCAGATGAAGAAGGACTTGGCTTCATTTGGTGTGCCCACCTGGCGCCATTTAGCACGAGAAAGAAACAACTAGCGCGCTTTGTTAAACTCGGCCCAAATCGCGTAAGCGGTTATCGCACCAATTAAGAAGAAGATGAATATACAAGGTGAAGTCCAAAATAAACAAGACTGAGCTAAAATAGAAACGGCAGGAGCTTTGTTATGATAACTTCGAGTTTATATATTCAAAATAGTCAGGCCTTGATACACTATTTTCCGCGATGTAAAAGCTTATCGAAAGAGTGTTTCAGGTCATTGACCGGAATGTCCTTCGGTACAAGCCTTTTGGGTGGCCTCTACGGACGCATAACGTTTTCGTTTCATGGCCAAATGCAGTTTTGGTAATAGGTAGAAGTCACAGGGAGCCATACGTATGATATATTGAAGGATGCACGTACGTTTTTACTACAGGCAGGTCTGTTAGAAAAATATTCGACTTTGTTTTTTATTTCTGAAAAATTTGAATTACGTGCGCTTGCTTAAGCAGCCCTGTAACCTTCCTGCACATGTGGGAATTTTTTCCCGCCTGTCGCTAGCGTCAGTTGCTGTCAAGCAAAGTGAACGTAACATGGTATTTAGTGCTTCATTCAAATTTGTTAGAAATAAAAAACAAAGTCGGATACTTTTCTAACAGACCTAGTATTGCAAGTTATACAAGTACAGGGTTACCCGGAAAATCTTTCAAGATACTTAAGGACATTATTCAGTTGATTTATGATTAATTTAATTACAAGACATGACGCCCAAAAATTATCAATACAATTTAATAAGCTCTTGAATTTACGATTTCTCACTAAGTGTTTCCAGCTTCGGCCCAAATCGTTAAAGCGGTTATCGCACCGGTCAAGAAGAAGAAGGAGTTTCCTGCGTCACTTCATTTAAAAAAATATTTTAAGTGTCTGTTTAGCTATTCAAAAAGGTATAATATTGCTCTCTAGTATCTGGGACGACTTTCCCGGTAACTTTGAAGTGAAAGAAACTATTTGCCCATAATAAAATTAACTAAATTTTTTTAACTACTTAAGAATTTTTTGTTTTGATAAGATTATAAATATTTACTAACATAAACACATGTGTACCTACATACATACACACACACACACTTTGACACACAAAAATTATGCGCTGCTTTTATCTGGGATGTCAAAGATGTCTAGCACAATCGTCATGTTTCTGACAATTTGTCTCAGACTATTTGATGTAATCAAGAAATCTTTAACTGCCAAGGTACTCAAGTACAATGAAAGCTTAGATAAGTAAGATAAAGTATGATTTAAAACGCATGAATAATTAATATATTTCTAACCGGAAGACCAATCGATCAGCAAAGTAAATTTATTAATCGAACGTTTTGTGGCAAGAACATAACTGAATGACTATGCAGAATTGTGGAAAAACTGCTAATGAATTTTGTAAGAGGGCCACTTAACTTCATGGCGAGCAAAAATTTTGAGTAAATTTAAAACAAAGAACGCCATAAATTTGTTTGTATGCATCAGCGATCAGTCGTCATATTCACCAGATTTGACCTTGTTACTGGGAAAACCACTTTGTGGTACCGGTTTTGAAACTATCATACTAAAAACAAAAAAAAACATTAAAAAAAAACACTGACATTGAACACTGGCTGCTTAAGCAAACGTTAGCTAATGTGTATTGCTGCATCTAAGGGGGCACTTTGAAGGCAATAAAACAAATTTGTACGAATAAAGGAAAAATGTGTATTTTATTACCCAATTCCGGGTAGAAGTTTAAGTGAATGTAGCAAATCATTTGACGACTTGTTTTAAACAAAGTGGAATCTGAAGAGGTGCACACCTTTGAACTTCATACTCGATATTAGTCGCTGGCAGGTTATACAAAATTTTCTAAAGTTTTTACTGTCTTGGCACTCAAGGAGGGTTATGTTAAGCTTCATTTTCCTTTCATTTTCCTTTTGCCTATTTCGCGTTGAAAACAGGCGCGCAAATTTTTTGTTTTTTGGCATTTTGCGTAAAAATAAAAATAAATAAAAGCAATGGATTTCCATCCTATTTCGATGAGTATAGAAGTGAGTGAGAGTAAGATTTAGTTAGTAATCATGACTTCGTAGCAGGGAGGAATCAACGAGATAGTGAAGATAGACAGACATAGTGGAAAGAATACAGAAATGCCGACATGCGCGAACCGCTATCCTGCTCTCAATGAATTTAACGGAATCAGTTGATTGGCTGATGTAAGGCTCTAAGATTTTATTTTCATTTTATTATTGCATTATTTTTGATTTCCAATGTTTTTCATTTTATACAATGCAATGCTCTGAAGACAATTGAAAATACATTTTAGCTGTTAAAATGAAAAATTCGTGTGCTTGGTCCAACCGTCCAGACACTTATACAAAAAGACAATTCACATTTAAGCAATCGCTGTTAGTGTCGCTTCGTACAAATCACTTGCGCTAACTTTGATTCTTTCACGAATTATAACGAAGCATCGCCGAGTTACGTCAAACCGTTTGCCAAATTTACTGTTTTCGCAAAATGATAGATAGTGACGAGGACAATGAGAGAATTGTGAGTGTATTTGTAAAAAGATGTGAATGTATTGCTATTGTCTTTTCAAAACTATTCCATGTAAATGCCAAGTAACGTGGATTTTGTCGATGAAGAAGGAAGAGAATCAGCTGTTGTTGATTCCATACTGACTCTGATACTGTCTGCATCAATCCGATGTGGCAACTGAAATCCACAGAAGAAAATGGCAATGGATCGGCCGCACTCTGAGAAAGAGTGATGACAACATCGCCAAACAGGCGATGCGATGGAACCTTTTCCAAGAGACAGGACGAACTGCAGGCAGACCACGAACGAACTGGCAACGCTCAACGAAGGCGGAAATGAGGTCCGTAAATAACTGAGAGCCCTTGCACAAAACCGTTTTCGATGGCTCAGATGGCACGCACACTTGTGTAAGAAGGTTCTATAATTTTATTCACATAACTTTTGTACGTAACAGCATAAAGGAATCGAGATAGAATAGAGATGTATACATTAGGGTGGCTCAATTTGTATGAAAAGATTTTTGTCGACATTTTTCCCAGCAGATTCGTATTCTACATAAAATTCTGAGAAAAAAGGCCATTGGAACAAAGCTCTGAAAGCAATTTCGAGCAGGCAAATTTTAAAAGAAGCTAACTTTGATTCACGAAAAGCAAAAAGAATCTGAGACGAAAATAACCGTAAATATGTGTTTGTTAGGTTTATTTTGATTAGCATATAAAAAAAAATTTGCTAGTTATTTTTCTCATTACAATAACAAAAAAATTAAATATAATTTGTTTTGTAGCGCCATTATGGGGTAAAAAAAATAATAATTAAAAATAAAATAATTAAAATATTTAATAAAATTAATTAGTTGTATTAAAAATATAGTATTCATAATACACTATATTAATATCGGATATTAACTTTATATTTATTAAAGACAACCTCTTTTAAAATTTAGAGGTACCAAAATTGGCTTTGGAGCTATATTTTAGTGGACTTTTTTCTTAGAATTTCGTGTAGAATCCGCGTCTGCTAGGAATAAAGTCGAAAAGAATTGAACCGCCCTAATAAATATCGAAAAAAAAATTCTTTCAATTCCATTCCTCAACCCCGAGCAACGACAGGTGTGCATTCCCACTATTTAGGACTGGTAACGGCAGACTAATCACCTACTCTATCAGAAACCAGGCCCTATGCTACCGAGAGGAGTGGAAAAGGAAAAAAATATATATACTCGTATATGTATATTTATCGAGTATTTCTTCCTTGAAAAAAGATTCTCCAAAAAAATAGCTGCCGGCTTAAAACTGTAGTTCCCTCCATATGTGGAAAAACATCAAGACACACGCCACAAATAGGAGAAGGAGCTCAGCCAAATACCCAAAAGAAGGTATAAGCGCCAGTTATAGGTATATATGTTACCAATATCCTCAGAATTACAAGAGGATTTGTAATTCTGTCTGTCCACCAGTGAGCACGATAGCTCGAGCAAAAGTTAAAATATTTCAAAGAACTCCAAAAACACATATTACTCTTCATCCAACGCAAGTTGGTGTTGGAAATGGACAAAATCGGTCAATAACCATAGCCATCACTCACATAACGGTAATTTTGTAATTTTCAGAAACGCAAAAAAGCGCAAAATTTCTCACATTTGGTACAAATGATGAACCAAAAAATAAATAAAAATACGAGCATATAAAATCTTAAAAAAATGGGCGGATCCACGCCCACGCGAGAATATCGATAGCGACTTATTAAAATTCGCCCAAGCTTCGTGCGCGTGTTGCTTATTTAGAATCGACATAAATACACAATATTTAAATATGATAAAAATCACGCCCACTTTTGAAATGGCTGTCGGCCCGTTGTTACAAACTTATAACTCTCATGGCCTATGAGTTCGTTTGATTTCGAAAATTAGCGGCCCGACCAAATTAAATTGTACGAAAATGTTCGCAGTCCGAATTGAGTTCTTTTTACTTCTTAATTTTTAACATTTTTATATTTTTATTACAAAGTTTTATTTATTTTTTTATTTTATTTTATAAAAGTTGACAAAGTTATAAATTTGAGCTCATTGAATTTAATCTGAAAACAACTTGATGGATGCAATATGTATGTATTTAATTTTTATAAATTTTACAAATATTTTAGCATTTCGTCGCGCAGTCGCAATATCTGTTTTCAGAAATTCGCACAACTCGCAATTCTGTTTTTATTAAAAAATGCAATTTGCACTTGTGCACAGACGTGTATGCACATTAAAAATATTTAATAATAAAAAAAAAATAATTCCAACATTTGCTTTGTTTCGTTTTACACCAATTTTACACAGCTGTGTACGTAGTTTATTGAAAAAAAACAGGTTTCCCCAGGTTTCACATACCAGACATGTACTGTTGCAAATAACGTCAATATATGTGAGTTGGTTTTTTGCATAAACAACAAGTACACACAAGTACACTTTTTTTGTTGTTTTCATAAAAAAATAATTACACCTTTTTAATAAAGTAGTTCAATAACCGTCGACGTACATTTAAATCACCTTTGCAAACAATTTTTTATTAATCCGTTTTCATTTGTTTCTCTCAATCGGTAGCGTTGAATTTTAATTATTTCATTTAATTGAATTCGCGGTTTTCAAATCAAAGATCTTTTTTATTTGCAATTTAGAACCTTGTACGCGCCTCTAAGTACCAGCGGGAACTGAACCGCACCAGAGTCGTGACCACTCATATATAGAATCTAACTAGTGACGGCGCGCATGGAACAACTCAAATGCGACTGCGACGCCGCTTAAAAACAACTCAAAACAAACTCAATTCCAAATAGCTAAAATGCTCAATGTGCACTGATAGCTACTGATTACTGATAGCTGGTATCGTGGGAAGTGGGCGCATAGTCGTATGTGTGCGTGTGTTTGTGTTTAGGCAATGGATAGCAGCCAAAAAGCCAACCACCCCAACAGCATCTGCAATGTGGATATTTTTGTTTTTTATTTAGATAAATAACTATTTTTGTTTTGGTCTATGTCTCTGTTTTTTTTTTTGTTTTTTTTTGTTTTTTTTTTTCTTTTTTTGCAAAAAGTGTGTTTTAGCGTACGTGTGCTTGGGTACTCGTGTGAGTGTACAGATGCGAATGCAGGCGTTCGAGACATAACAACATAAACGCACCGAAGAACGCACGCGGTGCACACGAACTTAGTGAGTGGCTAAAGCGGAATTTCAAATGAGAAAAACAAAAATGTTTGTTAAAAATGTGTATAAAAAGAAAGAAAATGTAGTTTTTAGTTGAAAACGAAGAAAATGTAACAAATTTCAAAAATTGTCAATGAAATTCTCAATTTTCGTTTTTAGTTTATTTGGTGAATTCAATTGACTAATTTTTAACAAATTTTAAACTACTAAATTTGTTTACATTTTGACTCAATAATAAGAGACATAATTCTATTACGCGTTTAGGGGTAGTCAGGGGCACGAAAAGATGAGGATTTTATTAATTTTTTTTTTATGTTAATGACATCGTAAATATGCCACGATGTTATGTGTGTGGGGAATTAACTTTTACATCTCAGCGTCGAAAATTTACGCCATTAATTATACAGCGCTATTTAGATTATTTTGGATTTCCTGTGTCACATCAAGATAGATCCTGGGCTTTATTAGGTTGGGCTAAACAAGAACATAGACATTTACCATTTGTTATACCAATGATTTGGACAGAACCAAAAGATCATGTAAGTGATTGTTATTTTTGTTTAACTCAAACAAAAGGTATTACTGCCAGGCCTAAACACACTATCCATTATCCAAACTTATCTTCGGCCGTCAGACCCATCTCACACAGTGCTGAACTGCCTGTTCCAAAGCCTCCAAATCAACCAGAAAGTCCAGATTCTGTTTCTAGTGTGGAATTTGTTCTCAGTCAGCATAAAAGTGACTCAAGTTATAAACCGTCAACTTCAGAAAAAAATCCTCATTTATTGACACAAAGTGATTTAAATAATTTAGTACGTGATTTGAATTTATCAAAAAAACAGGCTGAACTTTTGGGGTCTAGATTAAATGACTGGAATTTAATTTCTTCTGATACGAAAATTACATACCTATTTTCGACATCGTGACGATGAAATAAAACCTTATTTTTCTAAAGCAGATGATTTAGTCTATTGTAATAGTGTTCCTATTGTAATGAATTTATTAAATTTTAAATATGATCCAAGTCACTGGCGATTGTTCGTTGACTCTTCAAAATCAAGTTTGAAAGCTGTGCTGTTGCATAATGGAAACAAGCTCCCTTCAGTACCGATTGCTCATGACTCTAATATGAAAGAGACCTATGAAAATATGAGATTTCTTCTTGAAGGAAATAAATACAGTTAACACGTTTGGAAAATTTGTTGAGATTTTAAAGTCATTGCTCTTTTGCTTGGGCTACAACTAGGTTTTACAAAATTTTGCTGTTTTATTTGCGAATGGGACAGTAGATACAAAAAAAATCACTACATAAAAAAAGTGTGGCCCAAACGTGAATCACTTACTCCAGGCCGTAAAAATGTTAAGAATGATCCTTTAGTGAACCTTAATGACATATTTTTACCACCGTTGCATATAAAACTCGGCTTGATAAAAAATTTTGTAAAGGCTATGCCCAAAGATGGCAGTGGATTTTTATACCTAAAAGAAAAATTCCCCAAACTCAGCGAAGCAAAAATTAAAGAGGGAGTATTCGTAGGCCCACAAATACGGGACCTGTTAAAAGATAAGGATTTTGAATGGAATGATCAAGAAAAACTTGCCTGGAAAAGTTTTGTGAACGTTGTTCAAAATTTTCTAGGAAACTATAAAGCTGCAATTTTCCTCTTAATAATTTGAATTAATAAACGAGCTTGTAATGTCATATAAAGCTTTAGGGTGTAATTTGTCTTAAAAATACATATGCTGGACTCTCATTTGGATTTATTTCCAGGAAATTTAGGTGCTGTGAGTGATGAACAAGGCGAGAGATTTCATCAGGACAATTCCTTAATGGAAAATGGGTACCAAGGGAAATGGAGTCCAGGAATGTTAGCAGATTATTGTTGGAAACTTAAAAGAGACCTACCAGAAGCTAAGTATTCACGAAAATAGTAATTTTTTATTGTACATTAAAAAAATGTCGTTAAGTGTAATTAATTTGCCTACTTTTTACAAAAATATATGTTTCGATATCAAAAATATATGTATCCATATCATTGTTTGGTTACTGCAATGTATTTAAAATATGATATGAGTTTTTGTGTGACAAAAAAAGTTTAAATTTTGTTAACCAGTGCAATTAATTGTTTAAAAAAAATCGAAAGTTTTGAGAAAAAAAATTGCCCTCGATCAGGCACGAGTTTTTTTGTTTTGTTTTTCAAAAGCAGTATACATTTTATTGAAATCTGCCAAGCGGCTTTTAAGTTACAGTCATCACCAGTTGAAAAAAACATAGTTTTGCGAAAACCGCATTTAAAGTTTTGCTATCGATTTATGTAGAGTTAAAGGAATTATTTAATTACTTACACTGTGCCATCTATTCTTGGGCCATATAATAGTTTTTCAGCCGTCATAACAGCTTTCAAAATATCGATTTGCTGTTGCCTACATAGCATTCTATTTTATCTGCCACTTTCATACGTGCTTGCTTGCAGCTGCTGTGCTAACTACTTGCTCTCGAACGCTACGGAGCGCCCCTTGTTAATTGTTGAATAACTCGAAAAGTATTTGTCGGATTCACTTCAGATTTTTATACAATATTTCTAAGATATTATACTTTAAGAAAGTGTAAAAAAATCCAATTTTTTTTAATTCTGATACCCCTAACCCCTTATTAAAGGTTTGCTCACTTGAGACATTCGAGTTTTGGCACTAACTTACAAAATGTGCAAAAATGAAATCCCTCTGGCTAAAAATGGTAGCAAAACTAGTGTTTTAACACTTGAATGAAAAGAAACAGCGAACGGCTTAAAAAATAATTTTAAATTAATATTTGAATGTAAATAACAAATTTTATGGGCAATGCAATTATATTTCATATATGAACATATTTAATGGTCACTGGACTCATTCCACTATAACTTGTAGCCAAAGAGATGGCAATCACTGCAGCTCCAAGGTTTCATAATCTACTCCATCTCAAGTAAGACTATCTTACAGGACACACAGGACCCAGAATGGGTTCAATCCTAAACTCTGCGTGCCTGACAGTTCACGGCAAGATGGAAAGGAAACTAGGAAAAAGGAGAATGACCACTCAGCGTGGAGAAACAATGAAATATTCCTAAAACAGGGCTCACAAGTGTGGTTTATTGATGGGTCCAAAATAAAAGACAGTATTGCCGGGGCTGGAATTGTCGGACCACATTTCAAAGCAGTTGCAATGGAAAAAACCACTTCAATTTTTCAGGCGAAGTCCACAGTCAAGCAGCTCTAAAATCGCTGGATAGCTTCACATTCCAATCAAGGTTGGTAGTGGGAACGCTTTAAAATCTGCAACACCCTAGCATCAAGAAACTTTGTTACCTAGATATGTGTTCCGGGACATTAACGGCACGAAGTGAATGAAATTGCGGACATTTTAGCGAAAAAGGGTGCAAACACTCCCTTTATAGGTCTTGAACCTTTCTGCGGCGTAAATAACAGCTTCAAAAGCACCTTTCTACGTGAGTAGGAATAACGAGGCCTAATCGATTACTAGAGAGCCCAATCGGGCATGCGGCAATCGAAAAGACTCATAGATCCAGAACGGATAGGGCAGAAGCAATCTTTAACCAAAGCAAAAAGTAAAGGGTGGTTAAATTTCAAGGGCCGATGTTGTATGTGAACCACACCTAAACGTCAACGACACCGTTGGACTTCTTCCTTTGGGGTTATTTGAAAGAAAAAGTGTACATCGATAAGCCAGCAACAATTCAAGTGCTAAAGAATGAGATAATTCGGCACATTAACGGCATAGAACCTCAATTATGCCTCAGCGTCATCGAAAATTTGGACCATCGGATGGAGGCCATTTGGTCAATATTTTGTTCCATATGTAATTGAGCTATACCAGTATTATCATCATAAAAAAAAATGGCAATAATTTCTTAAAAAAATTGTATTTATTCAAAATCAACACCGGCCCTTAAAACTTAACCACCCTTTAGATAAGGAACTATTTGTATTTGGTGGCCTTTGGAGGTTTGCCGCCGAGGCCACGGCGGCCATTTGGTCAATATTTTATTCCATACGCAATTGAGCCACACCAATATTATCATAATAAAGAGAAATGAAAATAATTTCTTTAAAAAAATGTATTTTAGTTAAAATCAACACCGGGCCTTGAAACTTAACCACCTACCATAAAATTTTACACTGAACTAACAGGACACTGTCAACTTAATTATCACATGAAAAAGATAGGTGCGATAGAAAACGATTCCTGTAGACTCTACAAAGAGAGGACTAAATTACCTGGGAAATGGGGATATAGATCCAAACGTCCTGGTAGAATTTAAGCCTACAGCAGTTTTAAGATTTATTAATATTATCAATTATCAATAGCCTAAAACTGTTCGAGTAGGCTGCATGCCTGCACAATAGATCTATTCAGGTCGCTGTGCACAAACAGCCAATCTATAATAATAATAAAAATATGGACATATTTATGTGTATAAATAAATACAGGGCATAGAGAGAAGTTATTAGCGTAAATCGCTAACAACAAATGGTTTAACTAAATGCAAAAATTATATTTTGCGAATAATTTTTAAATTTGACACCAATTGCGAAGTTTCGCCTATATGAAGCTAATTCTTACCTAAGCAAGAAATTAATGGAATACCATAAAAGAAGCTGGTTCATCATAAACTTGAATTGAAATTGAAATTTGAAAAGGTCGAGCCAAGGAGCACCAGGAGATTTGGTGGCTCGTAAAACATTCACGCTAAAAAGCCCATTGTATTTAGAGCTCTGAAAAGGAGGGTAGGTAGTCAAGGAGGGAAGGAGTCATAAACTTCATCATCATCATTCACAGCATTACAACGCGGGGTGCGTCAAAGCTTCCTTCACAAAACTCCTCCAACTCGTATTCGTAGTTGCGAATTCTCATTGCTGTGAGATCGCTTCCTACTGCGTCTATCCATCGGTTTCTCGGTCTTCCCTTCGCCTTCGCACCAATTGTCTTTCCAGTTATGGCTTTCCTTACAGCGGATTCAGCAGGCATACGGAGCACATGACCTAGCCACCGCATACGCTGCGCCTTTACAAAACGCACAGCTGTCTCGTCTTGGATAAGTTCGTTCAATTCCGAGTTGTACCTAATTCTGTAGCTGCCATCTTCATTTTAGTGGGTCCGAACACTTTCCTTAAAATTTTCCTTTCGAAGTTAGTTAATGTCGTATGTCATATGTCAAAATTGGTCGTATAAGAGTTTTATACATGGTCAGCTTCGTAGATCTAGATAAAAGACGAGACCTGAACAAACTAAGGTGTGAATAGTACGCTCTATTGGCGGCGTTGACGCGATCTTTTGCGGGTGTCGAGTTCCCGCTATAAGTGAACATAACACCTAGATATTTAAATTGTTGCACCGCTGCAAGAGTATATGCACCTACATGAGGATTTTCTTGATTTCAGCATGTATTTCGTTTTACACTCGTTAACCAAGAGGCCAATATCGTTGGCAATTTTGTCAATTTTTAAAAAGGTTTCATTTAAGTCGTTCGTGTTCCTCGAAAGAATGGCAATGTCGTCTGCATAGCCACATATTTGCGTTGTTTTAATTAGTAATGTACCACCTTTGTTGACTTCTTTTATAACAAAATGCAGCATCAAATTGTATATGGCAGAGGATAGTGCATCACCTTGTTTTACACCAGATTCAATTGCGAATGACTCTGTGAGCTTCCCTTGGATGATTACTTTTGCTGAGTTATAAACTTAATTGACTAAAACAATCTTTGACTTTACTTTCCTCCTCTTTGCTCCACGTAAGTTTGGAGTTTTAATTTCCAAGTCACGATTACTCTTACATTACTAACTGCTTGTCAATCTACGTGCACTTATAAGTATTTAAATTTTTTATGTTTATATTGTAAAAAAAAATTTAGTATTGGCAAATCAAACCGAAATTTCTTTTCTTTTCAATTACAGTTTTAATAAGAAAGTTTTAGACCCGTTTAAATAAAAATATCTAGAAAATATCATTTAAATATGCCTATGAATTTTTAAAACAATTTTAATGTATTTGCAACGCGAACAAGTTTTATTTACAAACAGCAAATTACCAGCGATCGAGTAATAAATTGCGTCCTAAAAATCCATCAGGTTTCATTAATAATTCCAGTATTTTTGAGGTCATTGATGCGAATCAAAAATTGTACTAGATAAAACGTGTAGAAATTTAATTAAATAATTAAGCTAACTACTCGTTTTGGAATGGGTGTAAAAAGGTATAAAATTAATGCATTTTTGGTGCCTAGTCAAATTTATAGAAATAAAATTAAAAGCTGAATAAATAGGAGGCAACGTCTGTTTGAAGGTTGAGAGTAATAACGTCGGAAGCTAGTATGCAAAAACGATTTTATAATAACTGGTATGATAAAAATATAATCAATATTACCTTCTTTGTTTTTGATTAAACAATGTCATCTGTCAGTCAAAAAAAAAAAAAAAGTTACTCGTATAAGGTAAGAATGCAGAGATGACCATCAGCTCTCCTTTTGTGCTGTGTATTCTATTAACAGCATCTCTTTATTTTTACTTAGCAGGCTGATGCCTGATTTTGTAATATGATTATTCATAATTATACTTGAAGTAAATTAATAAACCAATACTTATTTTTTACTCAGGAGAGCATAGTAAATGGAAACCTTTAAAGTTGGGTTTCACGCTCAATGCTTAATAATTCATCCTTCCATCTTCATCTGTCTATCTCAATGGTGATAATTCCGTGTAGAAAAATCCAAACAAATAGAAAAAGTGATTATCCATCGAGTAGAGTGAAACAAATATTATGCTGAAAATAGTGACCGACGTACGTAGTCCCTTACCGCAGCCCCTAACGAGCACAAAATTGAGCAAAGCTCTTCCCATGGGGAACAACTGCGTTCTTTTAGTTACATATTTACACAATACATCGGTTTATGTGTGTATGTGTTTGGTTGTATCTACACAATGTTGCCATTGACATTTTTGCTTACACACTTTTTCACACATCCGCGTTAGTTACAATTTTTCATTGATTAATAAACCAGAGCTAAAAACCAACAAATGCAAATAGTTCATTTATCTATAATTAACATTGTTCAACAGTGTTTTTAAGTTATTTTAATAAAAATTATAATTTTTCTAAGTTTATTTTGTAAATGATTTCGAAATGTACTGCTTGGCAACACTGTGTGGTGACAGAGCAATCAGCTGACAGGGTTCTACGGGAATTTTCAAAAATCGTGAAATAAAATCTACGATACTACGATACGGAAGGAAGGAATTTTTCATTTACATGGGGTTCTCATTAGTTTGATCGTAACAGCTGACAGGGGACTCCGTTTACGTCGGTCACTGTTTTCAGCAATTAGCGTACCGTTCAATCAGCTCACAACATATGATCGGTCTCCACCAAATAGTCTCAAGGCGCGCGCTTGGGAACGAGATAATTATGAGTAGACGAGCTCTGGTCAGTCATTCTCCAATACCGTCAATGTAAGATTGCGCTCACCAGAGAGGAATAATTTTGGTGAGTCTTCACACTGGTGCAGAAATGTGAAAGTGGAAACAAGAAGAAGATATTACGCAAATAACAGAAAAAATTTCTATGTGTGTGACGTCTGCTGCAATTGGTGTGAGCGGAACGAGTGGTACGAAATGAGTACCACCTTGGTATTCTGTATATCGTTGTCACCCTCTCACTCACCAATATACAAGTTTTCGCTGTCTTTGTTCGCCGGGAGGGGTGATCGTGAGAGTATTAGGGTAATTTGCGTCTGTGCGGCAACGCATTTGTAGCCACACACAATGGAAGTATTGCCGCATATAAACAAAAAAGCAACAGATGTTTTTGACGAGAAATAAAATATTATATTTATATTATATTATAATTCGTTGTGTATTAACAGATTTTGGTTGGTTGTGAAATAAATTATAAAATTAATGCCCATTGAAACAGAAGAGGGTTTTAATAGAACTTATGGTAGTAGGATTTTGGATTGTTTCCGTAGAACCGTGTCAGCTGTTTGCTCTCTCACCACACAGTGTTGTCAAACAGTACAATTCGAAATCATTTACAAAATAAATTTCAAAAATTTTAAATTTTTATAAAAATTACTTAAAAACAATGTTGAATATTGTTAATTATAGATACATGAACTATTTGCTTTTGTTGGTTTTTAACTTTTAGGCGGTGGATGCGACCATAACTTCAGGATCGGTACATACATTCATTTTTCAGGGCGACTTGGTTAAGCGTCGCCTTTTCTCTACTAATTCAAGCTTTTATCGAAAAGACAAGCGTGCACTTGAAATTACTCAATTCATTGAAATCCCTTTTATTTTCTGCATTTAATTTGATATAATAAAAAACACTATCGATAAAATTTTGCGCGACACAAACTTGTTTCTCTTTAAGCAATTGTCATTTTCGCTGCACTTATCGTACGCCGAAAGTAGAAGTTGCCAGTTTTTATGCATTTCGGCATGGCATATGGCACGTTTGAGGTACCTTCGACTCAAGTAAACATAATCTATTTTGCTGTCAGTCAAATTCTTTGCCGCAACAGGCGGAACGGACCCATTGTGACGGACCTACATAAGTATATGTACATATAGTATGAAAATCTATGAGAATAAGGCTGTAAGCAAAGGCATATGACAAGGAGCTGCAATAAAAGGAATAGTAATTAAACACACCGTTATTCAAAAGTTAAAAAGGTAAATATGTATTGGCCAATTTCCTCAGTATACAAATATTAAAATAAAAAATTGTTTAGGTGAAATTTCAATATATGCGAGTTAAAGTACACATTTTTCATTTTGACTTATTTCTGGCGTTGAATTTTGAGCTTCGGGGTATTAAAGGACTTATAGTCGAATTTTATGATAAATATTTTTGTGGTAAATTTTAACATGCAGAGGGATATCTGTTGTGAATATTTTTGACCTTTCTCGTAAAAAAAAAATTAAAAAGTCCCATCCATTGCAGAGTTTGAGAGTTAAAATCACAAAAATATTTCTCATAAAATTCTACAGTAACCCGAACTACTTCGATGAATATCTGAAGTTATGAGTTATTTTACAATATATTCAATTAAAAAATGTCTTGTGTTTATTTATTTTCATTAGTTTTGATTTTATTTATTTTCATTTAAATTTGGTCCAAATAATAACTACAGAAGATACTTTGCGATTATATCTTTAACCAATTATCATGTTTTTTAAGCCGTTTTTTATGCAATTCTGCTCATAGCAGGCTCAGTCTGCAGTATTTATCAATTCATTTTAGCCATTTACTAATTGGCGCACCATTTGCTTTATTTTTTTTTCAAAAGTTTGCATATAAATACTTACTCCAATAAGTAAATAAATAAACCACTGCGAACTGGTGGTTTCCCCTTGCTTTTATGTGTTTCTAGTGACTGCGCATATGCAGTAATTAATTTATTTTTATTTTTACTCATACGCACCCGCGCACGTAGCTGCTTCTTAGCAATACAATTTTAATTCACCATTTCTTAATGTGGACTCTTCTTCTTCGAATTTCAATGACGCTTGTTTATGCTTAAAAATAAAATAATTAGGATTGTTGAATGAATCAATCGCGTCATTAAGATTCGATGCGCGTACGCTGAAACGACCAATTATGAAACTTTAAGTGCGCTAAGCATTAGGGCTGTTCTTATTATAGTTGGTCAAATAGTAATAGCAGATTTTAAATGTGGATGTGAGTAGTGTTTATTCTGAATTGCTTGTGTCAATGTTACAATCGAATACCATGGTTTTGGGATTTGTCGGTTGTGTGCTTTGACTATCTTGAGGTTAGCTTTAAAAATTGCGTGAATTTTTTATGAGATTTGTTTGTGTGCATTCAATTATAAATTGAGGACAAAGGAGTTAAATTTTTTGCCATAATTGCCCAATTGGAGTTGTTTTATCAAACTTTACTTTGCTGATTTTTCGCTGAAAAATAAATCACGATCTTGCATGTCAAGCGAAGTTAATGATGCTCAAATAAAATCAAAAATCACTGATCTGGATCGTCACAATTTTATTCGAGAGATTGCAAATGGATTTGACACATTACCATACTCGAGAATCATTTAAAGTAGGTAAAGGGAATGCATAAAAAAATCAATATTTTTTGCCGCACGAGTTAAAAGAAAATTAATTTAAGGGGGCCCGGTGGTCTGGAAATTTCAAACAATCGATGTTTTGTTTTTTTGATATTTCGAAAGTATCTTAAGAATATACTGCGGAAATTCCCAATATTATAGCTTCTACAGCCCATTAACAAGGTAGAGAGCGGTTCGCGCGCCTATACCTCAAACTTTAAACTCATTTATCTCTAATATAAAGAAAAGTGTTGTGTTTGTGTTCAAAAATAAGTACGCCCCTAATGTGCATATACATATATACGCGTGTATACACAATCGCACATAACCGGAAGAGGAATAACATTTACGCCTGTGCATTGATTTGTACGATTCGTTTGATTCAATTCAAGTTCGAGGCCAAAGTCTACTAAATTCGTACGATGATTTGCTTTTGTTTACATTTCACGTTTCTGTGGGCTCACATGGCGTATGGGCAACATTTTCATTCATATACAGGCACACTTAGTATCTACTGGGCTGCTCTTTACTTTATATGTATGAAGAGCAATTTGTTAAAGAGGCCGGTTTTGTTAATTATGGCATAAATTTACCTCTGGTTTACTCATTGCATGAGAGTTTCCTTCTCTGTGTATGTTTCATTCATTGAATTCAATTCATCAAACAATACAAATTTTGGTTTTGTTGTGCTTATTTTACTCGTAAGCTGTCTTTTCCCCTTATTCATAAAAAATGTGGACAGATTATCGACTGTATAGCTGCTAACATTTATGATTTTTCGCACTATATATTTCGCTAGTATATTTATTCCGCGCACGAACGGTGAGGCGATATGAATTTGTTGGCAATAACAAAATTTCCATATAAGCAGCGACTATTAAATACCTACAATGGAGCCTCAAACAATAAAAAGCAAATAAAATAATGGACTTTGAGGCTTTAACTTGAAAAAAATTGAAATGAAATTATTTTGTGTACATACTGTGAAAAACATTTTTTATAAGAAAAATATTATTTATTAATATATATTTGTGGCGTTCTTATTTACTTTGCAAATGCCCATTTTATAGCGGAAACTTAACAAATTAACTGGGTAGCGCTACTAGAAAAGTCTGGTATTTGAAAATATCAGTACTGACGTTTCAAGTTCGAGTTTCTTTCTTATTTTTACACCTCTCACAGTTCGATAGCATCTCTTTGCAGTTCAATTGGCGAATTTTAAGTAGTGGATCGCATAAAATTGTGACTATTTTCAGAATAAAGTGAATAAAGGTACCCGAAAATTTGAGCCGTCGACTATCGAGCCAGAGACATAAAAAGATCAGTGTACGTTCGTAAAAGAATAAAGTTGTATAAGAATGCGTCTTTGCAAGTGCCACGACGTCAGTACCGAAAATAAACAAACACATTTTGTAACTTCTAATCCATTGATTTATTATTAACGTATAAAAGGACTTACAGATGCAGCCTCATGTTTTTTAATAAATAAAAGAAATAAAGAAATAAGAGAAAGAATATACAGAAGGGAAGAATCCGAGTGATCAATTTAGAGGTATTGGATTTTAAATTGGAAAACAAACGAAAATTCAAATTGATTGGGCAATCTTTATTATTTTTGTGTAGAATCATTCATGACATTTATTTTTTACAGATAATGCCTTTCAAATGTTAGTCGCAACTGCGCCGTAATTCGACCATCCGTAAACACCAATTTTGAATGCTTTGAAATTTAGCAATGTTGGCTTCCAATGCCACAGTCTAAGTAGGTTTATCTACAAAGCAGTCACATCTTTACATACTCCCACAAATAAAAGCCCAAACTTGAACTGGGTAGTCAATCTACTGGTGCGAGACGAAAAATAAATTGCTCACCAAAACAACAACACTGAAAACCCATTGTTTCACGGGCTGTGTGGCAAGTAGCACCGTCCGCCGTCTTGTTGGAACCAAATGTTGTGGAGATCACGGGCTCCAATTTCCGGCATCAAAAAGTAGTTTACCATACCGCGATACTGTTCGACATTTACTGTTACATTGACGCCAGCCTTGTCTTTGAGTAAATCTGGGCCGATGATTCCTCCAGCTTCAATGGATGTAATGACTTCGGGTTGCTCTTCAGCTCTAATATGGCAATTTTGCTTATTGACGTAGCCATTAAGTCAAAGATATGAGGCCCATTTTTACGGTAATCGGACCGCCACCGCCAATTATGTCTCAGTGACCTTAGTCTTCTAGCTGCCAAGCCCGGACATTTACAGAGAAAATGCTCTACAGTCTCCTTCTCTGAAAGGTCCCCACAACTGCTGCAATGAGGGTTAAATGGCCTAGCTTTTTCGCGGGTGTGCCGATCGTCTAGTGACCGGTAAACACAGCTACGAGTTCGGAAATTGAATGGCGAGGAGTCCAAAGAACTTACTGAGTCCTTCGTATATCGTATTGGGGCCAAAGGGTTTTCGAAATAGCACATGAAGAAACGGAGCTCCATCTTTTCTGCGCTTTCTTGAAAAATAATTTGTGCAGTTCTCTTTTAACAACTGTTAATGGGATGCCGATGACCGGGTAGGAGGTCTCTTAGGCCAATTCAGTCCCTTCCTGGCAAGGTCATCAGCAATTTCATTTCCCTCTATGTTCCTATGTCCTGGAACCCAGATCAGAGAAATGTTACCCAAGAGATTTGATCTCTTCTTTACAGGAGTTTACTAATTTCATTCTGCACCATAACGTCGACAGAGCCTTAATCGCGGCTTGACTATCGGAGAAAATGTTAATATCTCCTCATAGCCTCAAACTCTAGTTTGCGGATAGAAAGATCTGCACGAAGTTCGGCGAAATACCTTGTTAACTGCCCAAAAATGATACCATGTCCTTTGAGAGATTGTCTCCAGAGGCCAACCTCCATTAACCTGATTGCACTTTGAGCTGCGATGGAAATGATAAATAAGTAAATAAGTTTAGAATTAAGTTCCTTTAAGAAATGATAAACATTTGTTTTGAATTTTTTAATATACAGTTTCCTAAATCATTTTGTTATTACTGTGAAATGCACGAAAAAAAATCAAATATGTATAAATACAGTAAAAAAAGTTTCGATAGTGACAACTAACTGTCGATAACAATTGAAGCTTTGTAAGATAACATTCGGAATACATTCCCAATTATTCCTCAGCCAATTATTCCTCAATATCACAGCAAATGTTACCAAAAGAATCGGTCTTTGCAAGCGTACATGGAAAATATCATTTATCAGTCCGAAGTTAGCTGTCATCTGTCATCTGTCAAATAGAATGTCACTAAATGTGATACCCATAATATATTCAACGAAATATAAATAAATTTGATAGTTCTCTCTTTTGTGCTGCGATTAGAATGTCTCATAAAGAACAACTAAGTTTTAACTGGTTTGAACTTGAAACTCTCGTTTTTTGATTTCAGTCTTCAGTTTCCGATAAGATAAGTAAATAATAACTTTCAAGCAAGTAAGAAAAGTGAATGTAGAACGCACCAAAATGACCTTCATACAAGCTTATGCTCATAGCCGGGTTCACTATCCGAAAATTGGCACTTAAATTGTTGGAGCTAAGTTCCCACGTAAATTTAGTAGATAATATCAAGCAAAATTTGTTTTTTTAATGCTCAATATTGTTTAGAATTGAGTATTTAATCTAGAAATAGACGCACAAAAAGGTACGGCAATTAAAAATAAGGAACCTTTTGAAACAATTTTATAAATGGGTATCTATGCTTCACTTCAGTTAGTATAGTAAATGTGTCTTTTTTTAGGTGGTGCATATTTTGACTAATACCTTAACAGCCTTGAGTAACCACTTCTCGCCAAAATTCCAATACAATCTCGCATAAAAGAAAAAAAAATATTTGTAAAAGCGGGTTTTTACAGATTTACAGACCACTTTGGGCTAATATGAACTAAAATGACTCCAGATTATTAAAAAAAGGAGTTTCGAAATTTATGAATTCATTCTTTGACAGCGAAAAGTCAAGTGAAATAAAATGCGGGCAATACAAGGTGAAGCCCAAAATAAACAAGGCTGAGCTAAAATATAGTAACGACAGGAGCTTTGTTCTGATAACTTCGAGTTTATTTATTCAAAATATGATAGTCCCCTCTGGCCTCGATAACCTGTTTTGGGCCATCTGGAAGCTTTCCGAAAGAGTGTTTCAGGTCATTGGCGGAGCGTCCTTCACGATGTCGGTACAAGCCTTTTGGATGGCCTCTACTGACGCAAAACGTTTTCCTTTCATGGCCAAATACAATTTTCTGAATAGGTAGAAGTCACAGGGAACCATATCAGGCGAATACGGTGAGTAACTGATGGTTAAACTGCAATTTTTAGTCAAAAAATCAGTCACAAGAGTGGATCGATGAGATGGTGCATTATCAAGCAATAAGCGTCAGCTTTCTCCTTCGCGGTATTCAGGGCGAATTCGACGAATGCGATGCAACAAACGCTTCAAAACGCCAAGACAGAAAATTGCCTTGACGGTTTGGCCCATAGGCACTAACTCCTTATAGACGATTCCCTTGGAATTGTAAAAACAAATGAGCATCAACTTGATTTTTGACTTCTCCAAACGTGATTTTTTGGGGATGGCAAGTCTGGGGCCTTCCATTCGGCACTTTGACGCTTAGTTTCAGGTTTATGTTGGAAACACCAAGTTTCATCATCAGTTACAATGTTGTAAAGAAAGTTTTCGTTTTTTCTCGGCCATTTAATGAGGTCTTTCGAATGTTGAATTCTGAGCACTTTTTGGTCTTCACTTAACTTGTGCGGGATGAAATGTGCACAGACCTTTGGAAGCCGAAATGATCAGTAAAAATGCGATAAATCGATGTTTTGGAGATATTCAACTCCGATTCCATGAATGTTAACGATGATTTCGATTCATTCTTGATAAATTTACAAACAATTTCGATGGAGTTTTTGATGATTACTGATTTTGGGCGGCTCGTATGTTCATTGTCATTTATGTCCTCACAACCATCTCTGAAACGTGTAAGCCACACATGCACTGGCACGAGATAGACAATCATCGCCATACACTTTTTTAATCAATTCAAATATTTCAGTAAGCGTTTTAACGATTTAAAAAAAAAAATTTGATATTAGCTCTGTTTTCGAAACTCATTTTTGTACCGATGACACAAACATACTGACACTTTTGCGTCTAACTTCGTTTCCACTGATCCGAATGTCACCAAACTTTCACTGGAAGTCAGCTAGGGATGTAACTTCCCACGCACTAACTCATTAAAAAGATGGCGCCATCTAAAACATTTTTATGACGCGAGTCTTGTTTATTTTGGACTTCACCTTGTAGAAGCATTGCTAAACAATTTAAGATGAAATGGGTAAATGTTGCGCAGAGATCTAGTAGGGATGCTGATAAATCGATGAATAATCGATTTCTCCTTCAAGTGCACTAAAAACAAAAGACAGTGAGAGTAGAGACCTTAAATACTCTATAGATTTAACGTTAATTAAAATCAAACGGGAATTATAGGAAGGGGCTAGATTTGAGAATTTTAACGAACTGAGGGCATATTTAAGAAACACCTTCTGCACACCTTCAAATTTGAAGTTATATATTAAATAGAGGCGGCCGCCGTAGACGAAGGGGTTGCTGCGTGACTACTATTCGGAATTCAGAGAGAACGTAGGTTCGAGTCTCGTTGAAACACCAAAATGAAGAAAAAGTTTTTTCTAATAGCGGTCGCCCCTCGGCTGGCAATGGCAAGCCTCCGAGTGTATTTCTGCCATGAAAAAGCTCCTTATGAAAAATATCTGCCGTTCGGAGTTTGGAGTTCCGCCTCCTATTTGTGCGTGCGTCTTGAATTTTTTATGAGAAGCTTTTTCATGGCGGCAACAGGTCGACCGCTATTAAAAACACCTTTTTTATTTTTGCTTCATGCAAGGAGATTCGAACCTAAGCAATCTCCCGAATGATTGTCACGCACCAATCTATACGGGTACGACAGCCGCTGTAAACAATTTAATCAGCTGTTCGGAAAACTTGCAAATTATTACTGGTTTTGCGTTCATGTATTTTTTTTTGTTTATTGATATTTGTCTCTTTGAGAGCGAATTCTGGGAAATTAAAATACTGGCAAGTTGAGGCTAATATTTATATGATATTACAGGTGATCCGCATATATGTAAGTAAAAATATACGTGAATTTTGTTTTTGCTTTTTGAACTCAATCAAGTCACAATCAGCGCGCTCTCCTCCTCACTTGCCATTTCGGTTCCCCTCCAGCAGCGCCAAAAAGGGTTGTTGTTGCTGTTGTAGCAGTAACTTTGCTCTGTCAGTGTAGTGTAATCATCGGCCGTCTTCATCTAGCTCATCTAACGGCAGTCCCAGGAAAATTGCTGTTTATACAGGTTGGGTCCAAAGGGAGAGGGTCGTTAGATGAGTGGGTTTGGGTGGTTAGTGTCATGCGGGGTGCCTTCACATGCCGGTCATATTATATGTTTAGTATGTCGGATTCGATTCTGGATAAGTAGGAGTTTAACCTGCTACAGTATCCAGAACGTACAATAGTTGTGCCAAGGTTACGCGGGACTCGCGGGGAAGCCTCTTCGTCTGCAATCGGTGGTGGTTGGACTCCGATGACGGTATTCGGAGATCGGGAGCTTAAGAAGGTAGTAAGGGTCTCCCGATGAATGTCGTTGATTGTCTGTCTGTACACTGTCCGATCCAGTAGTTGTCGGTCCGTTTTGTCCGGAATCTCGTCCGCGTAATTAAGGAGGTGCCTCCTGACATGCCTGGGAGGTGGCTCAAGCAGGTGTCTGCATGACTGAGACCTGCGGTAACACCCTAGCTGCTGCAGGAACTGCTTGCTGAGCAGTTTATTATGCTCCTTCACAGGTAGCATATGAACCTCGTCATGAAGATGTTATATTGGGGACATCAGAAGATATCCTGTCGCAGTCCTTAATGCAGTTTTTTGGCAGTTCTGTAGCTTCGTCCACTTCAGATGGAGGTTGCTTTGAAGCCGTGGGTAGACAGACATTTCGGTGGCAGACCATGGACGTTTCAAAAGAACTTGGCACCGTCTCACAAAGCTCGAGTGAACCAAGAATGGCTAAAAAACAACGTTTCGAACTTCATAACGTCCACACAATGGCTCTCAAATTCACCAGACGCGAATCCGACGGATTATTGTCTTTGGGCCATTTTGGAGAACAAGTTCCGAACTAAATGATTCAATAATTTTCCTAACTAAATTTATGGCCTTTTTAATTGGTTACACTTCGAGTGCACTATTGTACTACTAGAAAAAAAAACTAAATAATAATAATGTGTCAAGTTCATATTCTCATATTTTCACTTTTAGTTTTTAAGGACGCGCTTTTTCTAATTATTTTGCAGTTGTTCAGATAAGCGCCATAAACTTTGAGTAGCGCAAATAACTTTCAATTCCCACTTGGCACGTAAGTAAAGAGGCTTACGATTTACTCTAATTGACGTGTCGCGTTTACCCTTTAATTCATTGCTTTTAATACAATAAATAGTTCTGGGTAATTTTCCTATCTTGACTGAAGCATCGATCGAATACTAAAATGAAACTGTAAGTAACCACGTTTACCATTTCAAAACCCACTCAAAACTTTATTTATGTGTTTGTATGTATGTATGAAACTATGTAACGACACATGTAATTAGCAATTGTGCTGCGTCCCTTGCGGTCGGTATTTCCCCTTCATTGCGGTTTGTGCTGGCGCAAACAGGCCGAATATAGTAACCGGTTTTTGTTATTGTAAATGCGCTTAGTACGTAAATGCGTTCAACCACCCAGGCAATATTTAATTTGAAATTGATTCAAAAGTGTGAATACTTGATGTCGCGTGCGAACTCTACAGGAGTACCTTTCATATTAATTTCCATTGTTTTTATTTAAACGAATAGGCGATATTTCTATGAATGCATTAAAAGTACCACAAATCAAACCTGTCCAAGTATAAGTAAAGTGCATATGTACGTTTTTGTTCAGAATTATTACAAACCTTCTTATACTTGTACACTGACAAGACTTATGCACTGAGAACAACTACTGAGGGAGCACTCACTCAAATAAACTGAAATAAAAATAAGTTTATGAAAGCAACAAATTCACGCTAATATTCCAGCCTATCTGAGTGAAAGGCACTTTTATGTTAGACACCGAGATGTGTCTTCAGAAATATACACTATTAGCGCTGGTGTGCCCCAGGGTAGTGTGTTGGGCCCCGTCCTATACACAATATTTACTTCCGACATGCCAATAACAGAAGAAGTGGAAGTGGCTACTTATGCTGACGATACAGCCTTCATAGCTTCTAGCGATTCACCTGCAAGAGCATCCTCTTTGCTGCAAAACCAATTAAATATTTTAGAAATTTGGCTTGATAAATGGAGGATCAAAGTTAACTCCGACAAGTCTACCCATGTCACGTTTACGTTAAGAAGAGATAACTGCCCTAGAATATTTTTAAATAATGCTGTAATACCAACGAATACCAAGGTGACATATTTAGGAATGCATTTAGATCGACGCCTTACTTGGAAATCCCATATTAAGGCCAAACAAGAGCAGCTTAAAAATAAAACCAAGCGAATGCACTGGCTGCTTGGTCGCAAATCTCAGCTTAGTTTTGAAAACAAAATAAGACTATATAAAGCTATTTTAAAGCCTGTATGGACCTACGGTATACAGCTTTGGGGAACTGCTAGCAAATCGAATATAGAAATCCTGCAACGTTACCAATCAAAAACTTTGCGTGCTCTTGTTAACGCCCCTTGGTTTGTCACAAATGAAGCAATACACAAGGACTTAGCTATCCCATTTGTAAAGAGTGAAATTCTAAACTTTTCTAACAGATATCTTTCACGGCTGTCAAACCATGTAAATATGAATGCTATATGCTTTTTAGACTCAAGTAATGAAACAATACGACTGAAGCGTAATCATATCTTAGACTTGCCATTTCTCTAATTTTGCTGAATTAAATTATTTATTCAACACTAAATAAAAAACAAAATACATAAGTTCCTATATGAAGATAAGCAACTCATTAGTACAAATGAAATTTAATATATTTAAGATATAAGATTTGAACAAATATCGTAATTTTTAATATGTAGTTTTGCATTTGTGCAAATACTACCGCTGCTATTAGATTATAAGACCTAATTTGCTGAATATCATTTTATTAAGATAGATTGCAAATAAAATATTTACACAAAAAAAAAATATTCCAGTACTGCATATTCCAGCTCACATAACAAGGCTTATATTATTATATTATTATTTTGATTATAAAGGCTTTGATACTAATAGCTATGTTATTTCATCCTCCGAACATCCTCAGAAATTCAACACCAAAACAGAGAAGCATGAAATGGAATGAAATTTCAGCGTTTTATGGGGTTATATACAAGTTAACGTGTCCCGCAGGACATCGTTTAAAAAATTAAAGTTGCGGGCCAACCACTTGGCCCGTTACGTTATACTTACTTTCTGCGTCCTATAATTAATTCTCCTTTTTTAGGTATTGAACAATATATTTTATTATATTTGCTGAATAGAATACCGATTGAATACTCCTGGTTCAAGACTGCTCGCGCAGCGCCACACTCAGAACCTTTTATACTTAAGCTAGCCTTATTCCTACCCTAACTCTGCTGACATAGCGGTTCCCACGATGTTGTGCATTTCAGGTGAAGTTGCTGTCTGCTGGATGCTCGTGTGGATCACGTTGCATTAAGCAGACGCACTGTCAGCATATTTCAATACACAGGTGTGCTTCTGCTGCAGGTGAGCGAGCTAACTGTGGTGTTAACTTACAGTTAGAATTTTCAAAAAATCGATTTTGTTTTTATTTTTTTTCTTAATGTAAATATATTTAAGAATCCACACAGAAAATTCAATATCGTTACCGTGAATATTTTCAAAATTAAGCGCAAATTTGAAAAGGCGTTTCAGAGAATTTTTAACCTATGTAAAGTGTTTTTCAAACTTTAAACGCGTTTTTCTCAAAACCGTGTTTTCGAAGTCGGTGGACACGATTTCTCAAAAAACGGCTTAGCCGATCGTCTTGAAATTTTAACACAACCTTCTCAGATATATTCTCCATCGAAGGAATAATTATTCTGATGATTTTTAGGCTATTTTTCGCGAAAATTTTCGTAGAAAATTCGATTTTTTTTCCTATAGCCGCCATTTTATCAAAAATTAAAATTTTGACTATTCCTTCGATTAATACCTAGCTTTATCTGTCCACCAAAAGAATCTAGGGTAACTGGTTTTTCGATTTCAGATAATCCAAACCGGAGATATTTTGTCCACCACCGAACGCTTTTTTTCGAGCAGGAGCCGTGCACTTCAATATTTTCACTAACTTTACGATATTTTCACTAACTTTACGTGCTATAATTAACTTTAAAGTAGACATTATTTGAATAATTAAAAATTGTATTTGTTTAAAAAATCGTTCTTTGTAAAAAATTCTGAAAAAAACGTGATTTTTCAGCCTTGCAAGTGGATATAACCCCTTAGGCTAAAAAAATATTTCGAATTATTAGCGCAATTCACAATGAGATGCAACTGACCTAGCATCATGACATTAGAAAATATCGGGTGTTTTTCCGAATTTTTATTTTTTTATTATAATTTGATAGATAATTTCATGGCATTTATTTTTTGAATATGATATCCGGCATATGTCCACCGCGACTACAAGTTACCCTTTCGATGAGTCCAATTTTTGAAAATTTTCTCCCATAAATCGGGCCGTATGACGTCAATGGTAGCTTGAATATTGCTATAAATCGAGGCTTAAGTGCGCTATACTGCAACTTGTGTCATACACGTTTAATTGTGTCGCCTATGTTTAATTGATTAATTTTTTGTGTGGTGTAGCTCGATGGCGCTCACCATTCACCCTAACTGCAGTAAAGGAGTTTAGAAGAAATTCGATGACGGCGAATCCGCAAAACACAAATTATGCGGAATGAGCAAACACTTCCTGCTGCGCACCGTTGAGCTCGACCACATTTCGAGCCGAATGGGATCGATAATGGAAACTGAGGAAGGAAGTGAGGTATTCGAAAATGTGCATAACCGCAGTACATTAGCGATAAGAATTTGATCTTAAGAGTATTCTCGGATTATGGAAACCACATTTCTTCAAACTGCTGAGCATTCCAATACGGTGGCGATGGTCGGACCAATGGATGTTTTCTCGAATAGAATTTAATTGTGCTCTGCCCTTACCACAAGAAAGGTGAACTCGTAGTCTGTGCAAAATATCGAGGGTCTGATCTTTCTCATAGGGGATATTAGGTCTTATCGAGCGTCTCGTGTAAAAGACTAAAGCCCGCCATCAATGAGCTAAAGAAGATAATCAACATCATCCAATACGAAAAAGAGTATTCTTGCAAAATTTGAAATTAACAGTTTCAGTTACGTATACGTTGGGTATAACGTCTATTGGCGTAACTGAAACTGTTAATTTCAAAAAGTCATAACTTTTTTTTAAAAAATCGTACAATAATTTAAAAAAATGGGTTTTAAAGCTAAAGAGTTGTACTATGCGACCTTTTCGACGAAAATTGAAAAAAAAAATTGTCTATCCCAAAAAAAATTATCAAAAATTGCTAAAATGGCCATTTTTTGACCTTTTAGGCTTCATTTACCAAAAATCCTGACGTGATGGAGCATTTTGAAGGTCAGACTCGTTTTCAGCGCATAAAAAACTACAAGAAACAAGTACAGCCATTATAGAAACTGAAAAAAGTTAAATTTCGCAGGCCTGTGTAATTGATAGTGGTGATGGAGACTCACCACCAAATTTCGTAAAATCGTGAGTTTGAGTTGCAGGCAATTCAAACCCATTAGTTGGTGGGTTGGGTTGAAACACCATCCTCAAATAATCAGCAAACACTTAGGCTATTTCTACATCTCAGATTCACTTGGTGTCCTCAATTTTTGTGCCTTCCATAAGGACAGATTAGCGCCCGTTGGCGATAGGTTTTGTATTAAACGGCTGTTATTATACTCGTTTCCGAGTTTAAGCGCTTTTCTTACAGCTTTTTCGGCGTTTTTGAAGCGCACCTTAGATGCAGAGAGGATACTCTTACCATTCCCTTCTGTTCCTGCGTTTTTCCATAACGAGTCTGTCGATTCCACTATTTGTTATATTTTGGGATTTTTCGTGTCGAGAGAAACGTGTGCTTGATGTGGAGTGACGCGCAGCAGATATGAGAATTGAGTTGAACATTTCTACCGAGTATTCAACACCTGGTATTTGAAACAAACTTGGTTTTCAATGCCAATTTAATTGTATTTTTCCTAAGAAGACGACCATTGGTGTCGCTGTCGTATATTCTTCAATAAATAGTTTTTAAGACATTTGTGTATTTTTCCATGATAAAGCAAAGAATCTATCTATTTATCTATCAAGAGGAAACATTTTAAGAAATACAATAACGATTATTAAACTCAAAATTTTGAAGTGGTCTTGAAAAAATTCCATAATAGATAAAGTTCTTCGACGTGACCACCTGTTTGTTATTCAATTAGTAAAAACAGTGATTAGCACTTTTAAAATGTTTATCATTAGTCATGTGATAACCTTGTTTTTAATACGATAATAATATTTGTATTTATCGGCAAGAGTTTAAACTGATTCGAAAGAGCTAATGAAACTCAAAAGTGTACAAGTAAATAAAAATTTATTGATAAAAATTAAAAATGAGTTAAGTTGATACCTGACAAATCGTATCACTAAAATCACATTTGGCACATAAACATTCTCATTTCCTTCTATGCTTATAAATTCAAAAACTTATTTTAGCTAGAAATATACATACATACATACAATATATTCTACATATACAAGTACACCTATTCGAGCTACACGTTTGCACAGCATTACTTAAATGTTATTCCATTTCATTAAAATGTGTTACAATTTGTGATAAACTTTCATAGGTGCCTGTAGAGAAGCCCAACAACGCCAATACGAGTATCAAAATGTTTTTGGTGAATAGCCAAACGCCAGGTCCTTTATTATCATCGCGCTTCACCAGCAATTCAATCATCGGTGGAAATACCAACGCCAACGCAGTGGAGCACAACGCGCCAATGAGGGACATGAAGAGACCCAAAGCGGGTACCAACTCAGCAATGGATACTGCAATGTGTGAGAAATCATTAAATAATATATTTTTGTTTTTATTGTATGTACATATGCATAATAATAAACATATAGTGGGTGTTACTTGAAATCGTACAGCTGCTTTGTTTTTTTTTTTTTTCAAAATTTACTTTTCTCGTTAGTTTATTATAAGGCAAATTTTTTAAAGGTGATAAATAAGCTGATTTGTTTTTTTTCCCCTGTCCATGTGGCTGTCAGCCCAAAATCAAACAATTCATTCTTTATTAATACTTTGCTTTGACAATCCAACGTACAAAACATTGTTGTTGGTCAAGTGCCACCCTTTTATCCAATGCAGCTTGGTTTATTATGCAAATATTGTTCATATAATATTATAGCAGAGGAAGCATAAATCAGAATTCCATAGACTTTAAAAAAAATTTTATGAGAGTTAGTCTTGTTTATGAGAAAACGGAAATTGGATGGACTCAGTCTTCCAACGCTGAAAGGTGTCACACTTGGTCTTTCCGATGAAGTTAAATATCTAGGAGTAATCTTGGATAAGAAGCTGACTTGGGAGACACACGTTTCACTGAAGGTGAATCGCGCATTGAGGATTTTTCAGCAATGCCACAGAGCCTTTGGTAAAACCTGGGGTCTGAAACCTGCTGTGGTCCTATGGATATACACAGCACTTGTCAGACCAATCATCACTCACGCTTCAGTGGGCTGGTGGCGACGGAGCATGCTTAAGTCCACAATCCCGGAACTATACAGGCTGCAAAGAAGTGTATGTTTATGTATCATAGGTGTCATGAGTACAACCTCTGGTGATGACCTAATTGCTATGCTTGATTTGCTCCCCCTGGATCTTAAGATACAACAGGAAGCAATGAAAACAATGTGTAGACTGGCAATTGTTTCTGGCAAGAGGGCAGAACTTCGGGACACAGAGAAATTTTTAGGTTGCTATCTGAGTAGTATGCTCTGTTTTTGGCACCTAAAGCCGACCTGTTACCCACAGTTTCATTTGGAAGGACATTTGATGTCAGATTTCCATTGCGTGAGCAATGGAGCAATCCATAATGCATTCATGGAGAATTGACGAATATTTTCCTTACCGATGGGTCCAAGAATTAAATAGGGTCTGGAGCCGGATGGTACTTAAACGATAGCAATAAGTACTACTATGCTATGGAGGATATGGCAACTGTTTTCCAAAAGGAAATTTTTACCATCCTGAAAGTAGCCGAATGGATAATCGAGAGGAGATGGAGCGGGAAACAGATTGGAGTTTTCAGTGACAGTCAGGCTGCACTGAAGGTCCTGGAAACGCGAAGCAAACCTCAAAGATTGTTCAAGAATGTACGAAAAAGCTCAATTCTGTCACAAGACAAAACAGGCTTGTACCTCTATGGGTTCCAGGACACTCCGGTGTTCAGGGAAACGAAATTGCCAATGAATTGGCCAACCGTGGATCAGCGGGAACCGTACCATCACAAGTACCATCGTCAATAATCGGCATAAGTTCCACAGGAATCATGAATTGGATCAGCGATTATGTATGCAATTTATATATAGAGCGTTGGTCCAGTCTAAAACGCAGCAGAAAAGTGTCTTGTGACAAAAAAAACTGTCAGAAAACTGTCGAACTTTCTTCTAAAAGAAAAGATGTTCAGTTGATGGTCGGTATTATTACAGGGCTCTATCCATGGGGTCAGCATATGACCACCATTGGAATCATTGAGGACCCAATGTGCCTGTCTTGCTTGGTGAAGGCGGATAGAGCAAGGCTACGAGTTTTAGGTTCCGATGTCATGAGAATTAGTAAATATTCGTTCTCTAAAACTGGAGGATATTTACAGATTTGCCAAAGAATCTGGAAAATTCTCACAGGACTGACTAACTATCTCTATCTCTGTCTCTATTCTTTCCTATCTCTTTCTCTGATCCTTTTCGCCCTCCATCCTTGACTATCTACCCCCTTCCAGAGCTTTAAATACAATGGGCTTTTTAGCCTGAGTGTTTTAGGAGCCACCAAATCTCCTGGTGCTCCTTGGCTCGACCTTTTCAAATTTCATTCAATTTCATGCAATTTTAGCGCCGTATAGGGCAAATTTTAAATGGCTATTATAACAATTTTGAATTATAATAGTTTTCAAATTAAAAAATTAAAACTTTTGAAACTTAAATGACATTTTGTGAGTATTTTTTTGTTTGTTTTTGTAATTCTTATTAAGTTTGAGAGAATGATTCATACCCAAGCTCTTGTTAACAATCCCTTATCCGACTATGCGATTTTTTAAACAGCCGAAGAGCACCCTTAGGATCGATTGAAAATCGAATCCTCTCTGACATTGAAATTGAAATTTGAAAGGCGAGCCTAGAAGCATCGAGAGTTGGGCAACTCCTAAAACACTCAGACTAAAAGGCTCATTGTATTTAAAGCGCTGGAAAGTAAAAGGGTAAATAGCCAAGGAGGAAAGAAGAGGAGCAACAGAAAGAAAGAGATATAATAGAGACACGGAGAGAGATAGCTAAACCTGCGAGGATTTTCCAGATTCTTTGGGAAATCTGAAAATTTTAACCAGCTTGAGGGAACGAATATTACTCATTCTCGTGACATCAGAACCCAAAATGTGTGGCCTTGCTCTAGAAAAGGCAGGACACTCACAGAGCAAATGCTCACTGCTATCCGCCGCTTCTAAGCAAGACAGGCAATGATTCGAATGGTGGTCATATGCTGATCCCATGGGCTGTACCCTATAATAATACCAACCATCAACCGAACATCTTCTCTTCCTAGTTTGAGAAGAAAGTTTGATAGTTTTCTGACAGATTTGTTACTGTCGCAAAACACTTTTCTGCAGCGCTCTATAGTGAACCAACGCTCTTTATGTTAATTGCATACATAATCGCTAATCCAATTCATGATACTTGTAGAACTGATTCCGATTATTTTCTCTGGCCCCTGCGGGATAACCGCTGATTCACAATTGGCCAATTCAACTCTAACCTCTCGTGCAGTCGACTAACTGTAATAGTTATTCCAAATTTTTGCAAGGAAGTGTTTGAATGCGCCCATGCTGAAAAATTTTTTACAGGTGTGACCGTTAACCGGCACTCAGCGAATTTAGAAGAATCAGCTGATTGGCTGACTCAACAGGGGTTATGACAGTGGTTTGTTTACGAAGAAACGGAGATTGTATTGGTGATATACGAAAAAAATCAACACAGCTCTCACTCATGTTACTGAATAACGACTGATTGGATATGATGGAAAGAATGATGATGAGATGGCGCCTATCGTGGTACCGTTATTTTGCTCTCAGCGAATTTGACAATGAGTTACGTGGTTTTAGCACCAGTATGGCCAGATTAGGCGGCCGCCGTAGCCTAATGGGTTGGTGCGTGATTACCATTCGGAATTCACAGAGAGATCGTTGGTTCGAATCTCGGTGAAAGCAAAATTAATAAAAACATTTTTCTAATAGCGGTCGCCCCTCGGCAGGCGATGGCAAACCTCCGAGTGTATTTCTGCCATGAAAAAGCTCCTCATAAAAATATCTGCCGTTCGGAGTCGGCTTGAAACTGTAGGTCCCTCCATTTGTGGAACAACATCAACACGCACACCACAAATAGGAGGAGGAGCTCGGCCAAACACCTAACAGAAGTGTACGCGCCAATTATTTATTTTTTTGTTTTTTTTTTAGTGGTCTTGCCCATTTTCTCCTCATAAAAAAAGTTTGTGCATGCCTTATATGAGAAAAAAATTAAAATCAACGCGAGTTTCGAGCTAATGTAAATCAGCACAATTTCATACCAAAATTGAGTGGGCCACTGCATACCCAGATTTTTTTTTAAGCTCCGACTAAGAAGTTTGAAATTTTGATGAAAGTTTGTTGAATTTTTTTAAACTTTGCACAAAGTTTGAGTCTTTGAGCTATGCGGTTTTTAATGTAATATAAAATATATTTTTATAAAAACACTTAAAAACAAAAAAAAAGTATTAAAAAAAAAGTAAATAAATAGTCGAAACTTTGCGCTGCTATTATTCCGAACACAAGTGTAACTGTACGATTTTCAGTGCTAACCGTTGCATGCAGTTACTTACAAGTGAGCACCACCATAATAGTGCGGAAGAGCAGCTCACCGGAGAAGGGACGATTTTGCAAGTGCAAAAGTTGCATTGCATTCGGCCACATAATCTGTATGGCGATAAAGAATTGCAGCGGATAACCGAGCATCACACCCGCCGACACCATTACCTTCACGCATTGCGCCAAGCTGCAACAGGATATTTTTTAATTAAAAAAATCGGTATGCATTTAAAATTATAACTCACATTGTGTCGCCAAGATTCAGCGTCAAACTGCCACCCACATCCTCACCCCACTTAAGAAAGCCCAAAAAGCCGGCAAATAAAAACATGAATGTCACCAAACACATGCCCGTATTTAGGACGCCCATTTTGCGTGCAAAATCCGTTGGGTTGCGCATAGCATTGCGCAGTGGCAGCACCAAAGTGATGCCCTCAAAAGCAAAGATGGCCGTGCCGAAGAAGAGTGCCAAATGCGGACCATCATTATAAAGTACGCGCTCCGACGGACTGGGTAGACCATCCTTTAGGGCGTAAAATATTGTAATGGACAAGCCGAAAATCATGCAAAGGGAGGCGATCAACGAAACTGGCATCAGCCACTTCAAGTTTGTTATCAGCGAGGTAAGTAAGATGGGCACGAATATTATTAGCATCATATAGTGCACGTCTATTTCGATTTTATAAGCCTCGAAGATCTACAAATGCATGAAAAAAAATTAGAAATCGTGTTATGTTTCATTACTTTTAACAGTACCTGTTTCATATTTGTACTAATGAAAACCATGTAGACACAGCAGAACCCCAATTGGGTAACACAAATAAAAATATTAACTATGGTTTTCATCATTTTCGACCAGGTGCGTAATTTGATCGGCCCATTGGCGAAGCATTGCTCCACTGTATCGGCATAGTCGGCGCATACCAAGCCATTCGTTAGAGTTCGCATCTTTTCAGAGCAATTCACGAGCACATGTTGACAATGCACGGCTATAACACCAATCACCACAAGCAGAATGGGTCCCAAAACTAGGCCGCCATTTTTAAAGGCATCGCCCATAGCGAAGAGGCCGGGTCCAATGTTGCCCTTGAAGATGTGTATCAACGTAGTCGCATAACTGTGGATGAGACGAGAAGAAATATAATGCTTGTATATATAGGAAATAGTTGTGGCCACAAGCAAAAAAACGCATAAGTTGAAAAACCTGCTTTCGAGAGTACGAACCAATTCGCTTTTTTCAGTAACTATTCCCGAAAACAAATTTATTGATAGATATGGGTTTGGTATAAATATAGAGTTATATACATATTGACAAGTTTTGACTATTTATTTTAATTCATAATTCAATATAATAAAAAAATGTCGTGTATAAATAAAAGGGGAGACCAGCTGGTACAAGACCGTCAGTAAAAATAAATTCTCTTAAGCCAACGCGATTTTTGAGGCATTTGAAATTTTTATCTAAAGATTCTGAGTAAGTAGGGAGGTAAGTGAAATGGTTGATGTGCCACTCTGGTTACTCCCCAAGTAGCACCAAAACGTCGTTTTGATACCTATCTGAGACCTCTAAGAGGCAGATATCTACAGCCAACCAGAGCTGTTGATGTAATGGAGAAGATTGACGGGATTTAGGTTGGCGTATTGCCCCATGCCGTCGAAGAAAGGAGCACACAGTGATCTTAATCGTCTAGCTGCCAAACCCGGACATTTACATAGGAAGTGCTCAAGAGTATCCCTCTCTAAAGGGCCCTCACAGCTTCTGCAATGGGGGTTAAATCGTAAACCTAGCTTTTCTGCGTCCAATGAAAATTGAATGGCGTGGAGTCTATTGCACTGGGACCACAAGGTTTTCAAACGATCACATGAAGAAATGGAGCTCCATCCTTTCTGCGCTTCTTTGAGAAATAAGTTTAGCAATTTGCTTTTATCAACCGTCAAGGGGTCGCCGACGTTTAACAGATCAATTTTATTCTCTTCCTGGCGAGCTCATCAGCAATTTAATTTCCGTCATGTTCCTAGAAGCCAAATCAGAGAAGTAGTACCTGCACAGGCAAGAGATTTGATCTCCTCCTTACAGGAGCTGACCAATTCGGATATCCACCATGGCGTCGTCAGAACCTTGATACCGGCTAGACTATTAGAAAAAATGTTAATATCTCCCTCGTTCCCTTGCTCCCTAAGCATTTTTCATGCCTGCAGGATTACAAAGACTTCCGAGCAGTATTCGGGAAGTTTAAGAAAATAGATAAATTGGCTGATTTAGATAAAACCCCTGCTCCGACTTCCGATTTCATTTTGGAGACGATGCAGATTTTCCCCTCGTTCAAATCCTGCATACTTGAAAATATTCTCCTGGCACGACCGTCAAACTCCAGTTTGCGGATAGAGAGATCTGTCCGAAGTTCAGAGAAATACAGCATTAACTGCTTAAAAATGCTACCATGTCCCTTGAGAGATTGTTTCCAAAGGCCAACCTGCTTTAACCTGATTGCACTTTGAGCAACGATGGAAATAACGTAAAAGTCGATGGGAAGTATATAAGTGCAAAACGGCATTCAGGGCAGCACTGGGACAAGTTCAACATGCTGCGGTTATGCGAATACGTGAAGTCCTTTGCACCCTAATCAGTTTAGCGGTATTTTAGCGTTTCCAAAGAGTTTCCCACCAGACCAGACATCCATACATTGACAGAACCAATTTGTTGTAAATGCAAAGCACGACCTGTGGCTTGAATCCCCATTTTTGTCGGAGGTGTAGAAAGCTATATTAATCCTTTTTTACCCATGTGTGGCTTCCAATGGAGTTTGAAGTCAAGTATCACTCCAAGATACATAACTTCCGATGAAAGAAGTAAAAGAGGAAAGCGATGTAAAGGGTTAAAATTTTGATTAAAACGATTTTTTATGGCCGAGATTGGATTGTTGTGATCTGGACAACGTTTATTTTCAACAAGATGGCGCTGCGTGCCACACAAGCAACGAAACCATTGATCTGTTACGGGAAACGTTTCCGGACCGTGTTATCTCTCGAAAAGGTGATCACAATTGGCCACCGAGATCGTGTGATTTAACTGACTTTGTGACTTTTTTCTTTGGGGCCACGTGAAAGAGAAGGTCTATGCCAACAGTCCAGGATCGATTCAAGTCCTCAAAGATTTAATTCGTGAAGCTGTCGAGGACATAGATCAGCCACTTTGCAATTCGGTAATGGAAGTTTTCATGAAAAGGATATTGTCCTGTAAGCGTGGTCGTGGTGGTCAATTGCCTGCTGTTATTTTCCACTATTAACGGCATACCTTCCTCCTCTTTGTAATGAAATAAACATCCGATAATTTATATAAAAAAATTTCATTTTTCTTTGAATATCAAAATAACCCCTCTGATTGGAAAACCCTTTAGTTTGAAACTTTGCGTTATATAGTTTTTGTTACGTTGTGAACTATATTTTTATATAGAAAAATTATTGAAATTAAAAAATTAGTAAATGTATAGTCAAAAGTTGTCAATATACACTGGCGTACACTTCCATTTGACGCTAACTGTATACAAATAAATTTTTTCATAAGTCAATTTAGGCATTTATTTATTGTAAAAACAAATATACTCCCTCAAATTATTACATATTGTCAGCTTTTGGAAACTTACATATGTATTTTTGATTTTTAATTTAAACATTTTTCTCATCAAAATGCAAGATTTGTACAAGATTTATAAAATTTCGACAGATTTTCATCAAAATCTCAAAGTCTTAACGAAACTCTTCTGAAAAAAATTGGTCACGCAGTTTTATAGTCTATTTAAAGTTTGAAGTCGCTCAAAATTCTGGTTGCTTTCTTAAAATGTTTCCCCCTGAAGGTATTGCGCATTTGTGCCATATAATTGAGCGGCTTCAAACTTTCACTTTGTTGTTGTTCGTGTTTATAAGCATTAAAATAGCGTTCTCAAATTTATAGAAAACAATTGGGATTAAAAATTTTGCAACAAAAAGTATTTGTTTTTTTAATGAAAATTTTTTACATTTTTATAACTCTTAAGCAAAGTTTGAAACTTGGATTATTAATGTCTTTGTTATAAAATGAACTATATTTTAATGAAAAAAATAGTTCCAATTAAAAAATACCATGAGTTTATAAGTAAATAGTCAAAATGTGTCAATATGTGGTGCCTTTATATAGTAATAATTATAACTATGGGAAGTGTTTGCTTAGAATTTTTTTAGGAAAAAGTAAGTACCTCGTCGGCGGATGTTCAGGTGCATTTTCACTAGTTCTCTTTGGTTCAAGTTTCGCTGTTTTTTCCACATCACTTTTCTGGGATGGTGCAGCCATAACGGTTTTGGTAGTAATATTTTCACCGCGACTATTGTCACTTGGTACCGCAGTATACGTTTGTTTCTTAAAAGATAAAAATAAAAAAGTTAGCATTTTTATAATTATGCGAAGATCATAAAAATAGAGTCAGTTTAAGAATTTATTGTTGTAGGTTGACCAAAGAGAAAAACCAAAAATTAGTTAGGAGGGCCTACTGTTTTAAGTCGACTCCGAACGGCAGTTGGCCTTTTATAGAAGAAATACGCTCGAAGGCCCTTTTAGAAAAAATTGTTTATATTATTTCATCTATGTTTATATTATTTCAGATGGCCAATCTTCTGCGGCTATGAACCCAGGAATTTTGTTTTTTAGCTCCTCCTGGGTAGCTCTTGCCTTATATGCTGGAATGGAATCTTGCTGGAAGGTTTAACGCTTTCCATTGGAGAGAGTACTGGTCAACTGCTTCACCGCGGCTTCTAAGACATCCTTCTGGTACACTTTTGCTTCGGGTTTAGTTCCTTTTTCGCAGAAATGAAGAGAAGTTACGTCTTTACAAGACACTCCCCACTAAACCATTACGGCGGCTGCATGGTGGCCGCGCTGAATCCTTGGAACAAAATTTTTTGCGTGTTTAGAAGTTTTAGCATAGATTTTGTCGTTTTGCTTTTTAAAAACTTCTTCAACAGTGAACATTTTCTCATCTGCGAAAAGAATATTTTCATAGCCGTTAAGCGCGTCCCACCAAAGAAGCTGCTTGCATCGGTCGAGTCTAATTTTCTTCAAGCGCTTTGTCAAAAGGATGTCCCAGGATATGATTTTCAGCTTTCTAAGGGAGTTCTGCGAATTCTTTTTCGAACAGCTTTTATGGCTGTACTGGTTCGAACCAAGCGAGGTCGACCACTTCTTCAGCCGCGAAATATTAATTTTTTTTTTCAGCAACTCGTAAATCTCATTTACACTTTTACCGCACTTTTGTGATGCAATCACTGCAATGCGATTTTCCTTAGCTCCCCACTCCATTGTTAACAAGCGGAATTTGCCACGAAATTGAGTATAATTTATGAGTATGCAGACAATGCAAACGAACAAAAGCAAACATATCGACACTTTTCTGCGAACTCATTCTCGCCGCACGCATTGCAAAATTTTTTGTATAATTTATGGCAATACTAAGTAGATCATCTCCTTTGCGGAAACGCGCTAAAAATATTTCAGGTCCGCACAGTTCGACGGATTGAAAGGCATCTCAGTAGTGGGTTGGAAATAGCTCCTTAAATTCGTAATAGAAACAGACACCATGCGGATGGACTATTTCAAAACGCATAACTAATTAATTACATCTGTTATCGCTACGGCCCGGACCGGTCTATGCGTAACTGCAAGCCTACCAGGTCAACCCAACCTAACCTATGTTAAGAATCGTAAGAATCGACTAACCGCAAATCAACGACATCACTGAATAGTCGAAAAAGGAAGGTAGTCGAATAGCCGACAACCTTCAACAACCCGAATACCGCTAACCGACTAGAAATTTCAAAAAAATAGATTTTTTATTGTTTTGATATTTCGAAAGTATTTGAAAACTTGAAATTCGAAAAGGTCGAGTGAAGGAGCACCAAGAGATTTGGTGGCTCCTAAAATACTCTGGCTAAAAGGCCCATTATATTTAGAGCTCTGGAAAGAGGGTAGATAGTCAAGGAGGGAAGGAGAAAAGTATCAGAGAAAGAGATAGGAAAGAATAGAAACAAAGGTAAAGGTAGTCCTGTGAGAATTTTCCAAATTTTTTGACAAGTCTGTAAATATCCTCCAGTTTTAGAGAACGAATATTACTCATTCTCACGACACCGGAACCTAAAACTCGTAGCCTTGCTCTATCCGCCTCCTTGAAGCAAGTGCCTGTCTTGGGTCCTCAATGGTTCCAACGGTGGTCATATGCTGACCCCATAGATTGTGTCCTGTAATAATACCGACCATCAACCGTAATAATACCGACCATCTTCCAAGTTTTAAAAGAAAGTCAGACAGTTTCTGTTCGGACTAGTCACAAAACACTTTGCAGTTCTGCAACGTTCTAGACCGGACCATCGCTCTTTAGATAAATTGCATACATAATCGCTGATCCAATTCATGATTCATGCGGAACTGATTCCGATTATTGGCTCTGGTACTTGTGAGGGAAACGCTGATCCACGGTTGGCTAATTCATAGGCAATTTCGTTTCCTTGAACACCGGAGTGTCCTGGAACCTGCGACAGAATTGAGCTTCTTCTTACATTCTTGAACAATCTTTGAGGTTTGCTTCGCGTTCTCCAGGGCCTTCAGTGGAGCCTGACTGTCACTGAAAACTCCAATCTGTTTCCCGCTCCATCTCCTCTCGATTGTCCATTCGACTACTTTCAGGATGGTAAAAACTTCTGTTTGGAAAGCATTTGACAATTCCCCCATAGCTTAGTGATACTTATTACTATCGTTTAAGTACCATCCCGCTCCAGGCCCTACTTCTTTCTTGGACCAATCGGTAAAGAAAATATCCGTCAAACCTCCCTGAATGCATTCTCGATTGCTGATTGCGAAATCTGACATGAAATTACTACGAAAGAATAGTATCTTGCCGGCGGCCGTAGCCGAATGAGTTGGTGCGTGATTACCATTCGGAATTTACAGAGAGAACGTTGGTTCGAGTCTCGGTGAAACTTCAAAATTAAGAAAAACATTTTTCTAATAGCGGTCGCCCCTCAGCAGGCAATGGCAAACCTTCGAGTGAATTTCTGCCATGAAAAAGCTCCTCATAAAAATATCTGCCGTTCGGATTCGGCTTAAAACTGTAGGTCCCCCGATTTGTGAAAAACAAAATTCTAGTGGTATCACAATGGACCTATGAAAGGTCTAAGTGTGTCATTGCGATAGCCACCCTAGCCACCTACCTACCTACTGTCGAAAATTAATCAAAAGCACAAAATATTTTTCATTCATTCAACTTTCATGTATTGCTTTCAAAGTAAGCCCCTTCCGAATTTATGAACATATTTTTTTTATAATAAATGGCTTACTAACTGTTTGCTAGGCAGTTGAGTAAGCTGTTTTTGATCCACGTACATATGAATATATTTCCATCTAAGGCAGATCTGTGTGTGAAAGCAGTAGCAGGAAAGTTCGAGTGAAATTTTTGGAGATCTTTTATCTGCTATTTTTGCTTCCCTAATCAATCAAAGGTACTTGGCAGTTTATGCTCGACCGTTTAATATGCAATACATTTTTGTCAATGAGTGATTACTCATCACAAAATGCTTTTCCAATGCAGTGCCATGAAGTGGCAATTTGAGTTTTGAAGAGGGAAGTCATATCAAGGGAATAAGGAAGTATTGGAACTATAAGAGTCGAATTTTTGGATAAATCATCAGATATGATACGAAGACTACGCATGAACGTGGTGAAAAACCTAAGAGGAATTTTCTGCAAATTTTACTTTTTGTTGCTGTAACAGTATAAAACTGTGCTCAAACTTTTTGGGGAATGCTGCTGATATTACAGTTCTTGATTGGATGTAAATCCGGCTCGCTTTCATTGCATGCAAGGTGGCGCAAAATTAATCACCCTATCGGAAGATTTATAATTGTACATCTAGCACATTTCACACTCGTGATCTGGACAGCTGTAGCTCCTATACAAACAGACAAGCAATGACGCGCATAAAAGTCGAAACAAATATTTCCATCAGTCAAAGAGCCTATCTGCACGATGACTTTTCACCCTGGGCGTGTCGAGCTTGGTGGCAAAAAATGTACAGCAATCCACGCGGCAGGCATGCACGCACGGTCAGATAAGTCGAGGGTTTTTATTGACATTTCGCTTTCATCGCATTCACATTTTCGTATTTTTATTCAAGTGAACTTAAGATTCGCTTATTGTGCGCTTAAACGGCAAAAATAACCAAGGAAAGCCGCAAACAAAACGTCATCGTGTAAGTGAACGAAGATCTTCGAATGCTTCTTTAAAAGAGAATGCGCAAAAAAAAAACTTGAATGAAAAGTCAAGGTGTTAATGGGCTCAAAATAATTTATTTTTTTTTTTGCATTTGTATCTGATCTTCTTTTGTCGTTTGACAATCGCTTTGAATGGGATTTTTAAATGATCACTTCCTGCTCCTTTTTTGACCGAATGTACACTGTGTTATTTATAACTATAAAAAACATTAATAATTTGGCCAAGCTCCTCTTTCTATTTGTGGCGTGCGTATTGATGATGTGCTTAAAATGGAGTGATCTGCAGTTTTGAGCCGACTCCGAACGGCAAATGATTTTTTATGAGCAGTTTTTTCATGGCAGAAATACACTCGGAGGCTTGGCGAGGGGCGACCGCTTTTAGTTCCATTTTCCATAATTTTCCATCATTTTGCTGTTTTATGCACGGAGATTTGAACCTCTTAAATGTACTTATAGAAAAATGCGCCGTTACGCTTTCCGAATTATCAAATTGATTCTCCCACTAGCTTTAATCGCAGCCGGTAAGGCAATACAAGTTTTTCTAATTTTTAAATTAAAATGTAAATTATTATTATTATTTTTCTTTTCCAAATTAATAAAATTCAGTTACACGCCCAAATATATGTAAATATGAAGTTTGCAAAGATATTACATTAATTTTATTCGACATCGCTTTTTATAATGGCAGCAAAAAAAACTATAATTACTTTAGTGCCCATCAAAGCACTTATCGCCAAATATACCGGCAGTCGAATGCAATGAAATAACAATAAAGCACAACTACATGCAAGTACATATTTATGTACATATGTACATACATACATACCACAGATAAAATGAAAAAAAAAATAGAATTGAATAAAAGCGGCAAAATTTTTACTGAGCAATTGACGTGTCTCGTATAAAAAAAAACGTGACACGTACCGGCAAATCGTTTCAATTCATCGCCGGTATGTACATACATACACATATGCATATACACATACACATACATATACACACATATACACATATATGTAAAAAACCTAAACTTGGATATGTGTATATGTATGTAAAATTCAAAGGCAAAAGAGATTTTATCTATTAACTAAGTTACAGAGAGATCGTCAACATCGATCTGGGACACCTGCATTAATGTTGCGGCTATCTACTACTAAGTACAATAACAATAGAACGCAATGGAAATTTACAATTAATAAAACATTCATCGGCTAAACCTTTAACCACTTTTGATGTCCATTGAAACAAAGTTTGACGAGCGTTTGAGTACAATCACAAGAAACACGCGACACAGCTAGCAGTCAAAGGCCTTTTCGCTTTCCCCTTCTCCATTAACTATTACAGGGTCTTTCAAGTTCGGGTTTCTTTTGCGGCAATGTTTGTGTTTGGCAGCAGTTACAGTGCGAAAGTGTCTCTCATGCCAGATATCAACTTGAAAATCTACAATTCAACTACTAAAATGAGTTTGACTTTGCTGGTGAACTGTACAAAATAATTAAAACCTGATGGATCTGTAGAAATTACTCATATTTTTCGTAAAATTATGGATATTTTGTGCCATTATAATGGGCCGCTCTGTAGTGCCCTTTTTCGGGCATGAAACAGCTAATAATGGTAAGCAGTTTTTTCTAATAGCGTTCGCCCCTGGATAGGTAATGGCAAGCCTCCGCGTGTATATATTTCTGTCTTGAAAAAGCTCCTCATAACAAACCACCCACCATTCGAAGGCGACATAAAACTGTAGGTCCCTCCATTTGTGGAAAAACATCAAAACGTACACCACAAATACGAGGATGTGCTCGCCCAAAAACACCCAAAAAGCGTCAAAGTGTAAGTGTCAATTACCCATTATTATTATTGTAATAGTTCAACGGAGCCCGGAAAACAAATGCTCATGTATAATTTTTAGTCGAGTGGTTCGGTACCAGACCTGACAATACCAGTCAGTGCATGTTCATTGTGGCCATTGAATAGAAAGTGCGATCTGGTGGTGTCATTGGACTATTTGTTTTTTTTTTTGGAAAATATTGCTGAGAATGAGTTTATCGTCAACGAATAGCGAAATTAAGAAAAGTTAAATTATAAACATTTGGGACGAGTATATTGACTGTTTGTGGCTTCCGTTAAGCGGTACGACACGTCACCGGCGAACAATTTATTACAGGCAGAATTCCGGGATAATATTTTCACGATATTCTATACCAATTTGGTGACCAGGTTCACCCGATGTAACGCCTTTGGACTATTCTCTGCGAGGCCACCTCAAAGATAGTGTTTAAGTGACTAAATAAGAAACCATTGAAGAAAATATTAGGCGGGAAGAAATTCCTGAGAAAGTGCACCGAAAGAACCGACATCTGGAAACCAGCACGCAGTAGACATTTGAAAAAATATCATTTATCACTCATAATTCGTAGACCCTCTACTATATATATGTAAATGAACAGCTAGCAATAAGATAGATATGATAAGTGCGAATTGAAATATGTATGTAATTTGAATTTATAAAATAAAATCGAACTTGAAAGACCCTGCACAACTTGATTACTTTTAATTGAAAGAAACTTTGATATTCAAACTTTTATTCATTGGGACAAATATAGTGACTTGATATTTATAAAATATATACATATGTATAAAGTAATTGGACAAATTCTCGAAGGTTTCATAGTGTCTTCTATTAGCGTTGTCAGATCGAAAATACACAAATCGATGATCAAACAATCAATTCGAATCGAAAAAGTTGCGATGCGAAAGAAAAAAATGTTAAAGATCTGCCTCAAAGAGGAATCTGTCTCAAATGCAATTGTTGTACTTATATTTTAAACGATTTTTTTGTCTATAACTTTCTTTTAATATACAGGGTCCGGCACTCGAAGTGTAATCAATACAAAAGATCATAAATTTAGTTTGGAAAATTACTTTTATTCAATTCAAAGTAAAAAATGTTTGAAAAGAATACAAAATGAAGAATCAATTTACTTTTGCTCGATATGACCACCTTGCCTTAATTAGGAACTTGAGACCGTCCAGAAATGAATTGCAAGCTGCCCGAATGTGACCTGCAGGTATTTTGGCCTACTCGCGGACAATGGTTCTTTTCAGCGCCTCGAGACTGATGAATCTTTTTAGTTCGGACCTTGCTCTCCAAAATGGTCCAAAGAGAATAATCCATCGGCTTCGCGTCTGGTGAATTTGAGAGCCATTGTGTGGACGTATGAATTTCGGAACGTTTTTTTTAGCCATTCTTAGTTCACTCGAGCTTTGTGAGACGGTAACAAGTCCTGTTAGAATGTCCATGGTCTGACATCGAAATGTTTGTCTCCCACGGCTTCAAAGCAACCTCCAGACTACTTTCCCGATAATAATTCGCCTTCACCTGGACGCCAGGCTCGATGAAAACGACTGGAGAGTGCCCATCTGTGGTTATAGTCGCCCCAACCATTACTTGTGGCGGGTGCTGCTTCCTGGTGGCCAATCGATGACTCAAATTCTCGCTCTCTCAAGTCTGACCTGTTGCTGCTTTGGTGTGAAGTCTGTCGCATTTTGGATCTTGTAAGGCTTGACTTTGAGATCATTTTTCAGTATGCAGCGGATGCTAAAGTCAGATATTTTCAGTTCTTTCGCCATTTGATTGGCACTTCGTCTGGGATTTTGCTGAAGTCGCTTCTTCACTGTTTGAACCATTTCACGTGACGTTGCATTCTTTTGATGATCACCTCCATGACGTTTCGCGATGCTACCAGTATCATTGTAACGAGTAATGGTGCGATAAACAACAACTTTATTTACTTTAAGGTGTTCGAGCTCACGAACAATTGTTGGTTGTGATTTTCCAGCCAAATATAATGCAATCACTCTATTACGTTTGAAATCCGAGACTGATTTTCTTTTTTCTCATATAATCTCGGCAAAATGCTTCCGCGCCCTTGCAAACAATACTCTGGACTATCAGGCAATTAACAGACAGCTGATGCATGTGCATCAGCTCCGCGAGCGGTCTGAAGTTGGTTACACTTCGAGTGCCGGATTTTGTATATCAACCTTCAGAAAGTCTGATAAAAGAATTATTCACAAGAGCACACCAGTGACAGTTCTTAGAGATTTAACAAAATGTATGAGCTTAACAAGACTTATAGCAACCAATCGTCAAAATGTATGGACCCCGAAGAAATTACCTGATCCAATCATAATTAACTACTGTTACACGATTTTCAAAACCTAACGTAATGTGAAAATTGCGCTGAGGGCACTAGGGGGCAGAGGTATGTAGAGCGAGAAAAGGGGTGGGTGCGTGAGTTGCTACCCTATTTGTTAAGAAATATTTATTTTCTGCTTCAGAGCGTCCTAGAACTTGAGAGCTGTTTGCTACGGCCTGGTAGGCTGATTGAAGTCAAAGCCAATCCTCCAAATTTCACCGCCAGTGTTTGTGAGTCGTGCAAACTATCAGAGAGAGCGCCGATATGAGTGTACACAATTTGTTAACACACACATTCATTGGACTCCCTGTGACTGTTGCCTGTTCCCAAAACTGAAAAGACCCATGAATGGATGGGGATTTGCCGCAATTGTGGAGATAAAGACCGCAACGCTGGAAGGCGTGTCAGAAGCAACTTTGAGGATTAGAAAAAGCGCTGACACAAGAAGAAGTACTTTGAAAGGGAACAAAGCAGATATTGATAAATAAGTATATTTTTACAAAAATAAACAATCACCCTTTTATTAATAATTCTTGTATAGCACTAAATAGTGTATATTAGGGCGGGTCGATTTAAAAATCGCTCATTGCTCTGTGAAAATCGTATTCTAGGGATCAAGATAAGAAACTTTGCCGAAGGAACCATATCTCTAAAACGAATTCTGATGTCCCCCAATTTGGGTGCTGACGCGCCTTCCCCACAAATCGACCCGGCCTAGTGTATATATATATATATATATTAGAACTCGGCCAAACATCTAAAACGGATGAAAGCAGCAATCATAGATACAGAGTCGTTTGTCACTAGTGCAGGCAGATTCGCGCCACTTCTACGGCCACCACCAACACCACAACCAGTTCCCTTTTGCCGACTATGCCAAATGCCAACGCTTGCACCGCCAGCACCTCCACTGCTGCCACTCAAATGCAATCCTTTGAAGGTATCTAGAAATCTACGTCGAAAGCTGGCGTTCATGAAGCAATAGGTGATGGGGTTACAACAGCTGGAAGAGTAGGCGAGCAATTGAAAAAAACAGATCGAAGTGTAGTGGATGTACTCGTAAATGGCCGGACCAATAAACATGGGCACAGTATTGGTCACATATAGCGGTGTCCTCGTATTTGTGGCAATCACTTTAATGTTGTCCGACAAAAGGAGGGACCTACCATTTTAAGCCCACTCTGAATGGCAGATATTTTTTTTATTTTTCGAAGAAGCTTTTTCATGTCAAAAGTACACTGCCTGCCGAGAGGCGACCGTTATTAGCAAACCCTTGTTCTTCATTTTGGTGTTTCATGCACGGAGATTCGAGTCTACGTACTCCGAATGGTAGTCACCAACCTATTCGATTACGGCGGCCACCATTACTAAAGGTATAGCTGTTACATTTAGTGAAATAAGTCATCTCTTGCATGTTCGTAAGTTGATTTGCTTCAGTTTTGTAGTGAGACTCGACTCTCAGTGAGTTGGACAAAAACAGCTGTTGAGCTGACGTAATTGTGGATATTTATGCACATATTTTGCTTCATAAACTACTGTTTCCTTTCCATTATCTTCTTTGTTTACATTGACCTAACCTAATTTTTCTTTTAGGTTTACAAGTCTTCGCTATTTTGCCACTCTTTTCCCTCTTAAGTTCTCTCACACAACGCTTTTACAATTTTGCAACTTACTGGATTTTTACCGCCGAGGAGAATATTAAGCACAACTCGCCTCATCAATACTCGTTAATGATTTTTTTTGTTAGAATCACATGTGAAATATCACAGCCTCCGATTCATTGGTCTTCGATTTTATCGATTCGAAAATGGTATCCCTATTTTGTGCTACAAAACAAGATGTCCAAAGTGCTCTAACGGGGAGCAATAAGTAATGGTGGGAAGGGAGAAAAGAGGTGGTGGGCTTAATGAAAAATGAAAAATACTAGAGTCTCCTTGAAGAAATAGAAATAAAAATAAATAAACTAAAAGAGAATACAAAAGTAAACTTTTTGTCAAGAAAGATATGACGTAAGAGATTTTATGGCGCCCTAAAAGTCAATTGACGTTGTTTAGCAAATATTCAGGCAGCTTTCCAAATCGGTGATTAATGTGAAAAATATATGCATGTTTTTTCTTTTACTTTGAAATAAATCTGCAGTAGAAAATACACATTTACTGCTTTCATTTAGATATAGTAAATAATGAGAGAAAAATAAATAAAAATAATGTTTGATTGTAAAGTAGAATTTGGTAAGGTTAATCGCTATTGCACTTGCATGCGCCGGTTTGCAAATTCTTTATAAGTCTTACTAATTTATTATAAGTTTTTTTTTTGAAATATTGGTTTTTATATCAGTTGATTTCATCTATCTTATCATCCCCTCTAAAATCGTGATGAGAATCAATGTAGGGCCACTTCAATGCTTCAAATCAAGTGGAGCATGTCACCGTTGCAGTATTGCCGCTAGCAAAGGAACGAACTTGTTTGTAATGGTGCGATAAAGAAAAACTTTAAGCGATAATCACAAATCAGCTGAGACTGTGCCTTGCACCAGCTTCAAATATTTTATTGTTAACGCTAATTTCCATACCCAGCACAGCAGTCTCGTGACAGATGTACCTCAGAGGAAAGAAACAAATGTGCGAATAAAGCCCTATCGTGATTTTCGGAACTTATTGTAAAATAAGACATCGCCCGAAAATAATCCCTAGTTAAAACAATGTGACAAAAAGAATTCGTTAAAAAATGCTGTTGATTTATTAAGCATAATAATATTTTTAGTTTTCCTAATACTCGTATTTCAGAGAAATGTTTGAAACAAAATATTCCGAGAAATTAATTGTTAACCTCTACAGTTCGTTTCAAATTAATTCTGGGAATGTATCTCAAAAATACAATATGAGGCAGTAGTCTACATTGAGCGACAGTGCAGGTATACAACGTTCATTCATTTTAGTCTTGTAGGTCTGATTATTTCTCATACGTAATTTTATTTTAAAATAAAGTGAATAATTTTGCATTAGTATTCTGTAAAGAGAAGATGTTAAATCTCCGTATGGTTCGTAAATGACGCGCAGACTACGATTACCTGTGCCAACTGGTGGACCAAGGAAATGAGAAAAAAACGCAGAGTTGGATCAGGTCGGCAGCCGTTATTTTCTGAGTTGGAAGATTGCATCTGGGAATGGATTGCAGGAAGGAGAGCAATGACTTTGGTTGAGCGCATGGCTGATATTCAAAAATTTACCCTTGAAACAACAATTGAATTTGATATGTCCACTGAAGAATTTAAAGCATCGTCGCACTGGTTGAACAACTTCCTTAAACGATATTAACTGTCTCTAAGGAGCTCAACAACATTGTTTAAGCTGGAAGACAATGAAATTGTTAAGCGTGCATTTGCGTCTAAGCTTTTTGGTTGATGGCATCGATTTTTCAAAATACCAACTCTCCAACATGATTGCTATGGATGAAACCGCGGCTAAGTAGCTCAAACGGCAGTTCATCACAAGGCTTCTTCGTCAATTTACGTTCCTTTTACTGGTTAGTATAGTGCACGTGTTACCTGTATTTTGGCGATTCGTCTAGATGGCAAGCAAGTATCGCCATTTTTAATCACTAAAGGTAAACAAGAACAGATTCAACGTGTTTCAGGAATTTACATATGTCCTTGAAAGTGAAGAAGCCTGGTGCACCCAAGCAGTTATAAAAAAGTGGGTTGATTTTATGCTGTCACCACTGTTGAGCGGCCAGAATAGGCTAGTTCGGGATTCAGCCAGTACTCACCGTGCTAAAGACATGAAAAACTTTCTTGCTGAGAGGAAGATTGATCAAATAATGATTCCGACAGGAATAACTGGTTGCCTCCTGACACTTGGCAATGCAACAAACAAGCCATTCAGAGATCATTTGCGGATGGAAATCAATGAAACAGAATGGTGAAAACCATAGAGGTAATTTTGTAAAATCAGGCTTACAAGAAGTTGTGAATTGGGTAAAAAATGGATGCGACAAAATAACTGATCGTGATGTTTCCAATGCGCTACGAACCGGCAATTTAGACGAAAAGTATTCATTTAACGATAACTATATCGCAAGACATGAGAGATTCGGACCAATGGTTCAACAGGAAATGGATTTCGAAGAAAATCAGAATATAATTCAGAATTTTATTTATGACGATGTTCCAGAATAAGATGACATGACTGTAATTGAATAAATTTAAATTTCTGTATTCAGTGTAATAAATATTAAATAAAAATATATAAATATACTTCCCCCAAAATAATATTAATTCAAGAACCGTGGGTGTCTAAAGGACAAATACAGGACTCGGGAGATATAAAGTGGGGGTCTATCCTTTATAAAGGGAGCGGTCCGTCCGCGTACGTGTATTATTATGGCGAAAACGGTTGATTGCACTTTGTTAAGACAATTCTGTTGTCAAGACTTAGTTGCCGTCAAAATAAAGTGTCGATTAGAGGGGAAAGAAGTAGAGACAATTGTCGCCTCGGCCTATTTTCCTTGCGACCCCATTCTCCCTCCCCCTGCGAGGGAGTTTATGGAAGTTGGAAGATATGGGATAGCACAAAATGTAACTTCAGGGGGCATAAACTCATGGACTTCTTTCTGTCATCTCGCTTGGTCATACAGAACGTCGGCACCAGACCGACTTTTGTGACCAGCAGAAGGCAGGAAGTGATTCATATCAAACATTATCTAACGATAAAATATCAGATCATATCACTGGTTGGAAAGTATTCGATAAAGACTCCCCGTCGGACCATCGTTATATAGAGTTCAGGCTTGCGGCCGAGACAACCTCACCCCAGCAGGCCGGAATCCTCGAAAAGCGGATTGGATACGATATGAGGATCTCACTAAAGAGGAAATCCGTGATGTTCACAAACTCCGGACAATAACTGCGATTGAAGAAGCCACAAACTCACTGCTCTGAGGGTATTTCTGCCAATAAAAAGACTCATCTTCTTTAGGGGTTAGGGGTAGTCAGAGGCCCGAAAAAATGATGATTTTCAATAATTTTTTTTGCTTGTCAAGTGCCTTATTCTACAAAAATAAAAACATAGCATTAATACCTATATCATGTTTCGACTTGACTTTAGCAAAATCACCCTTGCGGTCACAAGTCCTTGGAGATTCAGCTAAAATCAATCGGACAAGAGAAATTAATTTTATTAATAGATAATCTTGTGGCTGATCGAAGCTTTTTTGTTTTTTCAAAATTAACAATATGGCGGCCTCAGGAAATATTTTTCATATTTTTGAAAAAAAAACCGACAATTAATTGTTTGAAAAAAATCGAAATTTTTGAAAAAGTAATCCTTCGATCAGGCACGAGTTTTTTATGTTTTTCAAAAGCAGCGTAAAATGTATTGAAATCTACCAAGCGGTTTTTTAGTTACAGTGGTCACCAGTTCAAAAAACATACAATAGTTTTGCGAAAAACGCATTTAAAGTTTTGCTATCGAACCGGAGTTGAATAACACGAACTGTTGAATAACTCGAAAATTATTTGTCGGATTCACCTCAAATTTTCACACAATATTTTTAAGATACTATAATTTAAGAAAATACAAAAAAATTAAATTTTTGAAGATTCTAACCCCTCAAAAATCAACGAAAATATTCAGCAATTTCAACCTTGCACTTTGTTACACTGGAAAAGAATGAGCTATAAAACTGCATACCAAAAAAAATTGGAAAATTCTGGATAAAAAGTTCGAAATTTTGTTGAGCATTTGATGCATTTTTTTAATATTAAATAAAGTGTGAAAGTTTACTACGGGACTACTATAGAGCTTTTGTTGTACTATGAGCTATATTTTCATACAAAATTGGAATGAAAAAATTGCGATTATTGTAAGAAAAACTCATTGTGCCAAAATATTTTTGACTAACTGTAAGTAAATTTATTTGTGAGTTTCTTAGCATATAATAGAAATTATATTGTCACAATAGATTACATATATGAATATAGTTTTCTTTTTTATACAAAACCTACTATTTGATTATTATATGAGTGCCCTAATACTATTTATTTAATTTATTTTTCCATCAATTAAACCACATTCGATCAATTTATCAAAAATCTTCTATAAGTACATACATAATTTAGAATAAAAAATTAATATGCTGGCTTTAATTTTTGGACTTTATAAGCACTCCATAATGAATCTATAAGTACCTACTTGTGGCTCCACATATTTTCACTGTAAAGACTTATGTGGCTGGACTTATCTTTACTGAAAAAAAAAAATTATGATTGTATGCCGACGTAACACATGCACTTTTAAGTGGAAATTACATAATAACCATTTTAAAAAAATTAACAATGTGCGTTTTCAGAATACATACGAACTCACGGTCGCATGACCAAAATTTAAGAGCCATCTAAGTCTGCTGACCAGAAACTGGCACACACAAATTGGGATATGCACCATGGCGTCGTGAAAACCTAGACCGAGGCTTGACTATCAGAAAAAAAGTTAATATCTCCACGATCCTTCATTCTCTAAGTATTTTGCATGCCTATGGGACTACAATGACTTCTGCCTGAAAACACTAGCAGTATTCGGCAGCTTTCAGAAAATAGATCAATTGACTGATTTAGACAAAACCCCTGCTACGACTCCCGATTCCATCTTGGCGTCGTCAGTGAAGACAGAGGTACCAGCTTCGGTGCAGATTTTCCTTGCATTTCAACCCTGCTTACTTGGAAAGATTGCCCTGGCACGAGCCTTAAATTCCAGTTTGCGGATAGAAGCTCAGAGAAATATGGTGTTAACTGCCAAAATGACATCATGTCCCATGAGAGACTGCCTCCTCCAGAGGTCAACCTTCTTTAACCTGATTGCACATTGAGTAGCGATGGAAAAAACGGTAAAGTCGTCCATTCCCATGGCAGCCGGTTCTACGTTACCGGAATGACTCGGGTTTTCTTTCCCGACCAAGGGCTGCCGCCCCAGTATACTAGCTCTGTCTAGTGTACCGTACTTTACCACGGTAAAGTCGTCCGTCCAAGTAAGTCCAAAACGTCATTCAGCGCAGCACTGGGACAAGTTCTGCATACTTCAGTGATGCCAATGCATGCAGTCCTTTGCACTCTCCCAAGTTTAGTGATATTAGAGCCCTTCCAAAGAGCTTCTAACCAAACCAGGCATTCATACGTTAAAATTGACAGAACCATTACTTTGTACACACAAAGAACGACCTGTGACTTGAGTCCCCATTTTTTGCCGCGCATAGATTTGCAGAAGTAGAAAGGATTTGTAGCAATTGGAATATAAATTTTGGTTCCCAAGTCAACCACAATAATCTAAGTGCTAAATGAATCTACAAAAACGATGTGGTATGCCATTTAGCGCGTGAAACCATCCCTATACCGGGAGTAAATTTTAGTGATCGAATCAACTCTAGAAATGGGCTGACCAATAAATCGCCTAGATTTTCTAATCTAACTCCCTTGAAATACTTTTGTGGGTAGAAGTCACTGATCTACACTGTACCGTATGAGGAAAAAGACGTGTCGAGGCAGCCATACGTCCAACATTATTTCATTATTTCAAAGCAATACATCTGTTGTATTGCGCATTTCACTATTTTTTTTTGTGTTTTATTATAAAAAATAAGTTTTTACCTCTAAAAAGAGGCACGCATTGAAAAATAATCTTTTGAGAACCTTCTATCTTTAAATTTAATTAAATATCATAGTTACGCGTACGTCTAGACGCCAGACTGATAGTTTCAAAAGCCTTGAAATTTAATTTAAAATATTTCTCAAGTGCTCGAATTATACATGAATAATTGGATAGATAAATTAAGCGTACTTATGTTTTACACAATAAAAAATTATGATAACAACTAAAAAGCAACAAACAACACCTTTATCACACCTCTCCATTATACAATTTAATATATCGATTTTCCATCGAACCTATGCAATGGTTATACATACATACATATGTACATATGTACGAGGTGCTACGTAAAGTAGGCCCAAGTTGTCTAAGTCCATAAGCTATCTTAAGTTAGAAAATTACCGCTTTATCAAAAAAATCGTTTGTACGGGGGTGAGATCAGGAGTGAATGGCCTGAGCACAAGGCAATACCTCTTTCACTTTATCGGTCTTCAAAATAATCATTCATTTCGAAGACGACCAGAATTGCATATGGTCTCACTAAGTCAACGGCTGCCGTAGTCGAATGGATTGGTACGTGACTACCATTTGGGAATGCGTAGGTTCGAATCTCCGCGCATGAAGCACCAAAATTATAGAAAAAGTTAAGTTAAGCTCCTCATAAAACACGATTTGCCGTTCGAAGTCGGCTTAAAGCTATAGGTCCCTCCATTTGTGGAATAACATCAAGACGCACGTCTCAAATAGTAGCAAGAGCTTGGCTAAACCCCCAAAACAGGAGTGTGCCCGCCAATTATTTATTTGTATACCAAGTTTTGGACGTCCTTAGGTTCCTGATGAAAATGGAAAAAGTTTTTATTCACCATGCAGTGTTGTTTTTGTTTCAGCGTTGCGTCATGAATTGCGAATTACGTCATAAGTTTTCCAAAATAAATAACCGATGTAATCACATCAAGGAACAATCAAATCTATCAAAGCCCAAAAGGAGGCGTAATCTCTCCTCTTTTGTGGACTCTAGTTATTAAGAGTGGTTAAGTTTCAAGGGCCGGGGTTGATTTTGAATAAAATACAATTTTTTTAGGAAATTATTGTCATTTCTCTTTATTATGATAATATTGGTATGGTTCAATTACGTATGAAACAAAAAATCGGTCTCGGCTGCACACCTCCATGCGATGGTCTAAATTTTCGTTGACGCTGAGGCATAATTGAGGTTCTATGCCGTTAATGTGCCGAATTATTTCATCCTTTAGCTTTTGAATTGTTGCTGGCTTATCGAAGTAGATCTTTTCTTTCAAATAACCCCAAAGAAAGAAGTCCAACGGTGTCGTTGACGTTTAGGTGTGGTTCACATTCAACATCGGCCTTGAAATTTAACCACCCTTTAGATGAACTTCTCCACAAACCACAACCTAGGTTACTCTGATAACCTAGTAAGTGATGACATGGGGTCTAAACCCTAGAATGACATTCTGGACATTCACCCCAGTTGTGAAGGCACGTGAAGTCACGTATGCATCCTTAGCATGGTGGCCCAAGGTTAAGCAAAGGAAAGCAGTAAACGAATTAAACAAACTGCACCATTCAACTGGTCGAAAAGATTACAATAATATTCAGAATATATTGTTTTGCCAAGTTGCAAGTAATCCCCAAACAAAATTACTTTCGCATCCAAAAAAAACTGATACCAACACCTTCTTGGTCGATTTCTGGGCACGAACTCGTTTTGGAGCCAAAGAACCAGGTTCTCACTACTTTTTAGACTCTTGTTTTGATTTCAAACTGAATTCTATTCACAATTCCATTCTCATTACATATTTCTTCTGAAATCTTTCAAACATCTGTCGGACTATTGGGCAAATAAGTTAGAATTTCCCTTGACGCGCCTGTTACATTTCCGTTCAACTTCTCCAGACGCTTTTCTGATCGAACGAATTTGGAATATTTCGCACATGGTCCGGCGGTTATCTGACGGATCTGGCAATTTTACTAGATGGCAATGTAATCGGCCTCTTACGTTATTACAACTATACATTTTTGTTCAAAGTTTCACAATAAAACTTGAAGGCACGAAGTTTTTTTTTCGCTTTTCAATTGTAGAGAATTTTTGTTGTTGTTTTTCTTTCTTTAAAATATCAAAATGTACTTTTTTCAGAAATGCGCTAAAATTTTATATAGAGTAGAATGGGGTAAGATAGTTCATTTTTTTTTGGAGAGCTCTTGCTACGGTGTTTTTGCATGGATTTTGAAAAATAAGCAAGATTTTGAAAGGTTATTTATCTGCTAACATTTGGGTTATACTGACTTATGTTTGGCTAAATATTTTGGGAGCTGCATTCAATAAGACAAAGGTACTTTTTTTTCGATATTTTCAAAATCGGGGGGCACGATAGGTCACTATATGTGAGGGGAAAAGAACAATGTACATGGCTTGGAAATTAACGTTTTAACTTTTATTTATAGAGTATGAACACTGCACATGTTATAAAAGTTAGGAATTTTTCTTTAATTCATCACGCGAGCACGTAATGTTTCGAACGGAATTTTAAATTGTTTAGAGGCTGATCGAACACTAGCGCGATCTCGGACTGCCGCGATTGCGTTTTTTACGTCCTCTTCACTTCGTTTCGGCGTTTTTCGCACATAATTATGCACCATTTTGCTGCAAAAACAATTAAAATTTATTTTATTCCATTAAAAGTAGTGACCTATAATGCCCCCAGACGGCTGACCTATAGTGTCCCCAAGCACATGTTTTATGTTAGTGTCGATATTTTTTTAAAAAACAAAAATATCAAAAAACTGACACATTATTCGTGTTCAGCATTATTTTCTACGTAAAATAAAACTCACCTGACAAATATTTACTTACATTAAATGCACTGCACCGTAGAATAAAAAAAATGCTATGTCGGAGAAAAGCTCACAAAAAACTAAACGACGCCAGAACTAGGATAACTAATCAATGGTGACGGCGGAAATGACAGTCGCGAACGTTGTTCCCCACCACGTATTCAATTCACATAAGACGAGTGATCTCTGCGAAAACAGTGCGCCGAAAACCCCACCTACCTATTGTGCCCCCATACCTATCTTACCCCATTCTACTCTACATTTTTTTATGTACCCCAAATTTACTACTATTACTCCTGGTTTTAAAAAGTGTTAAAGCTCATTTGATCGTTTCTGGAGACTTAACTGGCCAGTTGAGTGCCAGGTTTAGAATTTACTTAGCAAAAATGCTCATCGTAAGTCTTGGCATAATTACAAACAGAGATATAGGCTGACAATATCGGCACTCATTAAAGTCATTAAAGGGACAGAAGGAAATCAATTTCACGTCGATGCGGAAGTATACAATGTACAACTACATTCTGAAAAGAATAAAATGACCAAAAGCCACTTCTAAGAATGCCTTCAATAGCATTCAAAATAATTTATATGAAATATTTAGGAATAAAACATTTTATTGAAAAGTATAAGACGCATTCGGCAACCCACAAATTAACTACTCAACTTTAATTTCTATTATCTGCGATACCTCTTCATATTGATGAAAGTAACTTTATTTAACAATACTAAAGTTATCCGATTCGGCTAACATAGTTTATGTTTCGTAGCGCAATTGTTCTCTCACTTTTGCGATCGCTTTCATCTCATTTGCCGATGCTATGTTATTGTGATGAAGTGAGAATGTTAATGAATTATCTGGTAATGCTCGTATGTTGTGGTATCAATGCAGGAAGTCTTGTTGTTTTGTAGTTATGAAGCTCGTGTTAGTCGATTCGGCAAATAATTAACATTTATGTAATATTCAGTCTTCTGTTTAGCAACATTACTCGTATGTTCTCAAGTAGAGGTAAAGAGCATGTTTTTTGTTTTTTTTTTTGTTATGCTATAGTAAATAAGTTTCAAAAGTGATTAACAGACTATGTTATAGTAACAGAGCGTGGAATGTTCAAGTCTACATGAACAATAAAAACATATGTGGAGAGCGCAAAGTAGAGGTCTGCAACAATTGCTGTTAAAACGAAAAAGGTATTATTTTTCAAGCACTATACATTTCTTATTATTTTGTTTGTTTCCTTTTTAATGAATTTTGTAAATGCGATTCTTTTTTACTTATGCGTTTATTCTTTTTTTAGACCTGATCTCAAAAACCTCTTTGTAAAAGTTTTTTTTTTCAATTAGTTGTTAAAGTTTAAGTAGTAACAAAATGGTAAAACTTCTATTTCATTATACTTTGAACAAATAAAAATATATTCAACTTGTTGATGATTCATGCCCAAGAGCCGAAAAAGTCAGTTTTAAATACATACATGTTAGTCGAATCGACTAAGGATTAGTAATAGTGGCGCATAAAAAATAGTATAGGGTGTTTTTTTAGAGGTTAGGTTTTCAAGTTGGCACTACTTTTTTCGTAGATGGTCTTTTTGACAGCTGTCACTTGATTTATGCTCAGTTTGGTTTGCCATTTCATAATGAATATTCTTACACCTGAACAACGTTTGCAAATCGTGCAAATTTATTACGAAAATAATGGTTCGGTTCGCACGACGCATCGAAGAAAATTTTGTTCAGCGATGAAGCTCACTTTTGGTTGAATGGGTATCATTTTTAAAACATAATGGCAAACCCTTATCTTTATAATAAAGCTAAATTCTTGGCCATAACATTAAATTATATACGTATTTTTAAATACTTCTTTTAACAGAATTATTAACATATCTATACTAATATTATAAAGAGGAAAACTTTGTTTGTTTGTTTGTTTGTTTGTAACGAATAGGCTCAAAAACTACTGGACCGATTTTAAAAATTCTTTCACCATTAGAAAACTACATTATCCAGGAGTAACATGGATTACATTTTATTTTGGAAAAAAATAGGGTTCCGTAAGATATTTGGATTTTTCGGACACAAACTGAAAAAAATCTTATATATAAAATAAAGTCAACTTTTTGTGTGTGTTCGCTAACCGGCCGTGTCTGCACCGAATTAAACCAAACTTACACACATTGTTAAGAAGGTATTGAAGATGGTTTCCGTATACTTTGGATACCTATTGGTGGATAGGGCTCGAGATATAGGTCAAAACGTGGACCCGGGTAACCTTCGGATGTGTATGTACAATATGGGTATCAAATTGAAGCTGTTGGTGAATGCTTTAGTACAGAGTATTTTTCATGCCGCTCCGTGACTGGGGTCTCGAGATATAAGTCAAAACGTGGACCCGGGTAACCTTTGGTTGTGTATGTACAATATGGGTATCAAATGAAAGCTGTTGATAAGTGCTTTAATACGGGGTAATTTTCATACCTATTGATGACTAGGGTCTGGAAATATATGCCAAAATGTGGACCCGCCGTGTCTTTGCACCGAATTAAACCAAACTTACACACATTAATAAGTAGCTAATGAAGATGATTTCCGTATAGTTTGAATACCTATTGGTAGATAGGGTCTCGAGATATAGGTCAAAACGTGGACCCGGGTAAACTTCGGATGTGTATGTACAATATGGGTATCAAATTGAAGCTGTTGGTGAATGCTTTAGTACAGAGTATTTTTCATGCCGCTCCGTGACTGGGGTCTCGAGATATAGGTCAAAACGTGGACCCGGGTAACCTTTGGTTGTGTATGTACAATATGGGTATCAAATGAAAGCTGTTGATAAGTGCTTTAATACGGGGTAATTTTCATACCTATTGATGACTAGGGTCTCGAAATATATGCCAAAATGTGGACCCGCCGTGTCTTTGCACCGAATTAAACCAAACTTACGCACATTGTTGAGTAAGTATTGAAAATGGATTTCGTAAAGTTTGGTTGTAATTCGGAGCACTGGCAACGGGTACAGCGTTCTTTTGAACCAGCCATAATGTTGCTTACGTTTTTAACGCTTGGGGCGGAACTGAACTGTCAAATTGACAGTGTGAGTTACAATGGGTCTATATTTCTTTCTGATTTGGATGCCATAAGGAAAAAACGTAAGTGCAATATGTAAAAATTGTTTGTGAATTTTTTTGGAGTGGATTTTGGAACAGTGAATAATTTCTTACGAAATTTGAGAATTTAATGTGAAATCCGAATGAAATTATGTGTTCTTGAAAAAAAAATTTTTTTCGTTTTTTTTTTTGAAAAATATCAATGGATAATGGTTAAAAAAGCTCCAATGCTTAATAAAACATATAAATTGAAACGAAAAATTCATGGATTATCAGGAAAAAAGACGATTGTTTATTCAAATGCGTTGATTTGAAATTTAAAAACAATCTTCTTTTTTCCTGATTTTCAATTTATATTTTATATTTACTCAAAAACAAATAGAAAAACAAAAAATATTGTTTATGCCAAAGCGCTTGAATAAAGAATAAAGAAATAAATAATATGAAAATCATATATTTTCTGTTCTAAACCATATCTATTCTATTTTAGTGTGCCCAGCGAAGGGGGCCGGGTTTGCTAGTTAAATACATATTTTGTGACATTTCTTAATGCAAAGACTTACATTTGAAGGCCGGAAATTAATTCCAAAAATAATCAGCAAAAAATGTTCAGAGCGTTTCAACCAAATTAAGGTGTTCAGTAGTGTGTTTCGCCTCTCGCTCAGCGGATTTATGAATAAATAAAATTGTCGCATTCAGGTGAAAGAGAAAATGCTCATAAAAGGCGAACGGCCCAGTGCCATTGACCTAATTAGTAGCTGTTTAGCGGTGAAGAAAAGCAAACACATACAAACAAGCTCTTATTGGTTTAGGAAGTAGCTGTTTACATAGCTACAGTGGATGTACAGTGGCGAACATAACTGAGTGCATGGTTTTTCTTTTAAGATTTACAATGTCTGTTGAGTTGAAATTTCTTTATTTTTCTTAATATTATGGAATCTTTAGCCAAAAGCATATAAATCCAACTTGCAAGCTTCATACAAAGTTAAAAAAGTCAACAAATTTTTAGCTAAATTTTAGACTTATTGAACTGAGTTTTTAGAAAAATTTCAAGTGTTCAATATTTGATTTTATTTTGAAGGAATTTTATTAAAGTATTGCATTATATTATATTAAAAGTATTTTTATTTGATAGTTTATGTTATAATTTAATTTAGTATTAATTTACCAAGTTATAAACTAAACAAAGATATATAAACTCCACCTAACAGTTCCATGTCTTCAGCATTTTTCCTTTTTTTTGTTTGCCTTTTAGTTTTCTGACTAGTCACGGTCAGCGTGCAAGAGAGAGAGTCCCGTTGCCCTTTTTGCTGTTAGGTTGGGTTATATTTAGAGCGTTGAGTAGTGAATACTTAATCAACGTTTACATTAATCAAGTTTCGACTCATGACCTCAACATCGAGTATGCAGCTTTATAGCTCACTGAATTTTGGTAATTTGAAAAATGTAAGTTTTAAGCGATTAAAAATGCACTTTGATTTTGAATAATTTTTTTTTCTGACGAATTTTTGCACTTTGTTCCCTAAAAAAATTTTTTGTGAAAAAAACTGCGCAAGATCGCTGCAAAAAAAAATTAACAACAATCAACTCTGGTTTTTATAAATTGCACTTTATATATGCAAAAAGAAAAATTGCAAGAACGCTTGCCTCTATATACATGGCACACGAAAGACCAGCACCGCCTGAGGAGGCTCGTAAACTTGTGCAGGAAAACCCGAACAAAACTCTGCTTCTCGGATGCGATGCCAATGCAAGGCATGCCCTATGGGGAAGCTCCGAAACAAACGACCGAGGTGAGTCTCTTTATGATTTCATAATTAACACTAACTTGTCGGTATGTAACAGGGGTAACACTCCCACTTTCACCTTTCCAAGTACGGAGTACTTCAGGGGATGGGAGGAAGTGATCGATGTTACCCTAATGTCTGAAAGCAGCTCAGTAAGGTTAGACAATTGGAGGGTCTCTGATAAAAGGTCTTTTTCGGATCACAGCTGGATCCTGTACGATCTGGATCTTAATGTTGATCCGCCCTTACCGTATAGAAATCCATTAAGAACCAACTGGAAAAGGTTCAGAAATGTAGTCAATAAAAGGATAGGAGAGATTCCCATCCACAAAATCACTCTCACCGAAAGCCTTGAGAGTAGGGTCACAACACTGGAGAAGGCATTTAGTAGGGCCTACAAAACGTCCTGCCCCATAAAATTTAGTAAAAAATCCCATCCCCCTTGGTGGAGCAGTGAGCTCTCAAAACCAAGGGAAAAATCTAGATCAACGTTTAACCTCAGCTACTCGACAGGAAATTGGCAATTGTACAAAGAGAGTCGGAGACAGTACAAGAAGGCAATCAGGGCCGCCAAGAAAGAGAGCTGGAGCGAATTCTGTTCGTCAATCGAATCCACCAGGGATTCTGCCAGGCTTAGCCGTGTTCTGTCCAAAGATCATTCAATGGCTTCTTGGGTCAAGAAACCTGATGGTACTTGGACAGCTACGACAGAGGAATCGCTAGAACTTCTGCTAAACACGCATTTCCCGGGGTGCAGCGTCCACGAAAGTGGGAGGGGAAGTATTAGGCGGAGCCAATATAATCCACAGCACCTCGCAAAAGAAATAATTACAAAGGAGAAAGTTGCATGGGCAATTAAATCTTTTTCACCTTTTAAATCTCCGGGGCCAGATGGGATCATCCCAAAGATGTTACAGGAAACCTTGGACTGTATCCTACCATGGCTAGAGGAAATTTTTAAAGCGTGTTTAAACCTAGGTCATATTCCAGATAGTTGGAAACTAGTCAAGGTCGTCTTCATTCCAAAAATAGGCAGGAGGGGACATGAATCAGCGAAGGACTATAGGCCAATCAGTCTTTCGCCTTTCCTGTTAAAAACCTTTGAAAGACTTTTGGATATATATCTTAGAAGCTCTTTGGAGAGCTCTGGTATATCTACTGCACAACACGCATACCTTAAAGGCAAATCCACGGAGACAGCGCTTCACGAGATAATCGGAACAATAGAGGGCTCTCTAGAGAACAAACATTATACCATGGCGGCATTCTTGGACATAGAAGGCGCCTTTAACAATGTTAGTACAGATGCGATCCAACGGGCGCTGATAGACTTAGAGGTGGACAATTGCATCAGTAATTGGGTCATCTCTATGCTAGAAACCAGGATCATCAAAGCTAATATGGGTAATATCAGTATAACCAAGAAGGTCCACAGAGGCACCCCACAGGGGGGAGTACTGTCTCCACTTCTTTGGTTATGCGTTATTAGCAAAATCTTAATAAAACTTAATAGAGGTGGGGTAAAAGCGGTGGCGTACGCTGATGATGTGGTGTTAATGGCGTCAGGACTGTGTCCTAATACGATCAGTGGGATCATCCAGAGGGCATTAGGCGAGCTTAACTCTTGGGCCACAGGCTGTGGCCTAGGTTTAAACCCACGTAAAACAGAGCTTATGCTTTTCACCACCAGATATAAGGTACCACCTTTTACCTTACCAAATATTAACGGACAAACTCTCTCACTATCACCCAGCGCAAAGTACTTAGGGGTAATTCTGGACTCCAAACTAAGCTGGAAATTAAATGTTGAAGAACGGGTAAGGAAGGCAGAAATTGCTTTATATGCCTGTAAACGTATGCTTGGAAGAAGATGGGGTCTTCAGCCTAAGCATACATTATGGCTGTATAAGACGGTTATACGACCTATTCTATCGTATGGTTCGGTAGTTTGGTGGAAGGCTCTAGGGAGAGAGTACAATACCAAACTACTCGGCAGAATACAAAGATCAGCATGTGCAATAACGGTCGGTGCAATCAGATCATGTCCTAGAGAGGCTCTCAATGTACTGACACACGTTATTCCAATAGACCTACATATTAAGAAGACGGCAACCATGAGTGCATTTAGGTTAAACGAAGCGGGTCGCTGGAGAGAAAAAACTTATGGTCATGCTAGTCTATTATTGCGACAAACTCAGTTAATCTCGGTGAGAACTGACTACATCGTCCCGACGGTAACTTTCAATAGGAATTTTGCCACTCTCTTTCCAACTAAGGAAGAATGGAATAAGGGATTCTCTCTAAACAACTTCGACACTACAGTCTATACGGATGGAAGTAAAATGGGCTGCGGTGTTGGAGCTGGTATATATTCTTACAGACTTAAAATTGAGAAATCTGTGCGGCTCCCTAATACCAGCAGTGTCTTCCAGGCGGAAGTACTGGCGATTGGGGAAGCTTGCAGGTTACTAATCGCAGATTTCTCTTTTAAGGGCAATATCGCTATTCTCTCGGATAGCCAAGCTGCAATCCAGGCACTGAGTTCGGCCACAACAACCTCCAAAGTGGTGGAACAAAGTAGGAATAGCCTCACCATCTTGAGTGAAAACCATAAAGTTACCTTAATCTGGGTCCCGGGACATCGGAACATTGAAGGTAACGAAAAAGCAGATGAACTGGCAAGAGGGGGATCTGCCATGAATAACGCTCTTGCAGAATTGGTACTCACACCATTAGGTGCAGTCAAGAGCACAATTTCCCAAAAATACCTCCGAATCGCTGACTGTAGGTGGAAAGTCCAGACGAAATGCAATATTAGCAGAACGTTATGGCCCACCTACAACCTCAAGCAATCGTCGGCATTAATAAGAATGAAACGACGGGATGCCTGGAGACTAACGGCGGTCATAACTGGCTTTTGGTCTATCGGAGAACAAGCAGCCAAAATGGGTATCCCTCACAATACATACTGTCACAGTTGTAAACAACCGGAGAAAAAGGAGACAATCTTCCATTTCCTCTGTGAATGCCCTGCCCTATGGAAGGACAGACTGTTAACCCTGGGCCAACCGCTGTTCGAGAATCTCGAGCAACTATCTGGCCTCGACGTTAACAACCTAATAAGGTTCCTTAACCGCACAGACTGGATATAGTTATGCTGTAAAAACCGTTAAACAAGTTGGCAACGAGGATGTGGCAACAAAATGGCGCGAAAGCGCTAGTTGGATTCTGGAAGAATCACCACTTTAACCAACCAACCAACCAACCGTCAAATAAAAAAAAAACATCCACTACCTAAAACTTGCACTTTATTGTATTAAAGATTACAAAATTTAAAATTCAGATAAAAATTTGTTTAATTCTCTAAATACAATATTATATAAAAATCCCATTCTTCATAGGGATGACATACAGCCCAAACCAATACTCTTCAGGAACTTCCAAATTAGTATTAACGAACGTACATCCTGGAAAACTAATTCTATCAATTTCAAACCTGGATCTCATATAGTTCACTGATGGGTCCAAATTGGAATCAATGGGCCTAAATTCAAAACATCGATTTCGATGGGTCTCAACCCAACTATTTTCTAGGCATAAATAAATGCCATTGAAATATGTGTGAGAGAATGCCTTCGCAGGAAAATGAGAGGTACTCACATTTACATACTCTCAGATGCTTGGCTATCTGGCCCCAAAAGCCTCTCTATCAACAAGTATCACCTCCAAATTGGCAAATGATTGCCTAAACCTTCTAAACACGTTAGGGAATCTCAACATAGTAGTACCAAGCTGGATTCCGAGACATGAAGGGCATGAGGGAAATGAAATGACTGATAACCCTGGAAAACGAGGGGCAAATACGCAACTTACTGATCCTGAGCCTTTTGGTGGACTCACAAAAAGCCACATTAATGAATTTATTAGGAAATGGGATCAAAGGAAATTTGCTGCACTCATAATAAATCCACAAATGCCACCTGTATATCGTGCAGATTTCAGGCTGAATTGTCTGGAATTTTTTTACATTTTCTTATCCAAATTGTCTAATCGAATGCTGACCGATTGCGCACAGACATGTTTTTCTACTGCCGAAATTTTGTTGAGCATTTTTTATTCAAAAATTTAAAATGTCGAAATGATTAGTAGTAAAATTCAGATAAAGGAATGTTTAATTTTCTAAATTTTATATGAAAATTTGTTGAATTTTGTATAAAGTTTGATTTGCTATAGGTAAAGTATGAACAATATTTAAAACAAAAATGTATTAAAAAAATACTGTAAACATTATATCAAAAAAATCAGCATCTACTCAGTTATGCTCGCTACTGTATGTAAATATGTATGCATGTTTTAGCCTTATATATCCCTGTAGGAAATCTTCTCATGCTCTACTGGTACTCAGTTAGCTTTGGTCCTATTGCATTCTTTCAATTTCTAAGGCTGTTTTTTTCGAAAAACCATATCACAAAAAAAATTTAAAAAAATTAGTAAATGCTTTGAGCGCTGAAAATTTACATGGTGGCGTAAAATAATGATCCAGTTTCGTTGAATAAGTTTTTTATTAAATAAAAAAATGTGATTTTGAGTGATGGAATTTTTTTTTACCTTTAAGCGCTCCATTACTTGTCTGTTTGTATGCTGCAGCTGTCTAATTCACAAGTGTCAAATATGAATGACGTACGACGTCATTCGCAAAAATTATAAACCTTCCGATAGGGTGATTAATTTTGCGCCATCTTCTCATCAGGTTGGCTATGCTATACTGACAGTATCACTAACTATGCACTAAAACTTTTTTTAGTTCAGTTCAATTGTTGTCTAAAGGGTGTCTGCTAGCCCGAGAGCAGAAAATCTGTGACCAGGTAAATAAGTGCAGTTTTTCACCTTATAAGTGGATCACTTGTTCCCTATCTGTACTACGAGTGCATACTTACATATATGTATAAGTAGGTGTATAACGTACGTAAGCAAGTTGTAGCACGAGTACAACACAATTTTCATTTCTCACTTGATCACGAGGTTATTGCATGCCCTGATACTTTATTTCTAATTGCGTTCATTCAGTTAAACAGTCACTTAGCTTTGTAATGTAGTGAAAGCAAAAGAAAAATAAACAGAAGTCAAAAATATTTGTGATAAAAATAATTTCAATTATTTGAGGAACTGAATGTATCAGGGATGAATTTCTTTTCTTTTTTATATTTCACATCCCACTGGCCATCATCGTCTGCGCCGACTAGCCCTGACGAAGTATTTAACCATGTAGGAAATTATCAATGGTAAAAGCATTAAATATTTCTAAATGTAGATTTAGGTTGAGCATTTAAAACTATTTATGTACAAACTTAAACAAAAAACAAAGTAGGCACAAGCAAGTTGCAACAAGAGGTACATACATTTAGCCACATCCGTCGGCATAAACACTGGTTTACAAATGAAGAAGAAAAAAACATGAACTACTGGAATTTGTTTTCCCCATAAATCATTAGGTAGAGCTGATATTAGGTTACTCACTAATACCTAACTGGTCTCAATTGACTGCGTTTCCGCATGCAGCAGTTAAGTTTGGCTACTAAAGGTGCGATTAGTGGTGCCATACCTTAGACATAACCGTAACCATAGCAAGCAGCTGTTCTGATCAAACATATGAGCATCACTGTAAACGATTATTGGTGCCGCACGAAATCGCCGTAGCCATAACCGCAGCCGTATGTATCTATTGAATTTTGATTTTCCCCATAAACGTAAGCTGCTGTGAAATACTTTACATCTGTTTTGATATTTGCGATAAACATATGAATATTAGAAATGAACGACGAAAAATTAATTGACTTAGTGGAAAATTATCCGTGTTTGTTTGACAAAATGCAAATGTTGTCATTAATTCTACTTCAATATCAGCTATACACTATACGCAATATAGCAATACAGCACCATAAATTGCAGTTTAAAACAGTTTGATGGTTTTGGCTTGAGAAAATGAAACAGTGATTAAAACATTCTAATCCTGGCGGCCGCCGTAGCCGAATGGGTTGGTGAGTGACTACCACACAGAGAGAACGTAGGTTCGAATCTCGGTGAAACACCAAAATTAAGAAAAACATATTTCTAATAGTGGTCGCCCCTCGACAGGCAAGGGCTAACCTCCGAATGTATTTCTGCCATGAAAAAGCTCTTCATAAAAATATCTGCCGTTCGGAGTCGGCTTGAAACTGTAGGTCCCTCCATTTGTGGAACAACATCAAGACGCACACCACAAATAGGAGGAGGAGCTCGACCAAACACCCAAAAAGGGTGTACGCGCCAAATATATACCTATATATATAATCCCTACGTTATGAATTCGACTACTAAAAACAGCTTTCATAAGGTATCTGGGGAAGCTAGGGTTAGGAATAACTCCAAAATCGCTACTACCAAATTTGAGAGGAATTTTATTAACAGATAAAGGGTGATCAGATTGGAGGTAGGATTTCTTGACAGATCACGCGATACTGCTGTCAAACCAAATTCATTTCTTTCAATATTCATTGACATTTCATCATGGAAAAACATACGCCTCAACAACGTTTACAAATCGTAATACAAATGTATTACGAAAATCGACGCTCTTTGTAATGTGTTCATCGCACGCTCAGGTTAACTTATGTTGTTCAGTAATGGGATCCATTTTTAGCTTAATAGCTACGTTAATAAGTAATGGCAATTTTACCATATTTGGGCTGAAGAGCAACCCGAAGGCATTACATCCATTGAAAAGAACCGCTTGGTGCGACCTATAGGCTGTAGAAATCATCGGCCCATATTTCATCAAAAACGAGGCTAGCGCCCATGTAACAGTGAATGTCGAACGGTATCGCGCTATGGTAAACCACTTCTCGATGGTGGAAATTCAAGCCCATAATCTCCATAACATTTAGTTCCAACAAGACGGCGTTACTTGTCATAGAGCCCGTGAAACAACATATTTACTGCGTCGCCGTTTCGGTGAGCAATTTATCTCGTCTCGTCTCGGACAAGTGGATTGACCACCAAGATCGTGTGATATCACGCCTTCGGACTTTCATTTTTGTGGATATGTAAAGTCGAAATGCTTTGTGGAAAAACCAGCTTCGATTGAGGTATTGGAATCCAAGATTACTAAAGTTATTTACGAGATACCGACCAAAGTCCTCCAACGATTCATTCAAAATTGGTGTTTACGAATGGACGAATTACGGCGCAGTTGCCGCCAACATTTGAAAGGGACTATCTTTAAAAAATGGTTCATGAATGGTTCTACACAAAAATTATAAAGATTTCCCAATCAATTGTAATTTTCGTTGTTTTATTTCAATTTAAAATCCGATGCTTCTAAATTGATCACCCTTTAGAAGGCCTTTCAAAGCATATTATGGAATAACATATAGGTGGACCTCGATATATTTGGGAAAAAAGTTTATAGTCCAATTTAACTAAGATGCAGAACTTAAATTGATTAGAAAATGTATCGAGTAAGTGGTGCTGAGATTAACATACCTATTTCGAAAAATTGTATTTCTGATCCATTTGGATTGAAACCACAAACAGTGTGAAAGCTAAAAAGTGCATAATAACTTAAAAAAAATAATTTCGAAACCTTGTACACGGGAATTCTAAATTTTATAAAGAGGGAATTTATGCGGTAGCAAGTATTTTCTGATCTGAATAAAATTTTGCGCTACTTACTTTCAATATTCGTTATTCACTCATGTTAAAATGAAACTAAAAATATATTTTTTTTTATCTGACACACTTCGTTGGCAAGATCTATTGAACCTAACATTTTATTTATGGGGCTTAAAAGGCAAGGCATGCTGGGTAATAACTAGTCCTTAATACGAGTATATAGAATGCTGTAAAGGATGAGTTAAGTTTTTTACTTAGACTATAAATTTATATCTCTTAGAAATGACACCTGTCCTATTTCATCACTAATTTAATTTAATTTCATAAATATATTAACTTTCATCTTAAAATCTCTTTGATTGTGATAATGGAATTCAGAGAGCTTAAAACCGATTTCACCTAACCCATTTATTTGCCGATTGGAACAAATTTCCAAATTTTCATTAAATCTATAGAGTTCAACAGTACCTGCTCGAAGGTACAAAGCTTTTGAATGTAAAATGGTGAACGCCACGAAGATAATATAGGTTTCTGATCACAAGACCGTCCCTATTAACTGCGCTGCCAATGAGCCAGCAAGGATAGAGACAAAATTTTGCATTTTATCCATAATTAGCTGAGACCGACTTCCAGTGATAATGCAAATGATACATGGAACATTAAGCACGCGTATGTGATGGACGGCGAAAAGAAGATTTCAATAGCGTATACAGGCGCAAAGTTAATAATTTAATTTTGTTTTTGAATTGCTTTTTGACTAAATAAAAAATATGTTTAGTGAGGGAAATCTTTATTTTGATCGTATGATGACAAATATTATAAATCTTCAGATAGGCAGATTAATTTTGCGCAACTTTGTATAACATATTTTGATCTTATGCGGCAGCTATAGACAAAAGTAGGCGTGGCGAGTGTTGAGCACCATCTCTGTTACTGTTTCTCGCTCGCTAAAAGGGCTGTCATAATGGCGCAACGCATTTGAATGACGTGACGTGTAAAACGTACCGTGGTGCCGCAATAAAATTATTGCAGCATATAAACAAAAAAGCAACAGATGTTCTTGTTGTGAAAGCAAATATTATAATTCTTTGTGTATAAACAGATTTTTGTTGGTTGTGAAAAAATTATAAAATGAATGCTTATTGAAACAAAAATAGGGTTTTAATAGAATTTATGCTACTGGGATTTTGGATTGTCTCCGTAGAATCGTGTCAGCTGATTGCTCTCTCAGCACACAGTATTGCCAAACAGTACATTTCGAAATCATTTACAAAATAAACTTAGAAAAATTTGAATTTTTGTTGAAATAACTTAAAAACAATGTTGAATAATGTTAATTATAGATAAATGGTGGTTTTTAACTTTTAGATGGTAGATGCGAACATAACTTCGGAATCGCAACACACATTAATTTTTCAGGACAACTTGGTTAAGCCTAGCCTTTTCTCTACTCTTTCAAGCTTTTATCGAAAAGATAAGGCTGCAATTCATTAAAACTCCTATAGTAAAAAACACCTTCGATAAAAGTTTCGCGAGATACAAAATTGTTCTTCTTTAAAAAGTTGTCATTTTCGCCGCACTTGCCGTTCAGCGAAAGTATAGTATATAGAAGATTGCCAATTTTTGCCATTCCGGCATGGCATACGGTGCGTATGTGGCGCCTTCGACTCAAATACACATAATCTTTTCTGCTGTCAGTCAAATACGTTGGCGCAACGGACGGAACGAGCCTATTATAACGGGATTATAAGGCACAACATCGCTATCTAAAAAAATACTTATTTTCATGCTTAGCGTACTTAGACTGAGGGAAAATTCATAACAATCTACGCTTCATAGAACGCACTCAAAATATTACATAGTTGGGTGGACAGATCGGTGCAAAAATTTATATTATTAGTCCCACAATAGACCAGCTACCCAAGGCAGCAACCATAATTTAAATTAAATTAAAATGTATATGTTGGCATGCAGTAGCCGAATGGGTTAGTGCGTAACTACCATTCGGAATTCAGTGAGAACTTAGGTTCGAATCTCTGTGAAACACCAAAATTAAGAAAAACATTTTTCTAATAGCGGTCGCCCCTCGGCAGGCAATGGCAAGCCCCCGAGTGTATTTCTGCCAAGAAAAAGCACCTCATAAAAACCATTTCGTCCCCTTTCTGTGTTAACCTTGTATCTACAAAATCATAATTTCAGTAAATCGATAAAAATATTTAGAGTTACTTAACTTCTATGAAAAGTTATAACTTATTTGATACGATACTTATAGTAGATACGAGGTTTTTGAATTCGAACATGTAGACACGAGAAAAATTTACGAGGTTAATACAGAAAGGGGACGATTTGCTGTTCGCAGTCGGTTTAAAACTGTAGGTAGGTCCCTCCATTTGTGAAACAACATCAAGACGCACAACACAAATAGAAGAAGGAGCTCGACCAATCTCCTAAAAGGGGTGTACACATATGTTATGTATATGAGGCATTCTTGGAAAAAAAATTAAATAAGCCAAAATTACAAGGTCAGATCATAGGCAATCTACCCGCCGATCGATTACGCGCCCAACGGCCCTTCACAATATGTGGGGTAGATTACTGCGGGCCCATTCAAATAACCTTAAAAATTCGCGGTCGCCCTCCCGTGAAAATGTATATTGCCATTTTCGTGTGTTTCGCTTCAAAGGCAGTTCATCTAGAACTTGTAACTGATTTAATTGCTGATAAATTTATTTTCGCTCTCAAAAGGTTCATTGGGCGCCGAGGGATGCCAGCCAAAATATACTGCGACAACGCGACGAACTTCGTGGGAGCAGAGAGGAAGCTGACGGAGCTCCGGGAAGCCTTTCTGGCACAGAAAGAGGAGATTCTCCAATACGCTGCCGACGAAGGATTCATCTTCGCCTTCATACCTCAGAGGGCACCCCACTTCGGCGGCCTGTGGGAAGCAGCAGTGAAGTCGGCCAAACATCTGCTGGTGCGCGCCGTAGGCAACGCGCTGTTAACCGCCGAAGAAAGCGCAACGCTTCTCGTCGAAGTAGAAGCGGTACTGAATTCCCGACCGCTCGCACCACTCAGCAACGACCCCAACAACGGCCGGCGCATCTACTAATCGGTTGCCCCTTGCGAGCTTTGCCACCGGAGAAGGTACCCGTCAACCACAGCCGCTGCTTAGAGAGATGGCAGCTTGTTTGCTCTCTCAAGCAACAATTTTGGCGCGCGTGGTCGAAGAGCTACCTTCTGGAGTTTCAGCAGCGCAACAAATGGGTGCACCCGCAGCGCAACGTCCAACCAGGCCAACTCGTCGTCGTCCACGAAGACAACGTACCACCGCAGCATTGGGTGCTCGGTCGAGTAACCGCAACCATTCCCGGAGCGGACGGCAAAATTCGAGTCGCAGACATCACCACTAGGTCGGGTGAAGTACGACGCCCTATTCACAAACTCGCCGTGCTGCCGGTGGAAAACAAGAATTGAAGGCTGTTGGATTCCTTCAAGGTGGCCGGTGTTAAGCCAGATTCTGGCAAACTAATAATATAATGTAAATTAGAATAAAATAAATTAAATAATATTGAATTTAAAAATTGAAATTGTATTAAAGCTTAATATTAAATTATTTTATATTGTTTAAAAATTGCTTAAAAATTTAAATTGTATTAAAGCTTAATATTAAGTTATTTTATATTGTTTATTTATAAGTAGGTATGTAGTATACTTTACTGTTTCTCGCTGTCGCTATTTCTATTTACTTCCGAACATTGACTTTATTCTACAACTATACCTACTTTCCGTTCTTCCTATTTCTATTTACTTAACTGCAAACTCTCTCTAACTCTCCACTTACTGTTCTTCCATTTCCGCTATTTCTCGTATCTTAGTTTAGGGCCTAAAATAAGGGCAGTACATGTGTAATAAACTCCACTATTGAAATTGTAATCGGACGTGCACGGTGTTTTCTTTTTTAATTACGCGGCGTTACAGGCAATATCATTTTAGTTCGCGCTTCTACCCTTATTAAGTTTTTTTTAAACAAGTTAAATATTTTCACAAAATAGTGAAGATTTTTCACGAGCTAAAATTAATTTTGTCTAATTTTTGTATAAAAAAATCTTTCAGACATTATCTTAAAAAAAAACTCGCCCAAAAATTAATTTAGTCCACTTTATACATACAAAAGTCTTTGTAGCAATGTTGATTACCTTATTTGAACCTAACCTCTATTTCAAATATCAATAACTTTTTAATGGATTAGTCTATTGATGATGTTTCGTGATTGATTTCGGAAAATTTTTTCTTAAAAAAAGTAAAAACTAAACATTTTCTGAGTACGCAGTTTTATAACCTATTGAATTTTAGAGCACAAAGTGAAAGTTTTAAGTTACCACGAAATATCGCTGATTTTTGGCAATTTTTTCACGTTGACAGCTTTTTCCATACAAAACTATTCGATCATGCACATAAAACTTTCGATTTTTATTGTAGTAAAAACTAAACAAATTTATTAACGACCTTTGTTAACCAGTGTAATACTACATGACACATTTGAAGGTTTGAGAAAACTAAAGAAAAGTATTTTGTCATTTACACCAATACAATTTATGGATTACGGAAAAGTTTGGCACGCAGTCTGTGTGAATGCGTAAAAGTTGAACATTTTATTTTCGCCTTTTTGTTTCAAAGAAAAGAATTCGTGAAAGCAATTTATTGCGTAATTATGTTTACCTACATATGTATACTTGTATGTTTCCATATGAACTTTTTAAACATAAGCATGTATGTATGTACATTAGGGTGACTCACCAAAAAAATTTGCGGTTTTTTGCAAAGGAAACATAAATCAAAAATATTTTAATGTTTTTGGCGAAATATATAGAAAAAATATTAAGACTTAACTCCAAAAATCTAATTTTTTTGTATAAATGAATTTTGATTTTATAAATTTTTTTTCCAAAAATCTCACCAACCGATGAAATAGTAAAAACATAAAAAGTCTGCATTAAAATACTTAAAAATGTATCAGGTAAAAAAATGGAACGGAGTTGTGTTAAAATAAAATGTTAAATGTAAATGCCGAAAAAAAAAACGGTGGGAAAATACCTTTCCACTGATATCTTAGACGTTTAAATCGATCAAGATTTGGCTGAGTTATTCACGCTTTTTCTTAAACTTATTTGAAAATCAGTCAAAAATAGCACAAAAAATCTCATTATTTTGATTCCATTGAATCAATTTTTAAACATTTTGGTGTAGGTCCTAATAAACTTAAACCTTCTATCCACTAGAACTGAATTTTTGAGGAAAATATTAAAAAAAAATTTCTCCATAAAAAAGCTCAATACTCGTACTTGGAGGTATTTTTAAATCGGTTTAGCTCACGTAAATCTAAAAAATTATTATGTTTATTAGCTTCTAAAGTGCCGGCTTTGCACGCATAGGGACACAAGAAAAGTTTGCCACTTTTCTCGTATGTCTTAAAATGGGTCCATGTAAGAGATTCGTCGATTTCTGAGAGTTCCTCATTGTCATCCGAGTTTTCTGATGCTGAAGTGAAGTCAAGTGCCTATATGAAGGTCTACACTCTAGAGCAACATTTTGTGTATGATATAAATACAATAACTTTATATTACAGAAGAATATATCGAGAAAAGAAAATCATTTCGTGAACTTTATGACCTACCCTCGTAGAAATTTGGATAGAACTTTTTCAGAAACATTAAAAAGTCTAATTTCAACGTAGTGCATGCCTATTGCAAGATTAACAAGACAAGTGATTCCTACATATCTTTCTATATAGTTGTAGGCCTTCATTTAGGCCCATGTAAGAGATTCGTCGATTTCTGAGAGTTCCTTATTAAGTCTACGTTACCAAAATCCTTTAAGGCCCCCATTGCGGTGTGATACTTGTAGGTTCCAGTCAAATACCATTCTACTTATATTGGTCGCTGGTTAGGCCAATCCACTTCCATTTCTGTATTTGTATTTTAATGACTATACGTTTTTGTCTGCTTCGATCCAGGAGCTGTTCGCTTGGAATCCAATTTTCGTGCCGCCAGTTACGAGCTATTGGTTCTCAAATGTTTGCAAGTTTCAATTAGCAGATACAGACACCACCAGCTGTTTCGAAAACCAAATCTTCTCGAGGTTTGCAAAGACTTCTTTGGCTTTTTTGGTTCAGGTTCAATACCATCTATTCCTCCACCATCTAGGGTGATTTGCCTTCGTAGATAGGTGAAGTTATTGACGTTATCGATGGGTTATCCATAAATTGTGAATGTGTTCTAGCGCAAGGTATTGATTTTCATGACATTTCCGGACATTGATTCATAGATTTACGTTTTTAGCTTGTAAGCTTAGCTCATAAAGTTTGCTCTGCTATGTCCGCTATGCAGTAACAAGAGAGCGGCGATATCATCGGCGTAGTCCAATAATGATAAGAACAAGATTGCGCCCATCAGAGAATGTGTAACGTCATATTCGTGCAGTTGCATGAGAGAGATGTGAAAATGTGATTGAAAGTGGAAGAAAAGAAAATTACACAAACAACAGGCGAATAAACTGCAAAAGTGCGACGTCAGACACACAGCGCTTCTCGCATCAAATGATCTAAATAGTGGGTGGTAACAAGCGGATGCTTCTTTCGGGACGTTGAGTCTAGTGCTCAAACTGACTCCCGACGAAATAAAGGGTGGTTAAGTTTTAAGGGTGTTGATTTTGAATAAAATACAATTTTTAACGCACCCTAATGTGCATATGTACATATATATTAAGTTTTTTCACAAACCAATTTCTTGTGTTTTTATTATATTTATTTATACTGCAACTATATTTTAATTTTACGGTTTCTTTAATTTCCCAGCGGCGACCTGTTGATTGCGCTTTATATGTTTTCATTTTCACACGTTTGCCCCATGCGTGCGTGTGTTTATTATTATTATTATGTTTTTTTTTTTGTTTTTGCTTAACAAAATTAATTCAAACGGGCACAATGATGGGTGAATGAGTTGGCAACATATCAAAAACGAAAACCAAAATATTCAAATAAAATGCATTTTCGCCTATTTTTCTCAGCGCCATCGTTGTTTGTTAGCAACTCGTATTGACATATTTGTGCTATTTACGAGCACTGTGCAAAGAGTCAATGATCTTAATATTTATTTTTTGTTTTTGTTATACATTGCAATTAGCTTAATGTCAAGTGAATGCCTTATTGCATTAATATCTTCACAAAATGTTAATTAAAGTCCTATTTAAAATGTTTTATTATATACAAATTATGTTCACACAATATGCATTCATTTTAATACCCATTATAACGGTATTCCTTCATATCTATACACGCACGTGTACCATAAACTTGGGAGTGTGAATGTGAATGTGAGTGGGCGATTGCGACAAAAGGCACTTGGCATGACCAGAACTGTAGCAGAAATGAATTTACACTTAACTTAGAGCAAATGAAATGTGTAGGTGTATATAATCTTTTAATATATTATATTGAGAGCGTGTCAAAGAAACCTAGAAATCCTATTTGAATTCGTTAAAGGAAATTCACGTACTGTCAGTTAAGTTGATCCCTGTTTTTATTTATAGTTATTCCATTGAAAATGCTTATGCATAGCAAAGAATTTTTCCAAAAGCATAAGCAAAAAATTTTCCCAGAGCTGCAACAGTCCACTTAAATCCACATTTATCGTTCCACACTTCTGAACATACAACCTATATACCCTATAACCAAAAAGTACCGAGAATGTTTAAATAATACAAAACAGAGTTAAATTTCAGATAAATTTATTTTATCTCCTTCAAAATTTGACCCGTCTGAAGCAACACACATGTGCCAACGTTTAACCCAGTCCTCTATGCACCCCTGGTAGGCCGACGAAGGCATGGCCTTCAGCTCCTTCGTCGCATTCTCTTTGATATGCTCTATCGACTAAAATCTCCTTCCACGAAGTGGTAACTTCAACTTGGGAAACAAAAAGAAGTCACACGGGGCCATATCAGGTGAATACTGTGCTTGCACGATGGTATTTACTCGGTGTTTGGTCAAATAATCCAGCACAATTTGGGCTCGATGCGATAGCGCATTATCATCATGCAAAATCCAAGAATTGCTTGCCCACATTTCCGGCCGCCCTGACAGATACTAATGATCCGATGGCGTTAAAAAGTGACAGATGTGTGTCTTACAGTCCTACCAACATAAGAAAAAAATATGGACCGATTACCACGTGCGCGGTTCGTTTAAATTAAACATTCGCAGTACTTTTAGATCATAGGGTACATACTTGTACATATAACAGGTTGAGGGAAAAAGAAATTCATGCCAAATCCTGGCTTAGTGCCTGATCGGCACTATAGGGTGGATGCATTAAAACTTCCCAACCAAGCTCGCGGGGTTTTTGGCTACTCACTACCGACGTGTGTGGCCTTGCATTGTTCTGATGGAACACAACACCTCTTCTAGCCGTGTTTTGCCAATCGTCAGCTTCAAACGGTCCAGTTGTTTACAATAGAATTCTGAATTTAGTGTTTGGCCATACGGCGGCAACTCATAATAAATGATTTCTTTCAAGCCCCTCCGAATACATAGTAGCACATTTCTGGCCATTAGTCCTCCGTTTAAGAAATGAATCGATTTGATTCCGTTTGGCCAAGGTTTCGTAGAAGGAAATGCAATACATCACGTTTTGTGGTGTTAATTGGTGTGGCACCCAAACATAGACCTTCTTTTTGAAGCCACTTTGCCCAAATAGTTTAAAACTGTTTCATGGGCGATATTTAGCTCCTGGACGATGCTACGACTACTAGCAGGCTGGTCAACTTCGATTATTTCTGTGGTATTCATCGACATTTTCGACGACGAGCCTGCCTGTGCGAGTGTGCAAAATGCCACGGAATCGACAAAACCAAAATTGCACGTAATTAGCTAATTCGCTGTTACAGTATCGGCACCATAAACACCATTCACGATTTCAGTCGGCCTGGTTTACATTTTCGTTTTTATCAAAGAATAAATATAAAATGTTCTGATTTTTTTCTTTGTTGACTTCCATTGTTAACACCCTGTAACTAAAATTTGATTGGAATAAACAAAACAAAGCAAAGTGTGAAATGTCAGCTTGACAACGGGGATAGACTTTGAACTGTTTGATCAATACTTTACGAGATATCGATCACTATAGCCATGTACCGAGAAAATAATGGATTTCTTTTTCCCCCAAACTAACATATGAAATTATCTCGCGAACTTTTTGACCTCTCTTCGTAGAAATCTGGATGGAACTTTGTCTGAGACAGCAAAAGATCTAATTTCAAAGTGTTTCATGCCTGTGATTCCTACATATCTTTCTAGCTGTCGGCCCACAGCTGCTAATGCTAGTAACTCGAATTCAGATTTTTAATTAACTGAATTTATTAATTAAAATAATATTTAATATACACATACTTACATATGTATGAATATGATTCTGAATCGAATATTGTTAACATTGATAACCAATGTTAATTACCAGGTTTGGAGTCTCATTCTCTGAAAAATTAATACCTGTCTTGAAATTTTTATATATTCTGCCGAATTTTCTGATAACTTTTTCAGACCCATTTTTTTGAATATAATCCAGCTTTTCAAATTTAATCCTTTCTACTATTCTCTCCTCTCTTGTTAATATTTGGTCATAATAGTCGCTTCCCCTCTGTTCTATCACAGTTGCTTCGTAGCAATTTGTTTTATGTTTAACACATTTTTAGTGTTAAGAAGATAAAATAGAAATTGCTAAGCCTGTGGCAACGCTGCTCTCAAAGCAAAAAATGTGAAATTGTGAGGTAACAGAGATAACAGTTATTCAAATAAAAATTTTATCGCGCACAAACTAATCGACAATATCTGAGAGCGATTACTTGCATTTCACACGTTTTTAGCAAATCTCAGATAAGATTTACGGCAAAGCGTAAGCCTTTTCAATTTGTGACAGGGAGATATTAACGATGTCGTTACTTGAAAGTGTTTTATAACTTTATGAACATAATTTAAGACTAATAAGCGTCTGCTTGTTTAATGGCCGGCTTATTTGTATACGAAAACGTGTGAGAGAATTATGGCCCAAAGCAGCTGTAAAGTAATTAAATAGAGGAAAGCGAATGCTAGTAAACGTAGACGAATATACACTTTTATAGATATCACTTGTAGATATATTCCTGAAACTGTGATTTCGTAAAAATTTGCAGATAACGCTAGCCTGTTGTTTTTAACATTCCCCATCCAAGTTATTATTCGCCTAACATAGTAGCACTCAATACATAAAAGTATGCAATATGGTGGAGGGGCGCAGCTATACAACTATACTCAATCCCAGCATTTGTATGTATGTATATTGATAAGCAACGAAAGCAACCTATGAGCGATATACGGGGTAGAAAAAGAGAGTGCTTTAGTGAGCCGCTTCTACTAACATTTAAAGTCAGTGCCGCTGCAAACAAGTGTGTGACTTGGAGCAAGTGACCGGTATATGAGCGTACTCTCTAAGTAATATTCAAAGAGTAAAGTTGTGCGTTGAGTCAACAAGAACCTATTGTAGTACAAAAAAAAAGAGGGCATTCGGGGAAGAGCATCCTCCTTAAAAGCCGGCCATGGCAAATTACGCTGTTATCAGCGAAATGAAAAGTCCAGTAATTTAATGGAGAGACTTGAGAGACTGACGATCGCTGCCAAGGTGTATTAAATGAAGGATGATAGACTACAAGGTTTGCTCATCCAAAGCGAAATTGTGAGAGAAATTTCGTCAACGTGCTTTCGGCAGTAGAATTCTGCCCTATCATTTCTCACGTATTCGCACACACGAAGTGACATGGGCAAAGGCCGCGTGTGTATGTCTTTGTGTGAAGACTTTTTCCTGTATCACCAACACAATCTCAGTTTTGGCAACTTCTGCTATAAGCAAACTATTCTCATATTCCCTGTTACGTGAGCAAATCAGTTGATTAATTCAAAATCGCTGAGAGCCGGCTAACGGTCAAATGTTGGCCACACCTCTGCATTCAGTACATCGTGGCATGAGGCATCTACCACAACTCTCCTATTGGGCATTCGTCGGCATGTACTGTCATTCACACTGGCGCAAGATTGACTCTCCAAAATACTCATCACATTGAAATTCTATGAGAACTCGCCAATTTATGTAGAAAAGGCGACGGCATCAAAGATCATATCTCAATAAGAGCGCTTGCAATGTGAAGGCCACTCAAAGGTCTTGCATTGGCAAGAAGAAATGAAGTGAAATTTGGCGGAAAAAAAATTTAGCATTGAAATCCGGAACACTACTATTTATGAAAGAAAACATTAATAAGAAGTAAAAGAGAATCCAATATGACAAAGGTATGGAGAGAAAAATGACCACAGTGTTCTTCGAACGGACGCAAAACTATCCGTTAAGGCACCAGTTCAAGCACCAGTCAAAAAGAAGAAACAACACAATATTCAAAAAGTTATTTTTTTTGTTCTCTCAGACACTTTCACCCGATTAGTAGATCCCTTCATTAGTTGGACAATATTAAGATGCACAAGGCAAATTGAAGGAGAAGTTCGATCAAACATCTAACGCGGAAATGACGCGTGTCAGCCGACAGCCTTTGAGGTTTTTATCAAGCAAACTCAAACCTTTGTGATTTTGTGTTCTGCTGTTTTTCTTTATTTTTATTATTGCTGATATAAAAACTTGGTTTTTTATATTCACTTTTTAATTTATTATTTTTCTGTATTTCATAGTCTTTCGATATTTTTTGTTGGTTTCTAATTAAATTGTTTATTATCATTGATTCTTATTGCATTATTTCTTCGGATATTTTATTTATTTTACATAATTTTATATAAATTTTTTCGATATTTTTTTGTTAAATGTATATATTTTTTATTCATTTTGATTTTGTACCTTTCATGCAGCATTTATTTATTAATTTTTTTTCTCTCTCGATCCTCTTTTTATTGATTCAGGTACAACTCTGGCACTCCCAAGCGCCGTTTTGAATACCATTATGAGACCTCCAAGAGGCAGATTTTTACAGTCAGCCAGAGCTGTTGATGTAATGGAAGAAGATTGTGGGGATTTAGAGTCGGCGCACTGCACCAGGCTGCCGAAGAAAGGAGCACACTGTGACCTTAATCGTCTAGCTGTCAAACCCGGACATTTACAGGGAAATTGCTGAGCAACTTCCTTCTATGAAAGGTCCCCACAGCTTCTGCAATGGGGGTTAAAATGATAACCCTAGCTTTTCCGCGTGTGAACCGATCGTCCAATGACCGCGTAAACCCAGCTGCGAGTTTGGAAATTGAATGTCGTGAAGCTCAGAGCTTGCTGAGTCCTCCGTCTATTGCACTGAGGGCCACAAGGATTTTCGAAACGATCACATGAAGAAATGGAGCTCCATCTCTTTCTGCGCTTCTCTGAGAAATAAGTTGTGCAATTCGCCTTTAACAACAGTCAAAGGGATGCCGATTACCGGGTAGGAGTTCTCTGAGACCAATTCAGTCTCCTTCCTGGCAAGCTCATCAACGATTGCATATTCCCTCTATGTTCCTATATCCTAGAAGCCGAATCAGAGAAGTGTTACCTGCACAGCCAAGAGATTTGATCTCCTCCTAACAGGAGTTGACTAGTTTGGATATGCACCATGGCATCGTCGCAACTTTGATCGCGGCTTGACTATCGAAAAAATGTAAATATCACCCTCGCTCCCACGTGGAGAGACTTCTTATGACTTCTGCCTGAAAAGTACTAGCAGTTTTAAGGAAATAGATAAATTGGCTGATTTAGAGAAAACGCCTGCTCCGTTTCCCGATTCCATCAGTGAAAACTGAGGTACCAGCTTCGGTGCAGATTTTCCCTTCGTTCCAATTCTGCCTACTTGGAAAGATTGCACTAGCGCGAGCCTAAAACTGCTAGTTTGTGGATAGAGAGATCTGTCCGAAGTTTAGAAAAATACAGCAATAACTGCCTAAAAATGCTACTACGTCCCTTGAGAGACTGCTTCCAGAGGTCAACCTCGTTTAACCAGATTGCACATTGAGTAGCGATAGAAATAACCTAAAAGTCGATGGGAAGAAGTGCAAAACGGCATTGAGGGCAGCACTGGGACAAGTTCAACATGCTCCGGTTATGCAAATACATGAAGTCCTTTGCACCCTCTCCAGTTTAGTGATATTATAGCCCTTCCAAAGAGCTTCCCACCAAACCAGACATCCATACACCGGCAGAACCAATTTGTTGCACATCCAAAGCACGACCTGTGTCTTAAGTCCCCATTTTTTGTCCGAGGTGTAGAAAGCTGTACTGGCCATCTTTACCCGATTTTCAAAGTGTAGCTTCCAACGGAGTTTGGAGTCAAGTATCACTCCAAGATACCTAACTTCCGTTGAAAGCGTTAAAATTTGGGAAGTCACTCTTTAGAAAAATTCATATTTTTTGGTAAGTAACTCTTTTTATTGCGTTCAATTAAATTTTTTCCTTCATTGAAATTTGTCCGTATTCATTTTGTGTTTCGATATTTTATTATTAGTATTGTTA
>JAYXIM010006464.1:0-148627 GCA_037575425.1 Anastrepha fraterculus | reverse complement strand
GCGTGGCACCTCCCATACAAGTGAAAGTTTTAGCAGCCCGTATTTCTGGACACTATTTGCGTTATATGACATCAAGTAATATTTTCACTCTACTGAAACCTTATAGGCTAGCGAGATTCTTCAACATCCTCCACAACACCGTTTCTGTAAAGTTTGAAGCAAGCAACTTGTGAATTAGCTTAAATTTAATAATTTACATTTATTTATTTTATTATTTACAAATATTTTCTCGCAGAAAAGTTTGCTTTCTGAAACTTAGTGTCGGAGCGTATAAAAATGGTAATTTGAGTACTTCGTTGCAGCCCTACTAGGCACATCTAAACGCATATTCCTTCTTCCCCAGTCAAAAAATTTCACTGCATAGAACAACGCATATTCCTTACCTGTTCCCGAAACATCAAAAACCACATCAGTCAAAATATATTAGAGGAAATGCGTGCGATCACTTTTCAAGACATCTGTACAGCTCAAAGTTCTAACTGAGAAACCTGAGACTCGGATCTTTATGCGAAGAGCCACGCATGACCTTGCACAGCAAAAAATGCGCATCTAAGTTAAAGCGAAAAATGTACTTTCAAAAGCTTCAGTAAAAATAGGCAGCCAACAAGAAGACTACTGCAATTTAACCAATAAAATTTTTAATTATTAGGTTGCGGAAAATATTAAACAAAATGTCGATAAAATCACAGAAAAAATCGAACCCAGGAGCTAAAGCTGGACCATAAAACAGTTTTAAAGCAATTGCGCAATGAGGGATTTCTTTTCCCCAAACTAATATTTGTGCGATGGGATCACTTATCACGCCTTAATCGCTCAATCACTGAAGAACTCATCCAATTTAATTGCTAAAAGCACCTGAACTTGTACTCCGAGAAGTGTAGCGCTTCTGAGTACAGTGATCGTGAATATCTACAGTTACATATATTTGTTTTTATGATCTCTATTCAAATATACGACGACTTTTGTATAAGGGGTTTCCGATAAGAGTGGCCAGAAGTGAAATAAAACACGCTGTATGTGAGGTATTAATGAAATGCCCATCCATGCGTAGAAATGCCCATTCATGCGTTCCAAATTTTCAGTGACTTCGCACATAGTCGCGTATTTGGGAGGTCCACTGCTCAATTATTCTGCTGCAAAGATGTAATTGAATTCGAGCAATGCTCTGAGTTATGTTGAACTTTTTAAAATTAATTTTTGCGATACTATTGAAGTAAATGAGCGAAATGTACGCGTATTTGTGACGCCAAATTGTGTTGAAAATCTTCAAATGTTCAGGCATTGGCATCTGAGAAAATATTGTTTTTTTATTAAAAGTTAAATACTTTATGCCCGCACTTCCACTTTCTAGCCGCCAAGTTCACCCATATTTTTTATGCGCTTCTTTGCAAAAGATAAAATGTAGTTTTTTTTAAGTAAAATATCAACAACCACTTTATGATGAGACCGGATATTTGCGACGTGTATGGGGAAGGTGTCATAGGCGGGTCTACAGCGCGGAAATTGTTTGCAAAGTTCAAAAATGGTGACTTTGCCGTCGATGATACATCCCGCAGCGGAAGGCCTTCTGAGTTCTATGAAGAACGTCTCAAATCACTTTTGAAGGTGAACGGTCGCCGAACCGGTCGTGAATTGGCGATACAAACGATGAACTGTGATTATAAAACGATTCTGAATCACCTTCATTTAATGGGATGTATCCGAAAAATTTGGGAGCCTGTGTGCTTCACGAGCTCAACGAAAACAAAAAACAAAGAAATTCGCCTTCAAACATCTCACCCGCCATCGAGCAACACGCCGGTCCTAAACAGCGCTTTTTGCACCGCATCGTCACGGGAGTTGAGAAATGGTGCCTATACATCAATGTGAAGCAAAGAAAGGAGTGGGCGGCTCCAGGAGATGCATCAAAGCCATGAGTCAAGTCGGCTCTTCATCCAAAGAAGATCATATGTGTTTTTGGTGGGACTGGGAGGGCATGGTATGCTGGAAAATGCTAGAAAACAATGCATCAGTCAACAAGGAGCTCTTGTTCGACTGAAAAGACCTGATCGACATGGAACGGAATGGCATCAACAAATTCGTCGAGAGGTGGGAAAAGGTTGTAAACAGCAACGGCGAATATATAATTGATTATATGGCGGCCGTCGTAGCCGAATGCGTGTCAGAGAGAACGTAGGTTCGAGTCTCGGTGAAACACCAAAATTAAGAAAGACATTTTTCTAATAGCGGTCGCCCCTCGGCAGTCAATGGCATACCTCCGAGTGTATTTCTGCCATGAAAAAGCTCTTCATAAAAAATATCTGCCGTTCGGAGTCGGCTCGAAACTGTAGATCCCTCCATTTATGGATCAACATCAAGACGCACGCCACAAGTAGGAGGAGGAGCTCGGCCAAACACCCAAAAAGGATGTAAGTGCAATTATATAAGTAAATAAAAGTCTTCGGTACAAATGCTACGAACTTATTCCCCAACCTAATAGATTCCTAGCTGAGATTTATTAGTAAAACCGACCCGGGAACTGTACCCTTCTTTATACGTTTGTTTATCTTAAGTGACAGTCTTTTGCCGGACTTTTATTTATACTAAGATCAGTAAGATTTTCTGATCCTATCACATCTTATATGTACATCACGTTTGCTATTGAAGTCCATAGAAAGTGGAAGATCAATTCTTGCTCTCCCGTTTATTTTCAATGTTATTAAAAGCGACAATGATTGCCGATTTCTGCTTCAAACTATTAATTTTCTTATACTACCCAGAATTCTTCGTAATGCTCTTCCTTTTCTATTCACTTATAAATAAGTTCAATACAAATTATGCTCACAATGCGCCTATTGAACGTGATCTTCGTGATTTTAATGAGATCTCCAACTGTAACTCGCTAGATTTCTCAGATTCCAAGAAAGAATTTTCTGTACTATTGAAGTCTATCTTGTAGGTAGATGTAAGTTTGTATTTGATTTATGTATATATTTTCGTTATTTTTTATTTTTAGTAGTCAGTCTGAAATTATATTTTCTTGACTTCTTGAAATGAATAAATAAATAAATAAATTAGTAATGTTCCGGTAACTTCGAGCCAACTGTCTTGCACATTCGTAAACTCATAATAATAGAATTCCAAAAACAAAAACCAAAAATCAACAATTCAGCAAATTAGTTTATTTTTGTGTTGTTAGCCCTTTGTTAAAACGAGCAAGCTTTAAAATAATAAATTAGAATTATTACTAAAAAAACAGCAGTGAGTTTCTCCGCTCATAAAATCGTAACCAACCAAAAATCACAACCATAAAATTAAAAAACCATAAATGTTCATGCCCTTTTATGAGAACCCCTCAGAAAATGGGGGAAAAATAATAGAATAAATAGAATAGCGATAAAACAAAACAGAAATTAAAATTTTCTATTACACACCTCACTTTCCACAATCATTTTTGTGCCTGTTTTGCTCTTAATTCTTTTGTTGAACCAATTGTTTATTTATTTGCACAAACGAGTTCTGATTTCAGCTTCTTTGACTTATTGGCAGTTCATAATAACGAAATAAGAATATATTCTTTTTATTCTGTTTTGCTCGCTGCTACGTAGTTTTATTTTTATTTCCACTCGCTTTTATTATATTTGTATAGCAACTTTTTTTTTAATTATACACAAAAAATGTTTTCAAACACAAGTGGAGTTCGCAAACCAGACGCAAAACCAGAAAATTATTGTTTTTCACCTGCACTCACTTGCAAACCTAATAAAGCATTTTTCCATTTATCAAAATCAAAACATTTGTTATTTAATTACTCTCTTTGTAGTGCTCAGTTTTATTTTACACCTATGCATGTATGTATGTATGCGCTTGCACTTGTATAAGCTTTTAATTTTGTTACTTTTTAACGTTGCGCGTCTTTATCGCGCCACGAAATCTTCAAGACTGAAAGATACATTTACATTGGTTGCCCACAATTGCTGACTTCTTCCTCAATTCTACAAACAGAGCACAAAACGGCACGCTTACGCCAACGGCAGCAGTGACGCCAACAGTCGACGTCGCAGCAAGCAGCGCATGTGCTAAGGCCACTTCGTAACTGTTTGCCGTCAGTTAGTGCTGCCGCCACTGTCAGTGCCAGTGCCATTGTCAAGCGCAAAGTTGTAGCGTCAACGTTGACTGTGTTAGCAACAGCGATGTTGACAGAGAATCATTCTATCAACTAAGTCCAAGTGAATCACTGGGAGTCGTTTGTTTGTTTGTTTGGCACTCCATTCATGGGGCTACCACATAAATCTGGTATTTGACTTTGGCTGTTTATTGTGTTTTTGTTGTTTTTATTTTAAGAATTTCCCATTTAAATGCAGAAATATTAATCAATAAAAATTAACCGTCGGTGTGGTTTATGAAAATAAATTTTGCATTACTTGTAGATCAAGTAAAAAGTTCAGAGCATTTTTACGCCTTATTTCGACAATGAAATTCAGATAGAGTGTGATTAAGCAGATAATTTAAATAAAGTATGCGTCATTTTATCTATTTTCTACTATCTCTCTTAGTAAAAAACTTGAACAACTCATTTAACAAAAGCGAATATTAACATGTTTTTAGTTGCAAGCGCAGTCCGCGATGTTTTTTAAGCATTTTTTCGTGTTGAATACGATGCTTATCTTTAAAACGATCCACGGTCAGGATTTTGAATAATTCTAGGTAAAATGGCTGTTTTTGCAATTTTTGTGCATTTTTTTAGGGAACATTATAATTTTTGAAGTGAAACTTCTTAGGCGTCGGTGGACGAGCGAGAATGGAGAGTACAATTTCAAGGTCATGCAACGTTTTGGGCATTTTCGTTCCGCGAGAGAGAAAAAAGATATAACGTAGAGGAAAAGGACAGAGAGAGAGCTATACCTTATACATATCTTAGATACACTTTAGGCTATTTTTTCTGAGTTTTTCCTTGTGGTTACTAATTTCTAGTGAGAAATAACACTGCCTACTTTTTGGCGCTTGTTTGTTGGTGCAAACTTGTAGGAAATATATTTTTTTGTGCCTACTTTTTGGCGTTATATTTCTTTCCGATTTGGTCCCAATTTTTTAGGCGTTATTTTTTTGTGCCTACTTTTTGGCGCTTATTTCCGTTTCTTGGCTAGTGCTTGCGCGTACTATAAAGTGCTATCCATTCCGGCGTCGGATTTATTGGTATTGCTTTGCGGTAATTTGTGCCGTTGCTGCGGTCCTGGAATCGCTGCGTTTGTGCGGGTGATAAACGCTCGCAGTAGTACGCGTTGTTGCCACGGTTTGTGTCCGGTGTTTACCTACACCGGTCGACCTTTCTCCGTTTTTTGTAAATTTTGTCTATTTGTATTCTCTGCAAATGTTGTGAATTTATTTAGATATATATTCTTTCTCTCTCTCTCTCTCACTCTCTCTCTCTCATTCTCTCTCGAGTCTCTCCCTCTTTCTTTGTTTGCCTTGAAAGTTTCACTTCTGTTATATGTACTACGCTACACACACTTTTTTTACCGCTATATGGCAGGAGTATTTTATTATAGCATGCATTCTTAGCTTCAAAACCCTAATAAAAAATTTGCTTTTTGGAAGAGTTATGAATATTTGAGTTTAAGGCATTTAAACATTTATGAAATTTTAAACATTTTGTGAATCGCTCACATTCTGCACACTAACTTTTTCATTATTAATTTCTAAAACATCTCAAGAATATTATCCTAATTTTTCAAGTCGATCCGAATAATAGGTTCGGAGATACATCCTTTGGAAGGTGTGCGCTCCAAGCCACTTTTATTGTTACTCAAAACTTTAAACGCGTTTTTCTCGAAACCGTGTTTTCAAAGTCGGTTGTCAAATGTTCTCGAAAACTACTCAACCGGTCTTGATGAAATTCTACATAGGTGTTCGAGATACAATTTACTCGTGCTTGAACGAAGGATTTTGTTTTTTAACAATTACAACTATTTAAAAAAAAAATGACAAGCAAATTTGACCGAAATTTTTATTTTTTTGGAAAAATGTCTGCAAAGAATTTGCAAGTGAGAAAAACAGGTGATCGCAAAGTGCAAATAAACACGAATTAAAATTTGCGAGTTGCTCATGGAATGTTCTTCATTTGACAGCGGTGATGAAATGGAAGCAATTATTGTGGACAAAATGAAATCATGCGATTCCGAAGCTCGTTATTTTGCATTTTATTTGCATTTTATTTGCTTTATATTTTTTTTTATTTAATACAAGGTAGCTCAAGTTTTTTTTTTTTTTTTTATAACTTACTTTATTTGCAATCTATCTACTATAAGACATTCAGCAAATTAGATCTTATAAGATAATGGCAGCGGTAGTTTTGCTTTTCTGCAAATCTACATAGAAATTACAACAGCTTATTAACTTGTACAGTTCGTTCTTAAATTATTAAAATTAATTAGTACTTCAAGATTGCTTAAATTCATTGTTTGTTAATATTATCACTTAAGATTAACTTACTTAATTTTACCTTAAAGTTTATAGGATGAGTAGATTCATACTAGAGGAATGGCAAGTCTAATATATGATTGCGTTTTAACCGTATAGTTTTATTGGTTGTGTCTAATAAACAAATAGCAGCTGGATTTATGTGATTAGATAATCGTTTCAGATATCTAGTACTATATTTTCGAATTTCATTCTTTACAAAAGGAATACCTAAGTCCTTATGGATAGATTCATTGGTAATAAACCAAGGGGCATTAACAAGGCTTCGCAATGTTTTCGATTGGTAACGTTGCAAGATCTCCACATTGGAGTTGCTAGCAGTTCCCCATAGCTGTATTCCGTAGGTCCAAATGGGTTTCAGAATAGCTTTGTAGATCCGTATTTTGTTTTCTAGGCTAAGTTGAGAGTTACGGCCAAGCAGCCAGTGCATACGTGTTGTTTTAATTTTTAGTTGTTGTTGCTTAGCCTGAATGTGACTTTTCCACGTGAGGCGTCGATCAAGATGCATCCCTAAATATTTAACTCTGTCACTAGTGGGAATTTGTTTATTATTTAAAAATACTGCAGGGCATTGCTCTCTTCTTAATGTAAAAGTGACATGTGTAGATTTTTCGGAATTAACTTTTATTTTCCATTTGTTAAGCCAAGACTCCAAAATTTGGAGTTGATTTTGCAGAAGATATGAAGCTTCTACAGGGGACTCGTTATAAGCGATAAATGCTGTATCATCAGCAAAAGTTGCTACTTCTACTTTTTCTGAATTGGGCATATCAGCTGTAAATATAGTATAAAGGACAGGACCTAAGACACTACCTTGGGGTACACCGGCATTAATGTTATAAATTTCAGATGAGGCATCCCCGTACCTTACATAGAAGTGTCTGTCACTTAAATAAGATTTTTACTTTGAACAGAAGTCCCTGGTGCCATACCCTGTCAAATGCTTGTTCAACATCTAAAAAGGCTGCAGAACAGTATATTTTCTCTTCCAGTGCAGCTGTAATTACATTTGCGACCCTGTGGCACTGCTCTGGTGTACCATGTCTTACTCTAAACCCAAACTGATGTTCAGGTATGATGTTATGATCCTCAATTACAGGCAACATTCTTTGCAAAAATATTCTTTCGAATATTTTCGAAAATGTTACCAGTAGACTAATAGGACGGTAAGACTTGACACTATTCTCGGGTTTATTGGGTTTTGGTACCATGACCACAATGGCACATTTCCACTGGGTGGGATAATGGTATAAATTAAGAATAGCATTGTATATTATGGTTAGGAATTGTATAGCTTTTTCAGGAAGAGCCTTAACTACTTTGCTATCGATGTAGTCATATCCAGGTGATTTGTAGTTATTTAATCTACGAATTTCTGTAGTAACTTCATTATTTGATATCTTACTGATTGGTAAGTCCATTTGACATGGAGATTCGAGAAAGTTCAATATCTCTACTTCATCACTGCTGGTACCTACGGAATTAGGTTGAAAAGTTTCAAAGAGGTGTTTTGCAAATGCCTCTGTTTTGGCTTCGTCACTCCTACACCATACGCCGACTGAATCTCGTACTGCTACTTTACGTTTGGTTGGTCGCTTAAGGTATTTGGTAGCTTTCCAAAGACTGTGATCAGGTAGCTCAAGTGAACAAATTTTCAATTGTTGTGATTTTTCCTGCCAACAATTTAATCAGCTGTTCAACAAACTTACAAATTGTTACTGGTTGTGCGTTTATGTTCTTTTTTTATATTTTTCTCTTTGATGGAGATTTCTCGGAAATTAAGTTACTGGATAATTTTTACACGAACAGATCTGCTACTTGCTTTGCTAAGCAGATATTACGTAACCAAATAATTTATTGCATTATCTACTATATTTTTCACGGAGATCGAAAATAATAGTTGTTTTCGAAATTTTGAATTCAAATGACTACTTAATATTTGTAAATTTAAATGTGATGATTGTTAGCCAGGAATATTAAACTTTAATTATTTAATTTTATATAGGTATATACATATGTATATATGTATATATAATTGCGCGTACACCCTTTTTGGGTGTTTCTATTTGTGGTTTGCGTCTTGATGTTGTTCCACAAATGGAGGGACCTACAGTTTCAAGCCGACTCCGAACGGTAGATATTTTTATGAGGAGCTTTTTCATGACAGAAATACACTCGGAGGTTTGCCATTGCCTGCCGAGGGGCGACCGCTATTAGAAAAATGTTTTTATTAATTTTGTTTCACCGAAATTCGAACCAACGATCTCTCTGTGAATTCCGAATGGTAATCACGCACCAACCCATTCGGCTACAGTGGCCGATTTTTTTTACTATTTTCAAAAAAGTCAGCCGTTCTTTTTAAAGAATATCAGTTAATTTCGAAGAGTAAGGGGAAATTTTTCATTTTCATTTTTGACCAAAAAAATAAAAGTTAAGTTTTAATTCTTCGTTTTGACCGAAAAAATAAGATTTAAATTTAAGCTTTTATTTTTGACGATTGATTGGACAATCTTTAATCTTTTTTTGTAGAACCATTCATGACATTTATTTCTTAAAGATGATCCCTTTCAAATGTTCACCACAACTGCACCGTAATTCGGCCATTCGTAAGCACCAATTTTGAATGACCTCCGACTCGCTGGAGGATATCGATCGGTATCCCGATAATAACTTTAGTAATCTTGGCTTCCAATGCCCCAATCGAAGCTGGTTTATTCACAAAGCATTTCGACGTTAAATACTCTCACAAACAAAAGTCCAAAGGTGTGATATCACACCAAAAATGAGCCTCATCGCTGTACACCATAAATTGGCATGAGTGTGCGATGTACACTTTTCACAGAGCATTGATTTTCGTAATACGATTGAACGATTTGTAAACATTGTTGAGGCGTAAGACTTTACATGATGAAATCTCAATGAATACTGAAAAAAATTATGTATTTAGTTTGACGGTAGTCACGCGCGATCTGTCAAAAACAACCGTATTGGGAAAAGTACCTCCGATCTTATCACCCTTTTTTTATAACTACATTATACAAAAGTCTGATTGTAATTGATATAGTTTGATATATGATTTAATTTATATAGCTCTTATTTATTTATATTAACTATTTGACCAAAAATATGAAAACTACACATATGCTTTTATATTTAACCAAAAAATTAAAAATTACATTTGATCGTTTTTCCGCCCGAACACATAGCGGTGAAAAAATAAAAATTATTTATTGACTCTTTTGGAAAAAAGCATACAAGTTACGGCCTCTGATTTTTTCATATAAGTCATAACCACATACCTGTTACAGTATTCTCGAAAATGGCTTCAAAGCAGCAACATCCCCGACTGCGCGATCATCAACAGATCATAGAGAAAGTTAAAAAATTTGCTTGTGTGCACTTAAGTGAGAAAGAACTATTTCATCTATTTTGAATACTTTAAAAATAGAAAGGCAAACCAGTTCTGTAAAAAATTCTATTATTATGGCTAAAAATATGTTAATGTAAAGAAACTAAAGACTGGCTTTAACAACAAAGATGGCTCAATTCAACTGGAACCGTTCGCAAATGTAAATGTTTACTGGCATATACAGGGAATAATATTGAAATCATTCAACATTAAGGTTAGAAAGAAGCAGCGATCTCCAAAGCACGCTGAGGAGCAGATTGGCAAGTCAGTGTCAGTAGATGAGCACGAATTACAGAGCAAAATAATTCATTTTGCATGACGAGAGTTAGTTTGCCCTAAACGCCCCATAAATGCTAGGAAACGATATGTTTTACATATGCATACACACATTCATATATGCAACCTCTCCTTATGTGAGATATAATGCGGCTGCGATCGGCGAATTCTCTGCTCGCTATTTCTCGGATCTGCTCGTTTGACGAAAAAATTGCCTGCAAATCCAACAATTGAGTTATAGAGCAAGATTCGCCGCTAGCGAGTGCGGTTATACCTCATAAAACTGGTATAACTCAGTATCTTACAAATCTTTCGCTGACAAGATATGCTTATCTATACCAATTACTTCATCTATTCGCCACTTGCTAACATTTTTCCCCTTTAGGTCTCCTTTAAATACTCATATAAGAAAAAGTTTGAGCAGAAGGTTATGCTTTGTATTGCTGTAAGTGATAAATAAATTTCGGAGCGCCACCTCAATCATGCCAAGTAGACAGACAATCAATAAGTCCGTTCATGAAAGAAAATGACGAGAAAATTTTTCAAATTAAGCAGTTCGTAAACTCCCAAAACGATAGGGTTTATTTGACCGACCGTTCATACGAGAACTTAAGTCATTGATTGGCCACCAGGAGGCAGCACTTGCCACAGGCATTGGTTTGGGCCGCTGTAACGGCAGAGCGCGCTCTGCAATCATTTGCATCGAGCCAGGACTCGACACCGTCGCAGAAAGCTCGAGTGAACCCAAGAATAACGTCCACACAATGGCTCTCAAATTCACCAGACGCAAAGCCGATGGATTATTCTCTTTGGGTCATATTTGAGAGCAAGGTCCGAACTAAAAGATTCACCAGTCTCGAGGAGCTGAAAAAAAACATTTTCCGCGAGTGGACAAAAATACCTGCAAGTCACATTCGGGCAGCTTGCGATTCGTTTCTGGACCATCTCAAGGTCATAGTCAAGGCAAAGGGTGGTCATATCTAGCAAAATTAAATTGATTCTTAATTTTGTATTATTTTCACACATTTTTTACTTTGAATTGAATGTAAGGAATTTTCCAAACTAAATTTATGACCTTCTTAATTGGTTACACTTCGAGGACCGGACCCTGTATAGCGATGACGATTATGTATTTTGACCGTATAAGAACTACGCTAGATTGCTTTGTCGCCAGAAATTTCAATTTTCTAGTTAAACACAGAAATGCCACTAGCTTACCACAATGCCGTCCAAATTAAGACTATTTTTTATGAACTTTGCCGAAGGAACCATACCTCTAAAACGAATTCTGATGTCCCCCAATTTGAGTCGAACTTTTTAGTTTCTTTTCTCATGTAAAGGCCAAAAATGGTGATATTTTGAAATGATTGTATGGGGAACCCCCAGGGGAGTTCCAGGGGATGTGCCACTGGCATGGGTGGATCGGCCGTCCAAAGTTAGTGGGGGTCGGTCATACATTTGGACACGATTGGAGCACTCTAAATGGGTCAAAGTGGGATTTTTCGTTCGACCCAAATTGGGGGACATCAGAATTCGTTTTAGAGGTATGGTTCCTTCGGCAAAGTTTCTTATTTTGATCCCTAGAATACGATTTTCACAGAGCAATGAGCGATTTTTAAATCGACCCGCCCTAATATATGTATATATATGTTGTATATATGTAATGGTTTATAAGGACACTAAATTTAATCAAATATTGCAAAGTAATAAAGTCAAAATACTGCCTATTTCATAGATTTTTTGTGTTTCGTTTTTTAAAATGTACTAAGTCTCTAACAACAGACCGAATATAATTATCGAGTATAAACATATGAGCATATCTTTCTAATTCAATACCATTTTGCATCCATTTAGGCAATTCAGAAGTAATAATCTCAAATACACGGATATTTAACTAAATTTTCGCTCAATTTTTACGAAAAAAGCATTCCAGATAATGCAGACTTTATTTCTTTTTTCCCCAAGCTTCATGCACATGTTAACTGTTAATAAGCCAAGAACCACGAGATCTTTGCAAGTCATAGCCTTCGAAATGACGCGCCGAGCTCAAGCTGATGCCCACCAAACGAAATGAAGCATACTTTTAGGCAACATATGACATTTACCTGAAAATATCTGCCGAAAACGGTCCGATATGTAGAAAGGCAGTTAAGGATTTTGCAACACCATTACAGTTGCTTTATGTAGTCTAAGAAAAGTTAATTAATGTGAACGATAATTGCCCATCTTTGCCCTGTTTCCGAAGCTAAAACGACCACTTAGAGGAAAGCTATTATATTAAAAATGTACATACGTTCCTGCTATACATTTTTTTGTTTGAAGAAAATTCTCAGCATCATATGCGAAAAAACATTAACCAACGCGATTTTTGAGCAACTTCAAACTTGCATTTTATTGCATCAAAATTGAATGAGCGATTAAACTGCATACTCGAAATTTTTCCAAAAATTCTGATTAAAAAGTTTGAAATTTTTAAGAACACTCGTTGAATTTTTTTGTTCATAATTTGCATAATGTTTGAAACTTGGATTTATGTGATTTATGCAAGTAAATGAACTATATTTTCATAAAAGAAATTATTAACATTAAATAGATACAAATAATTTGTCAAAACTTGTCAATAAGTTCAAGTGTTATAGTTTCTTAATTCACTGCACAAAAGTTAAGAAATTTATAATTATTAAAACTTATTAAATTTTATTGCACCTTCTCAATGCAATGCAGTTCCGATTGGGGCTCCGCTTAGGATTATTAATGTCTGACAATGCATTGTGCAAATATTTACTTTAACAACAGTTTATTAATCAATTCAACTTACCGGTACTCATCTACACTCTTAGGTAAGTAGCTATAACTATATAAATACATATGTACATAAGAATGAATGGAACTATGTATGTGTAAGTATGTATGAATAGTTGAGTGGCTACGTTTCTTTTTTATTTCCTAACAATGGATGGTATACGCAGTACAGGCTGCAACATGAAAATATTCATTTTATAACTATTGTCTACTTATTTCTGCAATTTTATTATTTCATGCAATTCTGAAGACTTTATTTAAATTTTGTTGATTTTTCGCACACTTGACCTCTAATATAACAAATAGTCATTTATATGTACATATGTATGTATGAATGGATGTGTGTAGTAAAAGGTAGTAGGAGGGGAGTTTCTCTCTGTGATAATAATTTTCTAACGAGTATGACAGTAAGTACTTGTATGTACATAGGGATGAGCGAAGTCGCAGGCGAGTGAGTAGAAAGAGTAGTATGGGGAATAAATTTCTCTCCTCTAATTGGCATCCAGCGCATTCTTTTATTATAAGTATATCGGGAAGTTGCAATAGTAAAAAGTTGGTGAACATAATGAACATAAAAAGCTCAAACCATGAAATGGGTGGTCAAAGTGATAGGTTACTCAGGTATTTCTAAGGGAATATTACTTTGTAGAATTTCGTCTTCTGCCATTACCCAGGCAAGCATTTTAGGTCGTCTACTATGGGTTATCTTTATGTGTGACATATCCGACTGTTTTCAGTACTCTTAATTCCTTTAATATACTCGTACTGAAAGGTAAGTAGGCAGGGTCTGTCTCAAGTATGTAATTTAGATTCTGTTAAGCTCCAGTCGGATCTTGATAACGCGACTTGCTAGCGCAAGAAAAACAAATTACATTTAAATTATTAATATTATTTTCACTACAATTATTATTCTGAGGGAATTTAGCACTGTGGCTTGAAATATCTCCTGTGCCCCTCTCATGAACTCGGGCATTTCTCTGAGCTCAGCTTCCTCAATACATTTTAGTATTTGTCGTATTTTGTTGAGTTTTATTTCCTTCTTTGGAAAAATGTTTTTATCCAGGTGTTTGTGCCGCTTGTAAATCAGGGCTGAGTACAAGGACAGCACATTTTTGATGGTTTCATCTTCCCTTCTTCAAAACGGACTGTTAGTAAAATGATAATTCAATTTATTGTACAATACGCTGTTAGAATTCCTGTGAGAATTCTAAAAATATTACTATTAACTACTTAATTTCTTACAATCTTTAAATCAGTTTAGGTTAAAGGTACCTATCGTTGATTTTGATTGCGATAACCCCGGTAGATTGCTCTTCTACTACCAGCTGGTATCGCATCGAATTATTTCGCTCCTATCACTGAACCAAGATTTAAGAGGTTACTCTTCCTTTTAGATATTGATTAACGAAGGTATGTACATATCTACCATATTTTCCTTCCTATACATTTGCAATATAGAACTCTTATGGAGTTTGAGCGGAAGTTAATCTTTTATAACTGTATTCATTAGAGCCAAACTCATTAGGGTTCATAGAAGAGACACCCCCACAGGAATGGTGTAGCGACTCACAAAAAACACTACCACTAGGCTAACCAAAAGTAAAAAAGTCATAGTGGACTTCGTTAATTATGAAACCCTTAATGCCCTACATACATTTTGTTAAAAAATATCGGGAATTGTTCTTTTAAAAAGTGCGCGTTACACATATGACTACATTTTTTTTGCTGGAATGTTGGTACATATTGGTCCTCTATAGTGTCGCAGAGTTTGAGCGTCAATGAGCTTTTTTTTGGCATTTAATTATATCAGTCAACCGCAGGTGTGCTCTGCGATTTTCACTATGGATACAAATATTGAACAAAGAATTTATCTTACATTTTGTGTTTTGAACGGGATTTCATGTGCCGAATCGTTGAAAATGCTGCAGAAAGCCTATGGCGAGTGTGTTTCATCAAAAACACGGGTCTACGAGTGGTATAAGGCTTTTGCCGAAGGCCGAAAGGTCGTGAAAGATTTGCGTCGATCTGGTCGCCCATAAACATCTTCAACGGATGAAAACGTCGACAAAGTCAAGGAAATGGTGCTGAAAAGCCATCAATAAAGTTTGAGGGAGGTAGCTCGTGACCTTAGCGTGTCTCACGAATCAATTCGCAACATTTTGCACTATCAATTGGGCATGAGACGCTTGGCTGTTCGACTCGTTCCAAGAGAGTTGAATTTCTTTCAAAAATTGCATCGGAAGAAAGTGGCTGAAAACATGCTTGGGCAAGTGAATTCGGACCCCACTTTTATTCAGCGCACCATAACAGGGTATGTGATAAGGTTAGGTTAGGTAGTGATGGTTGCCCTGAGAATGGGCCCACTTGGACGAAAGAAGTTTGGTTCATCCTTTGTGATACCATTGCAAGAGGGGAAAGACAGGTGAAGGAGAAAAGGGCGAAAGGGAAACAGATGGAGAGGGTTGAGTGTTTGTGGACTATGAACGGTGCTTGAATCTTAGTCCCGCGAGAGCTGTGCAGCTGAGGAGTGGGTGTTGAGATGATTCCACCTCATCCTCCATACAGCTGACGCAAAAAGGACTCGAAGTAATTCCGAGTTTCACGGCATGTATACCCCGCGGACAGTGTCCCGTGAGGAAGCCCATGAAATTTGAGAGATGAGATTTCGTCATCCTCAGAATATCCCTCGAACGCCTCCTATCCAAACGTGTCCAGAAGGACTTCGCGACCTTACCCGTTCGTGTAATTTTCCCAGCGCTCGCTGAGTTGGTGCAAAGCCCATCCTTCCAGGAGTAGATCGCAGGTTGTCAAGGGGATCCCGATCCTCTCCTTTCATGGGCACACTACCTCACAGGCCCCTTGCCTGGCCAGCTCGTCGGCTTCGCAGTTTTCAGCAAAATGTCACTGTGACCAGGTACCCAGATTATCTTTATATCGAAGAATTCTGATGCAATCGAGAGAGAGACCAGGCATTCTCTGACCAGTTTCGAATGCACCATAATAGAGCCTAGGGCCCTAATTGCCGCTTGGCTATCGGAGTAAATATTTACCTTCTTAACAGTTATTACGCAAATAAGTAGCCAGTCAGCTGCTTCTTTAATTGCAGCCACCTCTGCTTGGAACTCACTGCAGTGATCCGGTAGCCTGAATTTGTGTTTGATGTGGAGCTCTTTGCAGAATACTCCTCCTCCAACCATACCGTCCATCTTCGAACCATTCGTGAACAGGTTAACTAGGCCCTGTCCCAAGTGTTGCCCCCGGTCCACTCCTCCCTTTGTGGAATATGGGTGGAGAAAGTTCCGCTTGGACTAAGCGAGGGCACACACTGATCCGTCGACAAGGGGATGAACTCAAAGTTTCTGCGGATGCTTGAGTGCTCATATGTGAGATTGAGCTTATAGCCCAAGTCCCTCAGTCTGACTGCAAACAGGGTATATGAGTTTGACATGCAAACCAGTCAACAGGCGGCTGAATGGCGCAATTAACATAAGCCGAAACCCAAAAAACCACGTCAAAGTCGGTCAAAAGTGAAAGTCATGCTACTCGTTTTCTTTGATTACCATGGTTTTGTGCACTCGGAATTCGTTCCAAATAGTTCTACGATAAATAAAGAATATTATTTGGAAGTTATGCGACGTTTGAGAGAGAATGTTCGTAGGAAACGGCCCAATTTGTGAAAAGAAAACTCATGGATCTTGCACCATGACAACGCACCGTCTCACAAGGCTCATATTGTGAACACTTTTTTGACCAATTGAGAAATTCAAATATCGACAAATATTATCGAACAAACACCGTATTCACCGGATGTACCAGATGTAGCCCCCTGTGACTTTTTTAACTAGAATTTGCTCTCAAGGTATTAAATAACATATATGTACATTAGGACGGGTCGATTTGTGGGGAGGCAAAAAAATCGCCCATTGCTCTGTGAAAATCATATTATAGGGATCAAAATAAGAAACTTTGCCGAAGGAACCATACCTCTAAAACGAATTCTGATGTCCCCCAATTTGGGTCGAACTTTTTAGTTTCTTTTCTCATGTAAAGGCCAAAAATGGTGATATTTTGAAATGATTGTATGGGGAACCCCCCAGGGGAGTTCCAGGGGCTATGCCACTGGCATGGGTGGATCGGCCGTCCAAAGTTAGTGGGGGTCGGTCATACATTTGGACTCGATTGGAGCACTCTAAATGGGTCAAAGTGGGATTTTTCGTTCGACCCAAATTGGGGGACATCAGAACTCGTTTTAGAAGTATGGTTCCTTCGGCAAAGTTTCTTATTTTGATCCCTAGAATACGATTTTCACAGAGCAATGAGCGATTTTTAAATCGACCCGCCCTAATGTATATGCAGAAGGTGCTTAGTTGAGCAATCATTTATATGTAAAAAAGTGTGGTAATGATAAGGAAATATTTTTTACAGCGTTCTTTTATGATAAAATTTTTTATAATGGAAAAGATTGAAAGTTTGTTAAGTTAATAATATTATACTGTTTAGTTCTTTCGTTATTTTGTAATTAAAACATAAAAGGCAAAGTATTTTTTACTAATTATTTTCACAGTTACTTGCAGTCAAACGCAAAGGTGTTTAGATGTTCAGAGGTTTATTCATCCGCCACTACATACATACGTACATATACAAGTATGTATGTATGTTTATGCTATACATATGCCTTGAAGAGTTTAAAAGTTGATGCAAAACTAGTTGAGAAGTTACTGAACTTAAATATTTTACTAAATATTACTAAAAAGTAGGGGAGCAGTGACATCTAATTCAGTTTCTAAAGAAATTTCAGTTGCGCATGACAAATTAATTGCCAAGACTCCCAAAAGCTGTAATTATCATTTACGCATGCAAAGTGGTTTCTACTTATATGGAAATATGTATGCCTTATAGTTATGAAGATCTACATATGGGATTTCATATGTATATACAGTCTGTCTAACAGAAACGTGACCGGCAAAATTCAAACTTAGAGTTACGTTATAAAAAAATTTAAATGCTATCGAAAACGCTCATAAAAAATGGGTGTAACGATGTACCGAAGTAAAGCACATTCACCGGACAAGGCCAAAACAAAATACAAGCCTCTCCAAAGCAGGTTCAGAAGATCATTGATTTGTCTGTAACGAAGTCGCACTTATCGTTGGATGAAACTGAAGCAGTTTTAAGGAAAATTGGTATTAATGCCTCCAAAGACACGATTCCAGGACATTTACGTGTAGAAGACCTCAAATTTCGTAGCAGATTGGAAAAATCGCTGCTCTCATTAACACACATTGAAAAACGACTTGCAAGGGATAAGCCAGTTCAATTAGGTAAACGTAATATTCACGGATGAATCCTTCTTTTAGGCGAATAGTTGCTTTCGTAGGTTCTGCTGTACTGCCGATAATCGACAACTTCAACGAATTGCTAAACAACTAGTTCTGCTGCTGGGGCTGCTTCGCCGAAAATGGATTTGACGGTTTATTTATTTCAATGCAATTTTCATGAATGAAATTTACCAAAACCATTATTACTGTCAGCTACCCAGATGTTTGGAAGAACTAGCTACCATTGGATTTTAAAAGACGATAACGATCCCAAGCATCGAAGCGGAAGGTGTGTCGAGTGGAAACAGCAAAATGGGATTGAAATGTAGCATTGGCCTTCACAATCGCCTGATACCAACTCTATTGAAAATATTTGGGCACGGTTAGGTTAAATGGCTGCCCTGGCTTAGGGCACACTTGGACAAATATTGAAAATCTGTCCGTTGTGATGCTATACATGGGAGAGGAGAAAGGAAGGAAGGAGGAGCCTTGGAGGAGCGACGATGATGAGTATGCATTTTACGACGACGCCGACGGTGGCTGGTTGGCGTTCGTAGTTAGCCTCAACAACTGATGAACTTCACCAAATTTATGATATATCAGCAGGCGAGCGAAAAAATGAGAGCCCAGATGTCTAAATCTTTGCCAGACGAGATCAGGGCAGCTGAGAAGAAGGTGTTGAGATGATTCCACCTCGTCCTCAAGGCTTTCCTCTGACAATAAGTGTCACGTCATCCGCGTAGGCAATCACCTTACAACCCCTCCTCTTCAGCTCCTCCAGCAGACCGTTAAGTACGGCAATCCAGAGTAGTGGCGAGCGAACTCCGCCTCTGTTCACTTTCCAGCGGAGAGAGGTGTCGCTCCATTCTGCCACGACCGTTCTATCGCTAAGTTTCATGTGGATAAGCCTTATAAGTTCGATTCCGACTCCTAGTTTACCCAGCGACCTGGTGATTGCCTCCGGGAGGACATTATTAAAAGCCCCCTCAATGTCGGGTAAGGCGCCTACAGTGAATTCCTTCTGATGGAGGGACACCTTGATGTCCTGAACAACTGTATGCAAAGCAGACTCTACCGATCTGCCTTTACAGTAAGCATGTTGAGTGTACGATAAACGACTCCGAGGAATTTCACTCCTTATGTGCAGATCAATCAGCCTCTACAGGGTTTTCAGCAGGAACGAGGAGAGACTGATTGGTTTGAAATCCTTAGGGGATGCGTGTGAGATCTTACCTGCCTTAGGTATGAAAGTAACTCCCACAGCCCTCCAAGATCTGGGTGACTATAGATTTTATTGAATTTATTGCGTACAATAAATATTAAATTTGTAAAATAAATACAAACCAGTTTGTTGGAATTGGATTGGTGAAATAGTTTCTAAGTTATGGAGGTCACGCTTCTATTAGACAGACTGTACGTTCAATTTTATCTCTGTTTGCGATGGGCTTATATGAAAGTGAAATGATTAAAAGTTTCGGGTTTTTTTGTGAGCTATGAAAGTTTTCACGTCGGGAAAAAGTAATCATATACACGCATACATATGCATATCAAATATATATATATATATATATATGTATATATATATGTATATCAAATTCATGCGTAGGTATGCAACACACTAAACGCACCAACGCAAATGGTTCGAATAGAAATTGAGATATCTCAACGAAAGTAGGTACAATTCGTACACCATAGTTTTGTTTCTTTTTTTGCCCAAAACTGTTACATTTTAATTTACAAATGTCGAATGTGGTTTTCTTTAAAGAACTACCGAAAAGAGAGTTCGGACAGTGAATATACGCGTAAATATAGACATTCAACTATACATGCAAGTAACTCTTTGACCTCCGAAATTAACTGGAGCTGGAATAAAAAACATGTCACAGGAGTTTGCTTCTTAGACATTGAAAAAGCTTTCGACAAAGTGTGGATCGAAGGCCTGATATCTAAACTCATAGGCTACAAATTCCCGGTTCACCTCACCATTCTCATTTATAACATGCTGTCAAAAAAACAAAAAAATTCAGTACACATAAGTAATAAAAAAAGTAGTCGCGAATTTAATATAGCAAATGGTTCGCAACGAGGGACAGTAAATGCCCCAGTTCTTTTCAATCTCTTTATACTTGATATATAGCCTTTGCTGATGATATTGTCATTTACCATCCAGACAGAACAATAGAGGATATTAACAGAAATCTGCAACTGCAACACAATATTGTAGAAAATTTTGCAGCAAACTGGCATCTTAAAATAAATAAAAAGAAATACGAAAGCATTTTGTTTCGTCCACCTATAAAAAAATGCAACTCAAATATCAGAAAAATCTGGAAAAATCTTAAAATAATATCGAACGAAACCAGAATCCCTATTCAAACCACAGAGAGAATCAAATATCTCGGTATTCAGCTTGATAAATTTTTATACTATAACGATCACATTAACCTCCAAGTCGAGAAGACCGCAAGAGTTTTTCATATCTATAAAAAAATGTTTTCTTCAAAACTACTGCACAAGAAAGTCAAAATATTAATGTATCAAACCCGGGTAAGACCGATGATACTCAAATATGGTTGCTCAATTTGGTACAACCTTTCACCCTCATATATGGAACGGCTAAGGAAGCTTGAGAGAAGAATAATACAATCATGTACTTCCTTATACAGATCACAAAAGAGTAACTATACCAAATATATCTCGTATTCTAAACTTTATAACACGGCGAAAGTTCCCAGAATTGATTGTCATATTGGGTAGTCGAAAAAGTCTTTTCGTATTTTGTCAATAGATGTCGTTGGAGTCATCTATCTCCAGTGCTACCAATCACATTGTGTTATATCATATGGTGTTAGAAAGGTGACATTTTAAGCTTCATTTAGGTTAGGTTAGGTTGAAGCGGTTGTCCATTGTGGACACACTCAGGCTCGTAGCCCATTGTGATGCCGCATGGGGAAACTAGCCCTTATCCCTCCTGAAACCACAGTGTACTATTCACAAATTTTGCTAGATCCTTAATTTCGACAGAGCCGAGATCTTCTAATTCATTAAAGAAATGTTTGCCCAAATTGGCGAGTCTACGTCTGGATATAGCAGGACAATGGCACAGAAGGTGCGGAATCGTCTCTTCCTCTTCCTCGTCTAGACAACTTCTGCAGAAGTCATGTGTTTGCACACCCATTCTCTGGGCGTGCCTACCAATTAGGCAGTGCCCCGTTATGACTGAAGTCAGTATGTTGAGACTATGTTTGTCTCTCCTTAGTAGAAGTTCTGTGCGTTTAGCATTGAGAGTCGGCCACATCTGTCGGGCTATTTTGCAAGTGGCTTCGTTTCGCCATCTTTCATTCGCTATTCTTACAATTTCCTCGTGGATATGTAGTCTACATGTTTGCAAGGGTATACCTATATCAGTGTCAATGTGCTCATCAGTCAGTTTGGTGCCGATTTTCGCAAGTTCATCAGCTCTGCAGTTCCCCTCTATGTCGCAATGGCCAGGAACCCATGCTATCGTTAGGTGAAATGACTCAGCCATCTCGTTAAGAGATGTGCGGCATTTCATGGCTACCTTAGAGGTTGTCGACTGTTTAGTGAGGGATTTTATCGCCGCCTGGCTATCAGTGAAAATGTAGATATCATCACCAGATATCGCATCACACTCTACCAGTGTCACGGCTTTCATTATTGCCATCAGTTCAGCCTGAAAGACACTACAGTAGTTGGGGAGCCGAAAACTGAAGGAAATCCCCAGATGCTCGGAATACACACCCCCGCCCACCCTGCCATCGAGCTTTGAGCCATCTTCATTTAACCAAAACAAAATTAAGTTCGGAGAAATTGAAAAAAAGTTATAGCTGCTCAAAAATGAGTGAAAATAATGAAGAAATTCGCTATATTTTGAAATTTTTGTATAAAAAAGGGAAGAATGCCACGCAAGCCACCAATGAAATTTGTGAAGTTTACGGAGACGATGCTGTATCAGTTCGTGTAGCACAACAATGGTTGGCTCGCTTCCGTTCTGGAAATTTCGATGTGAAAGATGCACCTCGCTCCGGTCGACCCATCGTTGAAAAAGTCGATGAAATTATGGAAAAGATTGACCCAGACCGTCACATAAGCTGCCATGACATCGCTAAAGCACTAAACATTCATCATCAAATGGTTTTGAGCCATTTAAAAAAGGCTGGTTACAAAAAGAAGCTCGATGTTTGGGTACCACATGAATTGTCTGTGAAAAATTTAATGGACCGAATTAACATCTGCGATTCTTTGCTGAAACGAAATGAAATCGAACCATTTCTGAAGCGAATGGTGACAGGAGACGAAAAGTGGATCAAATACGACAATAATGTGCGAAAAAGATCATGGTGCAAGGGTGGTGAAGCTCAACAAATGGTCGCAAAGCCAGGATTGACGCCTCGAAAGGTTATGCTGTGTGTTTGGTGGGATTGGAAAGGAATCATCTACTATGAGCTGCTCCAGCCTGCTCGAACGATTGATTCTACACTTTACTGTCAACAACTGATAAGATTGAAGCAAGCAATCGAAAAAAACGGTCTTTTGATCAGCAGAAAGGGCGTCGTCTTCCATCAGGACAACGCTAAGCCACACACATCTTTGATGACTCGGCAAAAACTGGGAGAGCTTGGCTGGGAAGTTTTGATGCATCCACCATATTGCCCTGACCTTGCACCATCGGATTACCATTTGTATCGGTCAATGCAGCACTCCCTTAATGGAGTAAAGTTGGCTTCAAAAGAACCCTGTGAAAATTACTTGTCGCAGTTTTTCGCAGAGAAACCACAAAAGTTTTACACTGATGGAATAATGTCTCTAGAAGAAAAATGGCAAAAGGTGGTCGACCAAAATGGTACATATTTGGTTTAATAAAGTTCATTATAAATATAAAAAAAATGAGTTGAAGTTTGATTAGAAATACGAAAAGACTTTTTCGACTACCATATATTATAAATTTAATAAGAAAACATATCAGGCGTTGCCTATGCAATACCAATAACATATTAATAAGAGCGTTTTACTACGAAAGCGACGATTATTTCTCACTACCTATTTCTAATGGATTTGCACCTCCCGAATCCTTCTTATGCCTCGACAAAAAAGGCTTTATACAAAACGAAAACCACACGCCAATTATATGTATATCACATATTCAGAAGAACGAACAATAAAATAATCACATCAAAAACACTTAATGCAAATAATCAACGTTTTGATACGTATATTATATTTCAAGCTGCGACAAAATCGAATCCACCCTTACCATTATAAACTGCTGGTGGTTAACAAATGACACGCAACACTAACTCACACCACCTTTCTAGTCTGACTACCTTCTTTTACTACTTGAAACCTTTTATTATAAACAATAATCTATGCATCGTTTTTGTTCCCTTGCATCAAAGATATAAAATATTTTAATAACTTCTAAGTTAAAACAAAATTAATTTCAATACTAAGGAAAAGTTACTCGACATCAGATAATATAGGTACTTGAGAGCTCGTCTAGAGACATTGTACGCCACATCATTACTATACTAATACTATGATTTATTGTAGTACTTAACGTTATTAATTTGAAATAAATAAACAAATATAAAAAAAGCCGCACTAAACCCTGCAACTTGAAAATTAATTGATACAAGTTTTTCAAATTGCTATTAGTGTAGAAGGCATTCATTGTCAAATAAGCAGTTGAAACGCACATCTCACATATAATTTATTAGAAAAAAATCAAAAAATTGTTTTTATCTTCTGCTCAAATATGAACGAGACGTTATCAATAAAACGGTCCGCGGATGACATATGGCAAACATAAATTTTTTGTTTTTTGGTAGGACTGTTATAAGCTTACATGGCAAATTTCAGCGTGATATGTCACATAGTTTGTTTTCTGTGCTACTGTAAACAAGTCAAGCTCGAGTGTGTTCTTCGAATTCTCTTTTGTGACTTCAATTGTCTCAAAATGTTTTCCACGGAGCGGCAACTTGAGCTTGGGAAACAGGAAAAAGTCACATGGAGCCATATCAGGCGAATACGGTGCTTGCGGAACGATAGTAACATTATTTTTGTTCAAATAATCGCGAACAAGACGTGATGTGTGAGCTGGTGCATTATCGTGATGCAAGAACCATGAATTGTTGTCCCACAATTCCTTCCTTTTAAGACGAATGTTCTCGCGCAAACGCTTTAAAACGTCTAAATAATATTCAGCGTTAACCGATTTTCCAATTTGTGCGATTTTCAAGCACAATTTCCTTTACTTTTCCGATGTTTTCGTCGTTTACTGATGTTGCTGGACGACGTTCACGAGGCAAGTTTTCAACCGATATACGGCCCTCTTTGAACGATTTGTACCACTGGAAAACACGTGCACGCAATAGAGCAGAGTCCCCATAGGTTGTCTGCAACATTTTTAAGGCGTCTGAAGCCAAAATTTTGTTGGAATAACAAAATTCCAAACAAATTCTTTGTTCAACTTGAATTTCCATCGTTAAATTCGAAGAACACACTCGAGCTTGACTTGTTTACAGTAGCACAGAAAACAAACTATGTGACATATCACGCTGAAATTTGCCATGTAAGCTTATAACAGTCCTACCAAAAAACAAAAAATTTATGTTTGTCATATGTCATCCGCGGACCGTTTTATTGATAACGTCTCGTTCATATTTGATCAGAAGGTATATATAAAGGAAGAGAGTGAAATTAGGCTATAAGTTAGTTTCAAAATTATCACAGCGACTGTCTTTACTCAATAAATATATAATTTGAATTCTTTTTCAGCCATTTTAATATTTGAAAACTAAAAGAGGCTAACCTAACGAATGGTCGAATTTTTTTCATATGGATGAAAATGCACAACACCGCCACAGAAAAATGGTTTAAACAACGCGTTGCGTACCCAACAAAAAAACAAACTGGTACTTAAAATCGTTCCAAAAGTTATGTTTAAAAATTTAGACATTTTGAAGAAAATTTCTGGAATTTATCAAATTTCATGCCTTTGAAACTTGGAGTTATGCGGTTTTTGTTGTAGCATGAACTATATTTTTATAATAAAAAATAGTGCTAGTCATTATTTCTAATGTTTTCTGTTGCAAGACGGAATGAGCTTGTACTTGTAGGATTACAATAATCGGAATCAGTTCTACAGGAATCATGAATTGAATCAGCGATGTTGTATGCAATCTACATAAAGAACGATGCACGGGTCTAGAACGCTTCAGAACTGCAAAGTATTTTGTGACAAGACCGAACAGAAAACTGTCGAACTTTCTTTTGAAACTTGGAAGAAACGACGTTCGGTTGATGGTCGGTATTATTACAGGGCATAACCCAAGTTGGATTTATTAAGGTGACAGCATTCACCCAGCTGAATTTTTCGCCGTAGGTATGGCTTACGTCAAAATGATATGCTTTGTTTGTATGTATTGGTATGTTTACATTCGTATGTTTACATTTGATTACTGATTTTGACGTGATGCTTGGACCAAACGCAACAACAAATACATGTAGGGTTTTACTTATATGTGTTTGCTGTCACCTGTAATAAATTCGTCTTGGCATAACCCAAGGGATCAGCATATGACCACCATTGGAATCATTGACGACCCGATTTGCCTGTCTTGCTCAGAGGAGGCGGATAGCACTGAGCATTTTCTCTGTGAGTGTCCTGCCTTAGCTAGAGCAAGGCTACGTTTTTTTGTTTCCTATGTCATGAGAATGAGTAAAATTCGTTCTCTAAAACTGGAAGATAATTTAAGATATGTCAAAGAACCTGGCAAATTCCCACAAGACTAGCTATCTCTGTCTCTATTCTATCCTATGTCTTTCTTTCTGTTGCCTCTCTCATTTCCCCCTTGACTATCTACGCTTTTACTTTCCAGAGCTTTGAATTCAATGGTCTTTTTCGACTGAGTGTTTTTGGGGGTTACCAATCCATCGGTGCTCCTTGGCTCGCCTTTTCCTAATTTAAATATGTCGTCCGGCTATTATTATGAACCGTGTATGTAGCAAGCTGATGATATTAGAAGAGGTTGAGCAGTAAATCGCGATTGCTATTAATTAGCTAATTTTTTCTAGTAGACAATCGATACGAGTATCAACTAATATCCTTATTTCTGTCTTCCAGAGTCTCTTTAGACATTTTTTCAATAAGAATAAGAAAACCTATGGCCTTTCCGTGAATAATGTCCTTTGCGTGATTTAACACTTTATGCACTGCCACTGGCGTAGGATACAAAAAATAAGAATAGTTCTCTTTTTTACCGAGCGAGTATTGTTCGAACGCATCAAAGTTTAAAGATTGTCCAGATCCCGTAGGCTCACAATGGGTACCCATTAAAAAGTAAATACCAGTTGGGTTGCGGTGAGATCAAGCAGATTATAACAAAAACAATTCATACCAACAATATTTCCGTTTCTATTTTATTATCATTTTAAGCTCCAAAGCACTTAAAAAATCCCGATAATACATAGGCATAGAAATAATAAAGGCTTAGTGGCTCTACTGGCTATATAAGGCAGTACGAACGCACGCAAATGGACTAGCCCTGAAAGTGTTCGTGGTACGCCCCTGCTTGGTGCTTGAGGAAGAAAAAGCACCCGTCTGTGTAGGAAAGTCAAAGTGGAGTAGGATTTGGCTTCACTTTCTGTTTATATTTTGGCGCAGTGAAATAATTTTTTTGTATCCAAAGGCCACTATAGCCAAATGGTTGATGCGTAACTACTATTCCGCAGTGCGTAGATTCGAATCTCCGTGCATGAACATTAAATAAAAGAAAAAGTTTTTTCTAATAGCGGTCGCCCCTCGGTAGGCAATGGCAAGCCTCTCAGTGTATTTCTGCCATTAAAAAGCTCGTCATAAAAACCCCTTGCCGCTCGAAGTCGACTTATAACTGTAGGACTCTCCATTTGTGGAATAACTTCAAGATGTACACCACAAACAGGAGGCCAAACACCTAACAGAAATGAACACGATCAATTTGTATTGCTTTGTTTTCTATCCAGATATAATTAGTCTTGTTAGAAAAACATATGTATATTTCAAAAGTAAATTGCACGCTCACATTTGTAGGTGGGTCGTCATTAAGAAATAGCAGCTGTGCTAGCGCTAAATGAAATCTTTTATTAATTTCAAATTTAATATTAAATTGTGAAAGTTATGTTTACTCGTATTTGAATATTTGATCAAAGAAAAAACTGGTAAACGGAAAGGGAAAATATATTCTGATTGTTGAAAGCGGCACACAGTGGGCCAGGAGGAAAGCAAACACGAATACATAAGGTGTGCCTTACAACAAAAAGGAATACCTGACAATATTATCACCTTAAAAGCGGTGCAATACTAAGCCTTCGAGTGCCGAATCTCTCATGATGGAATCTTATCGGATGCCATCCAAGCCGACGCTGGCATAAGACAGGGCTGCATTCTATCGCTACTTCTTTCCTTGTTGTCATCGATGAGATACTAACTACATCGACCGACAATGCAGGAAAATGAGCAACCGAATTCAATGGAAGATTTCGAAGACCTAGATTTTGCTGATGACATCGGTCTATTCTCTCAACGCAAATCGGATATGCAAAGCAAGTTGAATGAACTTGTAAGACACTCTAGTGCCGCTGGACTTAAAAATAAATGCAAAGAAAACCAAACATTTGGCAGTACATACGAGCGATGCATTCTACAATATCGGAGAGGAAAATATTGAAAATGTAAACGATTTTCAATAACTTGGAAGCCAATTCGCGGCGGAAAGCGAAAGGATGTATCTACAAGATTGCAAAAAGCAAGAGCTGCACTTGCAAATCTTCGTCCGGTATGGCAGTCCAAGCAAATGCACAATGCAACAAAAATACAGATTTTCAACTCCAATGTTACATCAGTTGCTCTACGCCTTTTGAAATATGGTGTATGTCTGAATATAAAGCCGTGTACAAAATAAAAGCCTGGCAGCTAGTGAAAATGGAACAATTTCACCTTGGCCCTAGTGCTCCGCAACGGAGACGAAGGAATGATTATGACAGTCTACCAACAACGATGTCAGAATTTGGAATCCCCGTCAAAACTAAAACGGCAATGCAAGATGACGTTGCTCAATACCGAGAAGCGCCGTCGAGAGTTGGCAAGGACCTATCCGAAGCGGTTTAAACCAAACTGGGTAACGTCTCTAGGCAATATAACTGTCTTATAACCTAATACTGGGAAAGCATCGTGCTAGCCGGAGAACTTAATCACTCAGGCACAATTTTTTATAAGAGCGTATAATTGTTGGCGTATGCCGGTAATATTGGCAACCGCACTGTTAATTCTGCGTTGGAAAGATCAAGTGGAGAAGGACTTGGCTTCACTTAATGTGTCCAACTGGCGCCGGTTTGCAAGGCAAAGAAACGACTGGCGCGCTTTATTAAACTCGGCCAAAATCGCTTAACCGGTTATCGCGCCAATCAAGAAGAAAAGGAATTTATCAACAATTTTCTTCTTACATATATTATGACAACTTGCATATAAATATGGAGGTGTTGGCTGTTCAGGCCAAAATACACATATCTTATTCGCACCCATTTTACATTATTCGATGTCCAGTTTCAAAAAATTATATTCTACACGTGGCTCTTATTGGATCCACCATTTTAAGTTTTTAAAAACTGGCTCTAGATTTGTAACCGATGATCTCAAAAACAGCCAAATCTATTGAAATCTTGACTTCCGGCCACTTTTGCCTATCTTCAGGCCCACTGTGCATTTTATTTACGCATTTTCTGCGTCATTTGTCACGTTTAATTATTGCTCTGATTCCATTGAAATCGTTCATTAAAAGAAGGAGTAAAACTCATGGAAAGTTCAATATACAGGTTTAGTATAAGCTTTTTTTGCCAGATATTATACCCGTATATTAAGTACAGCATGAATTTACTACAAAAAAGTAATAGCCGCATGTAATTGTAAATCTTTAAATTAGCAATGCACGCGCTCTCGTGAATCTTCAATTCATGTCCGTTCATAAATACATAAGTAGTGCTACAACATGCACAGGGTGGTTCATATACAAGTTTCTTTTTGAGTAACGCACTAGAGATCATGACTAACAATATGAAGCTCAGTTTTTTGTAAATTGTCGTACATTTTCAAATCTAGGTTGAAAAGAGCGATACTTCTACCATAAAAGAGGTATTTTTATTGAGTTTAAAAATCTGGTGACAATTTCTCAAATTCAGACATGTTTTGCAAATAATGTCGACCGACGTAAATTATAAATCTTTTTAAGATATGGTATTGCGTAGGGGAATAAGTTCGTAGCGTTTTTACCGAAGGCTGTTATTTAAACAAAAAACAATAATTATATCAATAAGTCAATCAATTATATATTTTCCATGGCTGTTTACAACTTCTTCCCACCTCTCAACCAATTTGTTGATGCCGTTCCGCCAAACATCGCCTGGTCTGGTGGCAAAGAAGTTGTTGAGCCAGTTCTTAAGGACCTCTTTGTTATCGAAAGTAACGTCCTTTATATGGTTTAACAGGCAGCGGAAAAGATGGTAATCGGTCGGTTCAAGGTTCGGAGAATACGGCGGATGCTGAAGGATCTCCGATTCGAGCTTCAAGCTCTTGGAGAGCGACTTTGACGACTTGTGCAACATGGGGTCTGTTACATTGTCGTGAAGGAGTATGGTTTGATCATGTCGATCAGGTCTTGTCAGTCGAACAACCTCATTCACGGGATGTGGCTGGGCAATGTAAAGCTCCTTGTTGACTGTGGCATTTTTTTCGACTATTTCCCAGTGCACCATGCCCCCGAGCACCACCAAACAAGTATCGTGATCTTCTTTGGATGAAGATCCGACTTGATTCTCGACTTTCGCGTATCTCCTGGAGCCACCCACTTCTTTTTTTGCTTCATATTGATGTATAGGCACCATTTCTCATCTCCCGTAACAATTCCGTACAAAAAGCGAAATTTAGGACCGCGTATTGCTCGATGGCGAGCGAGATGCTAAGCAGTAATTTAAAGGCGAATTTCTTTGTTTTTTTTCGTTGAGCTCGCATGGCAGGTGAAGGTGATTCAGAATCATTTTATGATCACAGCTCATTTTTTCTGCCAATTCACGACTGGTTTGGCGACTGTTCTCCTTCAAAAGCGATTTGAGACGTTCTCCATAGAACTCAGAAGGCCTGCCGCTGCGGGATGTATCATCGATTTCAAAGCCGCCATTTTTGAACTTAGCAAACCATTTTCGCGTTTTAGACTCGCCTATGACAGATGTCGCAAATTTCCCAGGCTGCTTCGGCAGCTTTTTGACCTCGATGAAAAGCAAAGAAGCGCAGGTCTCGAAAATGTTGATTTTTGCCTCCTGGGTACTTCCATTTCTAAGCCAACAAAACTAATAAAAAATTAAATAACACAAAAATATAATTAACTCAGTTTTGTGGAGCAGAAAGAGTTTTATCGAATGAATACTGAACCTTTGCCAAACAGAAAACAGCTCGTTGTAAAATAAAAGAAAATATAAAAACGCTATGAACTTATTCTCCAACCCAACAAATACCCAATTTAGACATATTGTTGGGAATTAGTGGATGAGTAGCCCAAAAACCGTAGGTAGAGTAAATAGGTGGAAATGGCAGTTAGTCTCTTAGACCTATCGATCTATTGTGATACCACAGTAGAAGTTTATCTGCTACTCCTCGCTAAACCAATTTTGTTTAAGGTAAAAACCCATTGATCTGGCTGACACTTATGTATATACCTAAGGCCATCTCTATCATTCAAGAACGATGAGCCAAAGTAACAGAGAAGATGTCTGACAGACTCTTTCTACTCCTTATTCCTGCAACTTCTGCAATAGTCGAGGTACATTCAATCTCTGAGCACGTCGACCTAGGAGACAGTGGCCTGTGATCAAAACAACTAACATAGAGACGTGTTTTCCTTGACCGATTAAGTTGCGCCTTTGAGCGTCTTAGGGTTCCATTTTGGCCAAATTCATTTTGTAGCATTACATGACAATGCTGCTTGCACCACGCAGTTTGCAGATTGAGAAGCGTGCATACCTACAATCTCCATATCAAAGAGGCAGGCGAGTGGTAGTGCCCTTTCTCGCTAATTCCTCTGCCTTACAATTTCCTGGTATATCACTATGCCCTGGCAGCCATATCAAATAGGTGCGGAAATATTCCGCCAACTCGTTAAGAAACACCCGGCATTTGCGAGCAATGATGGAATTAGTGACAATCCCACCAAGAGTTTTAAACGCCGCTTGGCTATCGAAGGGTATATAGATTTCTCACTAGACTCCTACTTCATTAATGGCTAGAATTTACGCCTAAAATATGATACAGGGATTAGGAAGACGAGCCGAAACGCTGACTTTCGGCTTCTTTATCATCAAGCTTTGAGCCATCAGTAAAGAACCGTAGGCAGTTTTCCCGACCAAGTACATTGTGGACCCACTCACGTCTAGCGATTTCTAGTACTGAATAGCCTATTTTAAAGTATGGTTCAATGAAACAACGGTCAACAGGGTTGTTTGTACCCAGACCGAGTATTATGGCCGATTGTCCAACCCCTAAATCGCGTCATTGATTAGTAAAACCGTAAAAATCGGAGGAATCGTTCTTCAAAAATTACAATAAAAAATTTGTTCCCTAAAAATTTTAGATAAGAGAAAATATTTGTAAGTACAGTATATTTTATTCTAAAAATATTTAAAAACTTTATAAAAATGTTAAAATGAAACACAGATATTTCACTTTAAAAACTTCTTTACTCTACTTCATTCTGAGAGTTTCTTCTGTTTTTAAGTTGCAGTTAAATGACCTTAAAATGCCTGTTCATAATTACCCCGAATGTAGTTCATATTCATCCCGAATTTCATGGCCAATTCAAGGCCAAAGATGTCAGAAAATCATGATTTACAAAATCCACCTTGGCTTTTCATTAAGATAATACAAAAAACAGCGATGAATTATTGATTTTTTATTGAACATTAACTCAAGTGATGAAGATCAAAACGTACATTTTCGAAAATACAATGTTAATGGGTCGGTGAAACGGCGGCAACTTTTCCACTCATCATTGTTCAGTCATTCACATTCACACTGTCACTGAACTTGTAAACATCTCTTCTCGCTGACTTAACTATTGTTGGAGAGGGTTGACTCGCTTTTACTTGGCTTTTGGTGATACCGCATTCACAAAAATAAATTCGGTTTCGTTCTAATCTGTACTCTTCAGCCCACGCACACAAAGCTCATCATTCGTAACCTCGTCCACTTGACATATATAAGCAAAGTAAGTTTTATTTCTTCGGTCGTCAGTTAGGTCAACGAGGCTTAACATAGTTGGATAAAATTGATCAACTGAAGGTTTCAGATGCGATATCTTCTTCAATTCTTCAGCCTCCATTGTTTGAATGAAGTCTTGAAAATCGTCGGAGTCTACTTTTTCAACGTCAGAATTTCATCTGAAATGGCCGGAAATACTCTGAAAGAAATGTTCAGGATTACCCCATAACTAGAGAAATGTGGGGTAAATATTAACACTCTTCTGTGAATCGGAAAGGACGAAAATCTGCCAAAAATGTATCGATAAATGCCCCGATTTATTATAGGTTTGGTTGAGAACAACATCTAGATTATATACCTGGATTTCCTGTGATGAGGCAGTCACAAAATTGAGCACACAACAAAATGATTTTCACTTTTCGCGAGATAGTGGACTTTGATAATAACTTGAATGTTGTCATGAACCAACTGACCCTGCACAAATAAGGCATCGTACGGAGTTTCACCAGACATCTTGAGAACCTAGACTTCGCCGATGGCATCTGCCTCCTCTCTCACAAACTCTCTGACATGCAAGCGAAGGCGGACAGATTAGTGGCGCTGGCACGCACTGTCGGACTGGAGGTCAACATTGACAAGACCAAGGCTATGAGAGTTAACCACAATAACGCGAGGCAGATATTGGTTGACGGATACCCGGTGGAATTTGTCGAAAACTTCTGCTACCTCGGCTGCATCATCACGGCAGATGGTGACGCAGATGAAGATGTCAACTGCAGGTTAAACAGAGCAAGGGTGGCATTCGGGCGAATGCATACAGTATGGCGGCGCACTAAACTACGAATATTCGGCTCATACATGAAGTCCGTATTCTTGTACGGAAGCAAAACATGGCTCGTCTGTAACACCATCACATAGAGGCTGCAATCTTTCGTCAAGAAATGCCTTCGCATCATCTGCAGAATATACTGGACAAACGCCATCAGTAAATACGCATTGTTGAGATTATCGAATTAGGAGCCCATCCTTAGGCAAATCAAACACAGAAAGTGGCGATGGATAGCTCACACGTTGACAAAACCACCAGATAGCATCACGAGAATGGCACTGGACTGGTACCCGCAAGGGAACAGAGGTCGCGATCGACCAAAAAACACATGGAAAAGGTCGATGTTGTGCGAACTAGCAGATGCCGAAGTCTAATGGGACGGTGCAAAATCAACAGCACTGAACCGTGTACGATGGCAGAGTCTTGTCGAGGCCCTATGCTCCCGAGGGGAGTGAACAAGGAAAAAAATAAAAATAACTGGAATGGCGTAACCAGTGTTGCTAAACTGGCGGAAAACAGCTGTTAGTTATCAGTCGAGTGGTGAACTATCACATTTTAATACCTTTTGGTTTCTACGCTGTTCATAGGAGCGCTAACGGTATTTGTTTGGAATTACACCATGCTCATATTTACCCCTACCCAAATTTTCTACATTGAATAAAACTCAACATTTAAAAAAAATTGTTTTTATATTTTTGCGGTTTGTTTCTTATTAAACTCAAGCCTACAAATAAAAAACAAAATGTACGACAATCGCTTCTATACGCAACTTCTACAATTTACCATAAAATTTATTTTAGTTAATTTCATTTTATTTTTAAAAATAAACTTGTACTTGGACTACCCTTTACATAACTAAGTTCATTTGTATAATACGCATCACAAGTCTGAAGTATTTAAAATCAATGTACAACATAGCAGATGCATGTCCACTAGGCAGAGGAGTTCATTATCAGAAGTATTTCAAACTTTTACCGGGCGGCATTGTTTTTTTGTTTTCTTGCAGCACCTAACTCTGTATACTCGTAAATGTGTGCACATTCGTGCATACGCACATTTATATTCTCGCAATGTAAACAAAATGCCTCACGCGCTAAACAGCAAGACAACTTGAAAGCCTGGCTTAAAACTTTCAGTTTCATTCACAGTTTCTGTCGCTCAGCGCGTGAACCACGCATGTACATGCACACGTATGTCCGATGCACACACCCAAGTGCCACCAAAAGTGCTGATTATGCGTTTAAATGCCATTCAACCGGTTCACAGATTACAACTATGAACGAACAGCTAAAGGCACTTAGAATGCTGCGTCAGAAGATCAACTCCTTTCTCTCATATTTTTCTAAGTATTCGTATTTTTTCTTAATTTTCTATCTGATAATGACACAGAAAAGCACAGGTAACAATTTGCGACTCCACTTTGGTGTTTGGTGGATTGGCCGGCTAATGTTCTAAGTGCTAGGTAGTAAAGCGATAATCAAATGTAGCAGGAATACTCGACTATTTTGCACGAAATAAAAATTTGTGAATAAGAATAAGGTCATTAGAAAAATTGCTCAGTGCTCCTGTGAACAATTAAATTCTATTTTATCATAAAGTAATTAAAAAATAAAATAAATAATTGGCGTGTGCACTTCTGTTAGATGTTTGACCGAGCTCCTCCTCCTATTTGTGGTGTGCGTCTTGATGTTGTGCCACAAATGGTACATTTTTAAGCCGACTCCGAACGGTAAATGGCTTTTTATGGCAGAAATACACTCGGTGGTTTGCCATTACCTGCCGAGGGGCGACAGCTATTAGAAAACACATTTTCTTAATTTTGGTGTTTCACGGAGTCTCGAACCTACGACTTCCGAATGGTAATCACGTACCAACTCAGCTACGGTATTTCTTTGCGGCGAATAGTTGCTTACGTTGGTTCTGCTGTACTACTCATAATCGCCAACTTCGACGAACTATTAGGCATTCAGGCATTATGGTTCAGGTTTGGTGCTGCTTCTCCGAAAAAGGATTTGGCCGTTTATTTGTGTTTACCGCCAACTTCAATGCAGTTTTGATGAATAAAATTTACCAAAAGCATTATTACTGGTGTAAGTTTGGTAGAACTAGGCACCATTGGATTTTACAAGACGATAACGATCCCAAGCATCGAAGCCGAAGGTGTGTAGTGTGGAAGCAGAGAATAGAATCCGCTTCACAGTCGCCTGATGCCAACTCTATTGAAAATGTTTGGCCAATAGTTAAGCAAAATCTAAAGGGAAAACAAATATGAGTTGTCAAAAAGTTATCAAAGCGAGTTCGGCTGACTTGGATCTGGATACCTCCACAACTTCCGCAGAAATTAACGCAAACTATGACTCAAAGATGTGCAGCCATTATAGCCAATGGCGGTGACTATAGATTTTATTGAATTTATTGGGTACAATAAACATTAAATTAGTAAAATAAATACAAGGCAATTTGTTAGAATTGAAGTGGTGAAATAGTCTCTCAGTTAAGGCAGCCACGCTTCCATTAGATTAACTGTATATAATATTATAGTTAATAGATCTACTTTCCCCGTCTCTCAGCTTTAATTCGTACAGAAGCTAATTTACCTAGTTTTTAAACCATTTCCAAAGCATTTAAAATATTATATGAATACTGAGTCACGCCCAGTGAAGACGGCGTGCATTCGCAATAGAAGGCTTCAATCTAAACACCAGGCAGCTGTTGGCGCACCTCTTCTGTAGCAGTAACCTATGTATGTACATATTAATTATCTAATTACTTTGTAGCCACACCTCGTATGACTCCGCTAAAACTTCACAAATGTAATGATAAGCAGATGCCTACAGATGTCTAAACTTACCGGATCCGACATATTTTATGAGCATTTAACGCTGACACCATCTATTTTACTGGTACGCGCAAATTACAGTCTTGGCCAAAAGTATTACGCACCCTATTAACTTAAAATACTTTGGCATCAATGTAATAATGGTGGTCAATGTGTGAATAATCTTAAGTGCAAAATCATCAAGCGGATATAAATAATTTCTTTTTATCGGAATGTTAAAAGAAAGTGAACTTTTTTACGACGAAAGTGTGAGAATCCAAGTTTTAAGTGAGAAGGAGAAGTCTCATGCTGAGATTGTTAATTTACTAGGATGTTCGCGGTGCGCAGTCGAATGTGCTTTTAAGCGATTTTCGCAGACAAAAATCCAGCATAATAAATCAAAAAGTGGAAGAAAACGCCTCATTAGTGTACGGAAGACTGAAAACTTATACGCGGGTCTCTTAAGGAACGTAAAATATCCTCTTCTGCCCTTGCAACTGGAATTGGAAAATTTGTTAGTGCTCGAACAGCTAGAAGAAGGCATCTGGAAGCAGGTTTAAAATAATGCAAAGCCCGAAAGAAGCCTTGGTTTTCAGAAAAAAATCAGAAAAGTTATTTTCTTAATGTACATATATTTAAGAATACACACAGAAAATTTAATTAAATTTGAAAAGGCGTTTCAGAGTGCTTGAAAGCACAAGGCCGAAGCGGCAGCGCGTTTTTCTCAAAATGGAGTTTTTAAAGTCGGTGACCAACATTATTCGAAAAAGACTAAGCCGATTAGTCTTAAATTTTAATACGAGCTTCTTAAATGTATTTTTTAGTAATTAATCGAAAATTTTTCTCACCGATATATATTTTTCTTTTAACAATTTAAGTCCGAAATTTTGGTCAAAAATCGATTTTTTTTTTTTTTGATAAACCGCCATTTTGTCAAAAAATTTATTTTGCTTATTCCTTCGATTAATTACTAGATTTAACATAACTTTACCGAAATCTGTTTGGTTTTTTAATTTCAGAGGATCCAGTTCAGAGATATTGGTCACCACAAAACGTCTTTTTTGAGAGGAGCTTCCGGAGATCATCTGTGGCTCCTTTCCGAATAAATATTTTTACTAACACAAAGTCTTAAAATACAGTTAAAGATAGCATAATATGTGTTCAAATTTTTAGATCAATAAATTTAAATGTTTCCTCAGAAAAAATTCTGAAAATTTCGCTTTTTTCGGCCTTCAAACTATATATAACCCCTTAAAATGGGCTCTCTGATACCAACATTTTTCTGAGGAAGATTTTTCGAATGTTCTGTGGTCTAATGAATCGAACTTCGAGACAAGCTTAATTTACATCATTTAAAATATCAAGGGCGGCCGCCGTAGCCGAATTTCTTGGTGCGCGACTACCATTCGGAATTCACAGAGAGAACGTAGCTTCGAATCTCGGTGAAAACACCAAAATTAAGAAAAACATTTTTCTAATAGCGGTCGCCCCTCGGCAGGCAATGGCAAACCTCCGAGTGTATTTCTGCCATGAAAAAGCTCCTCATAAAAATATCTGCCGTTCGGAGTCGGCTTGAAACTGTTGATCCCTCCATTTGTGGAACAACATCAAGACGCACACCACAAATACGAGGAGGAGCTCGGCTAAACACCCAAAAAGGGTGTACGCGCCAATTATATATATATATTATATATAAAATATCAACAATGATAGCTTACTATCCTAGTCTAATTTCGAGGAAATAACACAAATCTTATAAAACGATTTTTTTCCTTTCCTACAGGTACATGGAACACCTGGTGTGACGCCCATGATTCGACGGCTTGCTAAATACTACCACCCAGATTGCGTGGTACCAACTGTTAAGCATGGGGGAGGCAGCATTATTGCATTATCTGGTGCTGTATGATGTATGGCTGCTGATGGTGTCGGCGAAATGTTTATTTGCAAGAGTCTCAAGGGCCCTCAAAAGTACATTAATGTAAAGGGTGGTTAAATTTTAAGGGCCGATGTTGAGTGTGAACCACACCTAAACGTCATTTCAGACTAACTCAATTTGAATCATGGAAAGATACACAATCGAGCAACGGGATAAAATTATTCAGGCTTATTATGAAAACGGGCGTTCAAATCAAAATGCGTATCGCGCACTTCGTGATTTTTTCGGTCAATTTAATCGTCCAAATGTACATACAATTGGAAAAATTGTGGAAAAGTTTGAGCAAACCGGGTCTGTAGGAGATGTAAAAACAACAGTGCATGTTCGTACAGCTCGTACTGCAGAAAATATTGCTGCTGTTCGCGATAGTGTGGTTGAAGAGCCATCCACCGAGGCCATTTGGCCGACATTTTGTTCCATACGTAATTGAACCATACCAATATTATCATAATAGAGAGAAATGATAATAATTTTCTAAAAAAATTGTATTTTATTCAAAGTCAATACCGGCCCTTGAAACTTAACCACTCTTTGTTAGAGGCTTAGAGACTATACTTTTGCCTTCGTTAGCACTCATTTTCGGCGACACTAATTTAGATAGAGTTCAATTCCAACAAGACAGTGCTCCCTGTCACAAATCAGCGGCTACGATGAGTTGGTTAAGAGACAATAACATTGTTTTGCTTGTTTGGCCAGCACAGTCTCCAGATCTAAGCCCCATAGAGCACATGTGGGCTATTTTAAAATGTAAGATAAAGGAACGTAGCATGCCCCAGAGGATTGCTGATGTTACCAAAGCAAAGGGTGATCCTACTAAATGTTAATGTTCACAATCACAATCACAATCATAATCACAAATTCCTTTTATTTGTACTGATGCTTACGACATAGACATAGCGCAGCAAATAAATGGGTCATGTCGTCCGAATGGATACAAATGCTCCGGCTCTGAAAGTATTCGATGCGATACCAGCTGGTGATAGCTGAGGAAGAGGAAGGCCTCCTCTAGGAGGACATGGCTTCGCTTGGTGTGTCCAACTGGCGCCGGTTAGTATGAGAAAGAAACGACTGTGTTAAACTCGGCCAAAATCGCGTAAGCGGTTATCGCGCCAATTAAGAAGAAGAAGATTAATAAAAGATCAATACTTCACTTTTTAAAACGAAAAATTCAGAAATTATTGGGCTGCCTAATACTTTTGCCCAAGGCTGTATGTATGTATGTACGGTATGTAAATTTGTACATTTACACTCACTATTTCTTCTTATTATTTTTTTTTCGATTAAGTATTTATTTTTGCACAACTTCATCTTACGTCTTTCCAAAACTTCTATCATAAATGTAGGTTACAATCTTACTCACGTCATCTCTCGTCTGGTTGTGAGTAAATTACTATCACAATTATATGGCATTTTATATAAAAATAAATCGTTCGATACATACAGACACCTGTTAAACTAACAATTTAATTATTACCTCGCGGCCGTCGTTAGCATCTCTTTTCAGGCGAGCACTCCATGAAATGTAATCATACGTAAATACCTGCTCGTTTATGGAAAGGAATAGGATCATTATGTTTAAAGTTTACAACGTTTTTTCTTATGAAATTCATAATTATTTGCATGAGAAGAATTGCTTTCATTTGCACGAACTTGCCTATGTTTATCCAGATATATACATACATACATACATACATATGCCTATGCAAACAATTGGCTATCCTGTTTCCTCGTTATGAGCTCTTGCTTGTGGCCAAATATGTACAAGTCCACATGCAAACAACCGAGTAGGAAAAAGTCAAAGGAGATATGTCTGCATATGATATATAATAAAAAGGAAATCCAACTTGATTTAATATCGTTTTATTAATTTTATAATTAAAAGAAATTGTAAATCATAAATGAAATCATTCAAAAACAAAATACAATTCTACACTTTATTTTGTCTTCTAATAGTGATGTGACCCAATGTATTCGATTTTTTTTTGTTTAATTCATAGTGTTTTATTGGAGGACGGCTCCATATGTTTTTTTGTTTTTGTTCTTTTTCTCTTCTATCGTACACGGTTCTGTGCTGTTGTTTTTGCGCCGTCCCATGAGATGTCGGAATCTGCTAGTTCGCGCAACATTGACCTTCTCCCAGTGTGTTTTGGTCCACCACGACCTCTGCTCCCTTGCTGGGTTCCATATGTAGAAGTCCACGAAAGTGGGGAAATTCACTGATTGCCATTCATTTGATAGTGCAAGCAGCTCACATCTTCCGGACATAGACCAATTATCATCTACGTAGCTTCCGAGCACCCGTTCGATAGTGAACTAATGTGAGAAGGCGAAGCTGCAATGAAAACACGAACAAAGCCTCGGATGAGAACTGCTCTTCCTGATGACGACCTAGTGACCCATGCAAGACGATGACAATGACGCCTCATCGGACGTCACTTGGAGTGTTTGAGAGAAAGATTCTGCGGAAGATTTTTGGACCTTTGCACGTTGGTGACGGCGGGTATCGTAGGCGATGGAACAATGAGCTGTATGAGCTCTACGACGACATAGACATAATGCAGCGACTTTGTTGGCTGAGTCATGTCGTCCGAATGGATACAAACGCTCCGGCTCTGAAAGTATTAGATGCGGTACCAGCTGCTGGTAGCAGAGGAAGAGGAAGGCCCCCTCTGCCTTTGAAGGATCAAGTGGAGAAGGACTTGGCTTCACTTGGTATGCCCAACATGAGATGATGGGACTTTTGGCGCTCTAGAAAAAGTGCCAATATTATTCTTCTTTATTTATAAATCAGGAAAATTGAAATTGAAATTGGAAATGAATTCCACTGCCAAATTACATATAACTAGTCATTTTCTACTAATAGAGGAATTAACTTGAAAACGAGTCCGTTTTCCTACAGGCCATACAACAATTCAAAACATTAAATAGTGGAATGTCACAGTTGAATCAAATATAATTATTTTAGCATTTTTATCGCTGTGATTTTTCGTTAATCTTAAAAACAAAAGAGAAAATGTGCGAATGAAGGAAATAACTTGTGGAAGAAAACAGAAAGTCCACACATCATTCAATGCAAGAACATGCGACTATTCAGCCATTCATTTTACAGAAGATTACGTTTTCTTGTAATAAAAATAAAACAGGAAAATTATTTTACTATAAGAAGGAAATAAAATTACAATGACATGTAAATCGATGATTTAAAAGTGGGAGATAAATCGGAGCCATTTTCCTATAATCCGACAATTTGGAGAATTCGCAGGCCAGAGCGGTAAAGCAGCTTCGAAGAGCTTAGAAAGGGCAGCAAGGGTTCTTCAAGGTACAAGTATACCACGATAAATATAACTGGACTGTCACTCCCTGCGGACATTTATTCGGCAAGACATTGCTTCTAAAAGTAGAGGTAAGAGCAGATACCTACACTTTCGGATTTACTGATTTTTGTGATTGCTACCTAATTTTTTTTTATATTAAAGAGAGCGGTCAACACCATCAACCAAAAAAAATTAAAAATTCAATCACGGAATGACAGTGAAATTTCATGAACGCTCATAACATTAGACAAGAAAAAAAGCAAAGGAATATAAAAATAAGTCACTTGCTTTCTGGAGCAACGTCATTTTTAGCGACAAGAGTTACATTTAGCAACATTTTTCAATCCGATGGAAGGATTCAGTAGAGATTTGCCAGCTTTTGTGCATTCCGGCAAGACGTGCGACACGATTGTGGCACTCTCTCTGTAAATGCAGACAATCAATACGACTATCAGCCAAGTGTGGTGCGACAACAGGCGAAACGGACTCATTCTGACATTCCTATTAGAAGGATATGGCACTATCCGGCACGCACAGAGATCATTTACAGTCAGCACTTATACCCCTGATCCATGATGAAAAGATTTTTACAGGTGTGGCCAACATCAGACCGTTAACGGGCTCTCTTAAGAATTTGAAAGAATTAGCTGATGGGCTGACATAGCAGTGGTGATGAATCGGTTTGTTTATGAAGAAAGTACGACTGTGCAGACTCTCTGCAAACGGAGATGCAGGAACTCGGATTTCATGACCTAGCAAATGCGGACGATGTCTGTGCGCTGGGCATGGGATAAGTCCTTAAGAAGGTTTTGCATGAAAGTGCAGAGAATTCTGAATAAAATCGACGACTGGTACACGAAACAATGTCTTTTCGTCAATCCGTACAAAACTACCTTAGTCTTGTTCACAAAAAAAAGGAAATTGGAAGGGCTTAGTCTTCCAGCACCGACACTCAGTCCCTCTGAGAAAATTAAATATATAGGAGTAATGTTGGATAAGAAACTGACTTGGACGACACATGTTTCGCTGAAGGTGAATCGCGCATTAAGGATTTTTAAACAATGCCGTAGAGCCTTTAGCAAAATCTAAAGTCTGAAACCTGCTGTGGTCTGGTGGGCATACACAGCACTTATCAGGCCAATCATCACCTATGCCTTTGTGGTTTGGTGGTGAAGGACTCTGGTTAAGTCCACACTTCGGGAACTATTCAGGCTACAAAGAAGCGTATGTTTGTTTATGCATTACGGGTGCCATGCATGAGTACCTACAACCCCCGGCGATGCCCTAAATGATATGCTTGATTTGCTCGCCTTGGATTTTAAGATACAACAGGAAGCAATAAAATACAATGTGTAGAATCCATAAATATGGTTTCTGGAGTTACCAAATCTCTCGACATTTTAAAATTTCAATTTCAACGACTATGTTCGGGATATACGAAAAAAATCAATGTAGTTTTCGCTCAACTTACTTCTTTGCCGTCTGAACAACGACTGATTGGGCGAGTATGTGAATGCGGGTGAAATGAGAGGACAGGTTTTACACCATAGCTAATCTATCATCCTTTCTTTTGTCGGGACAACTAGCAAGTGCAGTACTCAGACACAATTAAGTCCATTGTACTACACTTGGTTTCCCTTTTAATTTTCATTAAATCTACCCGATCTCCGAAGAAATCTGAGTAGATCTTGTGGTGCCAAGGAGCCAAGGTGGTGGCTTCTTAACACATCAGTGCCAAAGACCTCAAACCTGATTCGAGCGAAGGCGGGGCAGATGTACAGGAAGTGGTCCGCCGTCTCCACATACTGGGCAGAGTACACTGTCTGAGATGCCTACCTTTTCCAGGTACTTCGCCCACAGAAAGTGGCTCGTCATCAGTCCAACCAGCTGTTTGTACTCCCTTTTGCTTAATGACAGGAGGATTTGCGACAGTCGATCGGGCATGACAGGTAACATCAGTTTATTCCTTCTGCAGCCTCTCTCAGCCTGCCAAGCTCGCTTGTGAGTTGTAGTAACCCATTTGCTAGCCGTGGCTTTGATGGCTGCAGAAGGGAGTGGCAAGATGGGCTCTGAGGCAATTTCTTTATTCTAGCTAAGGAGTCAGAGGTCTCGTTACCCACGACACCCACGTGCCCCGGGAGCCATGTTAGCATCAGGCTATTATATCTACCGACAAAGTTCAGCCTGGATTTACAGGACTCGACTACCTCTGATGTGGTTGAGGGGCTGTCTAAGTCCATAAGCGCAACTAGGCTGTCGCTGCAGACACCTCTTCATCTAACATCCTTACTTGTGATCGAGAATATGGGTTTTCCCATATTTCTAACTGAACTTAATAAAATGTAGCTGATTAGGTGAAATAAAATTTGATAATTGGAGGGCAATACTATGTATTAAGATTTGAAGTCTCACAAATCTTAAAAAATTGATGAAGTTGTTGATAGTCGTCGCTTATATTTAAAGTTTCATAGTTCCAAGTTATGGCGTCCAAAGTTGAAAAATATTGATAGCATTTACGGACAAGCTGAGCTCTAGAGGAAACTTGTCGAAGAGATTCATTGAAAATCAAGTTGAAAGATTACTAGCCGTATTACTAGAAATCAGAAAAGATAAAGTTCGCGTAGCCAAATTTTCTATAGCCATCTTTGAGCTATCAATCTAAGAAATGTGTGGAGCTTAATGTATAAAATGTGCATACATACATACACACATATGTACATATATATCTAAGATAAAAGTGCTAAACCCTCGAAGCTGATTTACATCATATCTGTACACTATTGCAACGAGCCGTTAGTCGCCTTTATTGCAGCTAAAGCAAAACGCATTTTCTTTGTCATTGAATTCCAGTTTCTTCTAGGAGCATGTAACTACCCGGCATTCAGGTAAACTACAAGCATTATAGGTATTACCACTACTAACAGCCTTCAACGGCATCTGTGTTGGCGCAAAATGGAAAAGTTTACGAACGGGCAGTTGTTCGATGGAGGTCTGCGCGTGCGTTACGCTGTCGATGAAAATAATTCAGTGCGTTCAATTATCATTGCGTTCAATATATTTTATTAAGTTGCTAAACATTTCACAAAAAATAAATTACATACCTGTGCTTAGTCAGAAACAAATTTCCAAACCACCCACAAAACCGCAAAATATGAGTGTATAGAATTGCGGTAATTGAATGTGAAAATGCAATTCTAAAAATGTGAAATTGAGTGAATAAAAAATTCCTTAATGTATAATGAATGTAATTCAAAGTAAAACAGTTTTTTTAATGTAATATGTGTTCTTAAAATCCGTACATTCAAAGAAGTGAAATGTTCATTGTGAAGTGAAACTTTCTATTCCCAATGCATTGATTTGTTGAGTTTATATTTGAAAAGACAAGTTTTTAAGAATTTTTGTCAAAAAAAAGTTAATTTTTTTTTGTCAAACAGCAATACTTTGCATAAAAAGTGATAGTAGTTTAAAAAATTTCCCAAATTTTGGCAAACCTGCATTTGAAGGCATATAAATATTTTAGTGCGAAGGGCGCATGTCCTGTGAACCAAGTTTCACTGGTCAGCGAAATCCTCAAAATGACTTCAAATAAGAAACTCAACGCGTGTTCGTTGCCCAAGAATAAAATAATATAAATAATTGGCGCGTACACTTCTGTTAGCCGCTTGGCCGAGCTCCACCTCCTATTTGTGGTGTACGTCTTTAGGTTGTTGCACAAATGGAGGGACCTACAATTTTAAGTCGAATTCCATTGGCAAATATTTTTTCTGAGAAGCATTTTCGTGGCAGAAATATACTCGGAGGTTTGCCATTGCCTGTCGAGGGGTAACTCCCCTATTAGAAAAAACTTTTCCTATTGCCCTAAAACCTACTAAAAGGTATTGAAGTACCAACACCAAGTTTCACCGCGTGAATACCCAACGGACAATGTTCGAAAAGAACAGCCAAAACATACGAGTGTTGCAGCTTTGTTAGCCTTAGAAGCTCCCTCGAGCATCTACAGTCTAACCGTGGCCAGAAGGATTTCGCGACTTTACACGTTTGTGTGTTTATCCTGCACTCACTGGTTTCAAGTTGACATGAAATCTACCTTACCAGATTTTCAATAGAACCCAAATCCTCTTACTAAGGACTTCTTCGAAGGTCCCCTGTCTAACTAACTCATCCGGTAATGCCTCTTTAACCAGGCACCTAAATGAGCCTAATATCGAAGTATTTGGAAGAGAGCATATGGGAGAAAAGTCCAGCATTCCTCAGCTAATTTTCCGGGCAATTGCCACTTGACTGTCAGAATAAAAGTTTTCGACCCCGATAGTAGTTACACAAATAAACAACCAATCTAGTATTTCTTTGATTGCGACTAAGTCGCTTGGAAAATACTGGATTTAAGCTTGACAGGGAGCTCCTCGTAGAGTACTCCTCAGGTATCCCGTTCAGAGAAATATCATTACGCCCGGCTTCTCCGCAAGTGAAGAAACAATTGATTTGAGTTATCATATTTCTTCTATGAAAATTTTGATATTAAACACTTCGTCAATATGCCACACAAAACATTTCCGAAGCCTCGAAACTATACCTATGCTATTTTTAAATGGTTATGGTCTCTATGGCTTCGTAACCATAACAATACACCTGGACCTTGGTACAACACAATACCATGTATGTACAAAAAAATCATTCTGATGCTCGGTCCATTGTCTGCTCTGCCTCGTAGCACTCCCACATTGGTTCTTTAGATACTGACGGGAGCCACCATGGCCGTTCATTTGAAGACCTAATCACTTTTTTCCAAATACGAGTATATCATCGCATTGTGTTGTATGGGGTGCAGAAATAAAAATCGCGTTGCGTATTAATTTAAAAAAATGAATACCTTTAAGTCCAGTTGAATCGATAGTCCTCCGATTTGCCTATTCTGCAATGATATAGTACGAAAAGGCATTTTCCAAAGTAAGGGCTAAAATCCTTCTGCAATTTTTTAACAATTTCGTTAATTACGAGTTATAGGGCGTTTTGTCAGACACGAACGATTAGCAAAAACATAACGAAATCGTTCGGCTGGAAAAAGGTACGAGTTATTGAGGGGTCAAATTTCTACATTTTGTACGAGTTAACTAAGAGACCGAACTTGTTTACGAATTACCGCGATTTTCAACCTATCGATCTTGTAAGTTGTCATGATTGCACTACAATCAATAATTTACTTTTCTTAAGGGGTTAGGTGGGTTTGAAAATTTCAAAAAATCGATTTTGTTTTTGTCTTATTAAATAGTATAATATGTTTAAAATATTCTCCTAAAATTTCAAACTGATCCGAGTAAAATTCTACGAGATAGACCCTTCAGAAGTTCCGCCCATCAGGCCATGTCAGTGCAGCGTTTCGTTTTTAAACGCGTTTATCTCAAAACTCGATTTTTTAAGTCGGTGGACACGATTTCTCGAAAAGTTATGAAGCGATTTTGTTCAAATTCTGCACACATCTTTGGAATAACATTATCAAGTAATTGAACGAAGGATTTTGTTTTTTTTTTATTACAACTAATTTTTTCGAGCCAACACATGACGAAAATTTGACCAAAAAATGTGTTTTTTTGTTCAAAGTCTGTCAAAAATTCAAATAACATTTTTTTTTTCCTTCGTCCAGTAACGAGATTTATCCATGTACTAACGAAATATTTTTGGTTTTTTGATTTTAGATGAACCAATAATGAGTTATGCTGTCCACGGCAAGAGCATTTTTTTGTGAGACGTTAAGGGAGATGAGGTACCAACGGCTGAGTTTTCGGAATTTTTAAATAAAAATTTCACAAAATACTGTTTAAATATGTATCTTTGATATGCTGAATTGTTTAAATAAAATATATGATTGTATATATTAAAAAAAAATAGTAAAAATACCCTTTTTTTGAACCTCTGTCACCCACCTAACCCCTTAATACTTCTACAGTACAACCCGATAAGCTGTCTCCCACGTAGCCGTGCATAAGGCTTAGAAACCACTTTAAGCGGATTTATATCCCTTTTTATCAAATCTTATTCAGATTATGAGTTTCTCCCAACTTACAATATTTGTCCCAAATTAAGACGTTTCCATATCTGGATTGCATGAGCAGGTCCTCGAACATGTTAATAGTCATATAGAGCGCAATGGATATTTCAGGTCGCAGTGCTAAATCCCCTCATAATTTTTTTTTTTTTTCGAACTCCATTTATTCCATACAATCTGTCATAACAATAACAATAAGTACTATTTTTACCTACAATTTAAATAAGAAACGAGATATTGCACCGTGACCTAAAAGTTACGACAGTTTTCGAAGAAATAAACAACCTCAGCCAGAGATACAACAACCGGCTTGCCACTCATCGAATAACCGAGCAAATAACCTTTCCAAGATAAGCTACTCCTCAAGATTAAGAAAATGTCAGCCTAACGATTTAATGCAAAGATTTAAACCGTAATATACGTAAATGCAAAAGTTGTAAAATTGTATAATATATGTATGTATATGTTATATGTTGTTCATTATTAAGTAACGAATTCCACTGGGAATTCTTACTCTAAGCTATTCTTATTTAAATCCCCTCATAATAATAATTAAAACTATATATATATAACTAGTTTACTACACATCTTAAAGAAAATGTCTCCCTCCGAAGCCTGCATGCAAGTTTAATGGCCACTCGCCTTTTTATAAAAACTCATAAAAATTGTCCTTCTTAACCGCCTTTCGCTGAAGTCTCTTACCAACTGAAAAGCACTGTTGCATCCCACTTAAGTGCATTCCATAAAATGTAATAATAAAATACGAATTATAGTCTATAGAATTATACCATAAAATACGAAAAATAGTCATCATATTTGATTATTTTTTAATTTTCCTTGAGACAAATTAAAATAACTTAATAGTTTCGGTAGAGGAGGCATTATTTCTTTTGATGAAATATTTCATATCCTTTCTTGTAGAATGTTTCTGCCTACAAGCAGAAGGGATTGGAGGCAGATGGTTGGACTGATGACAGGTTACTTTCTATGGGCGAAGTACATGGAAAAGGTAGATATCTCAGACAGTGCACTCTGCCCAGCATGTGGAGAAGAGGATGAGACGGCGGATAACTTTCTGACTTTCTGTGCGTCTGCCCGGTCTTCGCTCGAATTAGGCTTGAGGTCTTTGGCACTGATTTGTTAAGTAGCCACCACCTTGGCACCACAAGATCTACTCGGATTTCTTCGGAGGTCGGGTGGTTCTAAAGAAAATTAAAAAGGAAGCCCGAGTGCAGTACAAAACATTAATTATATCTGAGTGTCGTACCCCGTACCCTGTGCAGGATAAAAAAAAAAAAACAAAAAAAAGACGAGGAGACGATGAGACTCAACACACTTTATGTATGTAAATGCCCGGCTTTGGCTATATTTATTGTGGTTGACGAGTCTTCGTACTGATACCGAATATTCATTATGGTCAGAAGAAGACAACACTTAGCTAAAAAATTGTATACAAGTAGCCGACCTTGGCTGGATCTAGTTTAAAAGCTCAAAAAAACAAAAACACAGTGCAGCGAAAACTGTGACTGTGCCTGTTGCGAATGTAGCTTTCATTAGACAGTTTTAGGGTGTTTTAGGTATTGATGGTCAAGATTTTAATATAGAGATAACAAAACACTTTAAGGATGTAATGTCCTTCTATGCATTTTTATGCAGGATTATTCCAAAATTATTTAAAAACTGTCAATTCTTAGTAGCTCACTAATTCTTTATTTCAAATCACTTCTCACTCTAGAAGACCGCCATAGCCATGGCCAGCGCAACTATCATTCGGCTGCCTCGAGTTTCCAAGCAACTGCTGACATGAAATATCTAATGATAGAAAGTTTTCTCTAGTAGCGGATGTCTTTCTTCCTAAGCAGTCATAGCAAGCCGCTGAAAGCATTCCTGCCATGAAAAAAAACTTCCCACAAAACCCGCTCAAAGGAAGCTTAAAACTGTACTATCAAGTTTTGTGCTGTAGATGGTATATAGAAGGTATTGGTTAGTTCTGGAATTTACCGCCTTTCGCACTTAAAATTACCTTTAATTCCCGATTTTCATTTTCGTCTGCCACACAGAAAGCGACATAACTGGTGAAACTGATTGATTGATTTGCGTTGAATCGATATGAAAATACCTGAAGACATCAAATTTTATAAATCAAACTAGTTTTTTTAAATATTCTGTCCAAAAAAAATCCTCAGATTATATACAAGATTTTTGATGCGACATTTGACTATTTCTGGAAAATAAGTTTGTGGAAAATTTGCATAGCTCAGTCAAATCTTAACCGGTACTGGGCAAGGTATTTTCACACCATTTACTAGAAAAATTAACCCATTCACGTTGCAAACTTTTTTCGCAATATCATTATTTTGATTCTGTAAACTTTTCTGTCATCTGAGGTAGGTTAGTTTAGGTATATCTGACTGATCTGAATAGATCTCACATAGACCACAAGGGTCTGTAGTGTTACCACTCGGATTAAACATAGTTCGTGACACATTTCTTGGTGACAGTTAATAAACAGTTTAAACTTTTGTCAGCAATATCCTTTAGAGATGAAAAATATATCGATCCCAGGCAGTTGTAACGAGTTCTGCTTAGAGCAAAGCTGTCTGTGGCAAAAGAGGTGTTCTAACATACCCCTTTCTTCTTCGCATAAGTTACACGCGTCGTTCTGGACCAATCCCATTTTAGCAGCGTGATATGGAATGTTGACAATCTCCCGTCAGTACTCCAACCAATATTTTACATTCCTTCCTTGGAAGTGATAGAACAAAGTTGATTGTTTTCGTGTTGCAAGTTGGTAGCATTATTTTGGCAATCCTGCGAGAGGTCAACTTCTTGCCATATAGACTTTGCTGCCAGAGTTAGTTTGGCGTTTAGTTCCAACTTCAAAACTGCGACTGACGGATGTTCGACGTACTCATCCTAGGCAAGTGGGTGCCTGCCTCAGCCAGCTCGTCAACTCTCTCATTTCCCTCTATTCTCTTGTGCACTGGTACCCAGTAAATTATGACCTGGCTCTGTTCTCGCAGAACTCGTCCATTGTGGATCGACAATGTTGTACGCATTCGGAATCATCTGAGGCCATTTCTTGGAAAATTTATATTAATAAAAACCAATTTTATTTATAAAAAACTCGATTTATGCGCTGCTTTTAAATCGGTCCAGCTCACGAAATTTTAATATATATTTTTGCAGAAGCCTTTAAGGCTGTAATTCCGATAGAAAATAAGTACCGAATTTTTTGTTGTTGTATGGTGAGTAAAGCACCCTAATTCACACATATGCATTGGGTATAAAAATATCACTTTCTAGTAATGAAGTCGCAACGGTAAATAGAACTTCGAAAACGACGAAAACTTTTTGCTGCTCCAGCACTGTGATTAGATCGGCAATTTGTAATGGTTCGATTCATATCGGCGACGACGGTGACACAGTGGGTCGATGGTGTCTTTGTGTTTCAAGTTACTTAGTCAGTGAGACGTTAAAATTCAAATTGGCGTGTGCCAACAGCGATTCGACTTCTAGTGAAGCAAAATTGTTGGGGCATATTGACGTGTGTTGGCGAATGAACCCTCCGCAGTTCACCCGGTTAAATACACAACTAGCTTCGTATATGGGTGTGCATATGCGTGTTTGTATGTGTATAGAGACGACGAAGACGAGTGCGACTTGTGATATGAAATGACTGCTGTTGCTGCTGCAGCTGAATTTCACTTTGACGCCGAGTGTAAGCGTTATTCGCATGTGGCACGGTGAAGCGAAAGGTGGTCCGTTTGAAAATATAATATCAAAAGTAATAAAAAAGCGAATAAATGTTAAATGGTTAGAAGAGCAAATTCGCCTTGTAAAATGATTAAGTGCTTGGGTGGACTAGTAATTGTCCTTCCTGTATACCAAAGGCAGTGAAAGCAGTGTAAATATTTTATTTTTTAAATATAACCTACATAAATCAAGAGTTAATAAACGCAAGTAAAAAACTTAGAAAGAAATGTTGTGCTTTTTTGTGGTCACCAAGTTGCTTATGCTCAAACTTCTTCTCGCCAGCATATCCGGTTTACACGCTTACGATTTCGGTTATCATCCGAGTGCCGAGGAATTCGATACTTTTGTGCGCGAAACGAAACGTACGTGGACGCGCGATTTGCTCGCCAACGAGCACCGACGTGCGTGGAACGTGAAACCACCCTTTCATGATGTCACCGGCAACTTTGTGCCAAAATATAACTATGATACAACGCGTTTACAAAGCGCAACAAAACAGACCACATCCTGGCCAGGATATGTGCAGCGTGTCGGTCGACCACAGCAGCATCGCTATGAATCGCCCAGCGTGGCTGCTGCAGCGCATGCGTTGAACGGCAATGCAGTCAGCTCGAGCTTGAATTTTAATATGTTTAGTGCGGAGCAACAAAATGTGGGCGTTGGGGAAGTAAATGCTGCAGAATTGCCGGAAGTGTTTAATCAATTGCGGCCAATTGCAACGCAGCATAATTTTAATCGATCTTCTTTTGCCCGACCCCAGCAAGCGATCAAGCAAACGCTAAGCAGCATCATTGAAATCGCCTCCTCGGCTGAGTCGCAAAAGCAGCCTTCGAAATTCAATCAAAGCCTGGATGGTAACTACACGAATCATACTGACACGCAATTTCCCATATACTTCTCCAATCCCGCCACTGGTATTATCTATGCGATCACTGAAGTAGGGCATGTGCCGGATATCGCCAATAAGTCGCCTTCTACCAACGACAGCATTACGATGTATATCACGAAACAGCAATACGACCGCGACTTATATCTCCAGCGCAAATACTATGAAAATAATTGTCATGCTTTTCCAGGCGCAGCTACGACAATCGGTGATACCAAAATCTCTGGCACGTCAATGAACGCCGCATTGCCGTCGAATACTACAACTCGCCCACAGATAATACGTTTACGAAGACCCTCAATATCTACCACTAAATCACCGAACGCGAAGTTAACCACACATCTACACAAGCCGCCACCTGTTATGATCCAAACCGAATTGACGATCAGTGATCAAATCCAATTACCGACGCGTAAGCACAAAACCAAAGTCAAACATAAGAACAAAAAGAAGCCAGATAGACCAGGAAGGAAGCCTAATACACGAAAAACTAATGCTACCGAAGCTGGGCTGCCTCAAATAATCAGGGGGGTGCGCGTATCAACAGCAAAGCCGCCAACAAGCACCGAAAAGCAACAAGTGGCTACACAGCTGGAGAAACCGAACTACATAGGAACGGTGTTCAGCAAGAGTTCTGTTAAATCCATGGCTAGCGCCTCGAGTCTGTTAGCGAACGGCGACGTGTCTGTGGAGCATCGTATTCGTAAACGTTCCGTGACTAACATACGTGCTTATATGGACCAAGCGCAGAATACGACAATGATCGACAGATTCCTCACGAGTCAGGCTGCTTTAAACCCGACTAACGAAAGAAAAAAGACTGAAACTAACAATGGGCCAACGAGAAGGATAGCAAAACGACTCCGAGTGAAAAAGCGCCGTCCAAAGTTAGGGAATCTCACTGAAATTCACACTTTACGCAATAGCGCATCCAATCGCACTAATTGGAGGGTATTGAAGCAGTCTAAGCGCAAAACTAATTCCACTGGCATAAAAAACATGGAAGCAAATAAGGTTTTGACCACAAATCAAACACTTAACTACAACATTACTACAGAGTTACCGCAAGTGGTGCTCAGCAGTTCAAGAAAATTATCTAAGAAAAGGAAAACTAAAAATAAGAAAGAAAAAGAGGAAAAGAGAAGTGAGTTCGATTTCTTCGGCTTTGGCGTTGATGAAGATGACGACGATGAGGACGAACGTCACGAAGATAGCGATGACGATGACAACGAAGATGAAGATGATGACACGTATGAGGACGAGGAAGAGGCTTACTATGAATATGAACCAACTAGCGCGAAAACAGCAAAGCGGAAAAGACATAAACAGCATAAGCAGCAAAAAAATTCTGAAAGTTTTGAGGAAACGGAGGATTATACGGAAGAAACAGCAGAACAAACTACAGATAATCACTCGACCAACTCGATCGTAATAGATGATGGCAGCTCAGCTGAGTCAGGCGCAGACTTTGGTGCAATGGAATTAGAGGAAAGTGTCTTAATAAATCCACCAACTACAACCACAACCACAACCACAACTACAACTACAACCACCAAAAGACCAAATACCAAAGCCAGCAGCAAGAAACGCATACGCCGCCGTCCATCCTCCAAAGATAGCTCAGCATCCTACGAAGACTACGAGTATGATGACGATGGTGGTGGTGGCATTGGTAACTTTTTTCGCATGATCTTCTATCCGGTGCAAGTGCTAATGAATGGTATGGCCGAAAATATTGGTAGTAAAGAGTCAGAAGAGGAACAATTTTCGTATCCAACTTACACTACATATAACAATGGCATAAAGCCCATTGAGAGTTATGAGGATGACGAGGAAGAACAGTCGAGCTCATTAGCCAATTGGTTCAGCTCGTGGTTTGGCTTTAATAGGCGCACAAAGAATATTGGCAGCACAACACCATTACCGCCGCCACCGCCACCACCACCTGCTACTGAAGCGCCAAGTTGGTTTGAGTCTTGGTTCAACTTTGGCAATAAACCAGCGGGCGTGACGGAGGAAGCAAGTGATAATGATAGTAAGTGCGAAAAGCTAAGTTTGTGTGAGCGTGATGAGTGCGTGTGTGTGTGCATTGCGAGTATTATGAGAGCTTCAGTGCATAACGGTTAAGATATGACCTGCTCATATCGGGCGCTCTTAAGCAGGTGACTAATTTTAATAGCAATTTAATTGTGAGAAATTATTACACTCTGAAGTTAAGTGTGAGCACTGAAAGCCACTTGGCCAGTAATCGCCCAGCTGAAAAGGAAAGTTATGCGAGCTTTTGAACCATTTCCTCTATTTATTCGAAAAACTTGCTCACTTAGTAGTGTTAATAAGGGAAGTGTGTGCACTTCCGCAAATTTTCTTTCTGTGCCTGTGACCTTTTTGTTAGTGGCTTTTTATTGAACAATGCAACAATTTTATAAAACCACTTGAGTTGATATACTCGTGCATACATACATACATACACAGTTGTTATAAAATTTGTAGATCATTTTGAAAAAATTAACACATAAATAATTGGATTGCCTGGAGTGTATTTAATGTATATTTATGTTTGTATATATTTTGAAGTGAATTTATCTTAACACTTCACACATTAAATTAAATTATGTCTGTGCTAATTTTGACGACTCTACTCCGAAAAACAAGAGCCTTTTACACATAGTACGAGTATAACTTGCTTCACATACTACTTACACTTACGTGTAAGTATATTTTGTGACAAATATTTTTTATTAACACATACATACAGTCTGTGTCAGAAAAAAGGAACCTCGATTATTCATGAAGTATAAAAGATATATTGGGTAGTCGAAAAAGTCTTTTCGTATTTTGTCAACAGATGTCGTTGGAGTCAGTCACATTGTGTCATATCATATGTTGTTAGAAAGGTGACATTTTAAGCTTCATTTAACCAAAAAAAATTAAATTCGGAGAAGTTGAAAAAAAAGTTATAGCTGTTCAAAAATCAGTGAAAATAATGAACAAATTCGCTATATTTTGAAATTTTTGTATAAAAAAGGGAAGAATGCCACGCAAGCCACCAATGAAATTTGTGAAGTTTACAGAGACGATGCTGTATCAGTTCGTGTAGCACAAGAATGGTTCGCTCGCTTCCGTTCCGGAAATTTCGATGTGAAAGATGCACCTCGCTCCGGTCGACCTATCGTTGAAAAAGTCGATGAAGTTATGGAAAAGATTGACCAGGACCGTCACATAAGCTGCCATGACATCGCCAAGGCACTAAACATTCATCATTAAGCGGTTTTGAATCATTTAAAAAAGGCTGGTTACAAAAAGAAGCTCGATGTTTGGGTACCACATGAATTGTCTGTGAAAAATTTAATGGACCGCATTAACATATGCGATTCTTTGCTGAAACGAAATGAAATCGAACCATTTCTGAAGCGAATGGTAACAGGAGACGAAAAGTGGATCAAATACGACAATAATGTGCGAAAAAGATCAGGGTGGTGCAAGGGTGGTGAAGCTCAACAAATGGTCGCAAAGCCAGGATTGACGCCTCGAAAGGTTGTGCTGTGTGTTTGGTGGGATTGGAAAGGAATCATCCACTATGAGCTGCTCCAGCCTGCTCGAACGATTGATTCTACACTTTACTGTCAACAACTGATGAGATTGAAGCAAGCAATCGAAAAAAACGGACAGAACTGATCAGCAGAAAGGGCGTCGTCTTCCATCAGGACAACGCTAGGCCACACACATCTTTGATGACTCGGCAAAAACTGGGAGAGCTTGGCTGGGAAGTTTTGATGCATCTACCATATAGCCCTGACCTTGCACCATCGGACAACCATTTGTTTCGGTCAATGCAGAACTCCCTTAATGGAGTAAAGTTGGCTTCAAGAGAAGCCTGTGAAAATTACATATCGCAGTTTTTCGCCGAGAAACCACAAAAGTTTTACACTGATGGAATAATGTCTCTAGAAGAAAAATGGCAAAAGGTGGTCGACCAAAATGGTACATATTTGGTTTAATAAAGTTCATTACAAATATAAAAAAAATGAGTTGAAGTTTGATTAGAAATACGAAAAGACTTTTTCAACTATCCAATATATTTAAATTTTTTTTACATGAAAGTATGTGCGAAACTACGAATCGCAATTGCTCAATAAGCCATGTAATCTCCATCGTTGTCGAGTATAGCCAGGCATATTCTCGACATGCTTTGAACCAGCTTTTCTGCGTAGCTCGCGAAAAGAGGACCAGATTTTGCGAACTTGGCGTACGAGTTGCTTTAAATCGTGGACTGGCTTTCCGACAAGATGCGTTTTCATAATTCCCAACACATTTTCAATAGAGTTAGCGTCTGGGGACTGGGAAGGCCAGTTCAATACTGTGACGCCATTTGCTTGTCTTGTTGTTTCTCAATGTGCTTTTCTGAGAGCATTGGTTTTGACGATATGGAACGGTAGAATATGTTCGCCTCCTTCAGTCGACGTTCGATGGTGTTGACACTCACATCTATTCCTTTTTTAGCAAGAATTGTGCGTGCTTGGAGTAGTCGTAAAGAAGGGACCCGCTTGAACGATCACTTTATCCTGCTTTTTTTCGTCACTCGCTTCAAGCCGCGCTCGGAAAAATCATCAACATTTTTGTACACTTTATACCGCTGATGCCCACAACAAATTTGTTTGATCTTTTAATCACTTCTGGTGCCACTGGTTAAGATAATTTCGGCTCTTTCGAATGCGTACATAAAAATACCGCCTCAAAACGCTTCGTGTACTTCTCACTCATTTTTTTTTTGGTTGCGTTTACGGAAAAGTTTCGAACGACACTAACCTGAGTTACCTTTGGCGTCGTAGCGCTTGAGTGGGACTATTACGCAGCAAAAAGCAGAGCGAAATATATCATGAAGTTCAGAGTAAAAAACCGGTTCTTTTCTTCTGACACAGACTGTATATTCGTCTTCTGCTATTTGAAGTTATCAAACGAGTTAGGTGCTTTACTATGCGGTGGGATATCTCATGCGAGAGTTCTTCCTTTTTTTGACTCAAGTGAAGAAATATTAAATAATTCACAAGAATGGGTGGGATTTCGAGGTAAAACTGTTTCTTTGAAATAAGTACAAGGTGGCGCAAAAATAATCATTCAATTGTGGTTTTGAATAACTTTTTTACTAAAAAAAAAGATATTTTGAGTGCTGAAAATCTTTATTTTGGCCTTTACGCACTCCATTGCTTATCTGCTTGTATGCTGCAGCTGTTTAGCACACAAGTGTCAAATATGATTGACGCCACTTGCAAAGGTGATGAATCTTCCTATGGGGTGATTAATTTTTCGTCACCTTGTATTATACATCTACGGCAGTCGTCATGCTTTTCAGTTTTATTATGATATGAAGAAGAATCTAAGCAAAGAACCGAGCCTTTTATACGCAATTCTACTTAAGTGACCCATAAAAAGATTTAATGAACAAGACCAACGAAGCTTTATTGTTCTTCATTCGTTAAGAATAATAAGAAATAGGTTAGGTTAGGTTAGCCTGGTTGGCATTAAGCCACACATAGTCCTTTTGGTTCCTAGCGATACCAGATGGAGACCGACCTCTATGAATACTGGAAGCATGTAGACATCAGAGCTGGGAGATCCGCTTTTAAGACGTCCTCCAGACCCTCAAACAGTGGGGCTCCCAGGCATTTGATAATGCCGGACAAACGCACAGAAGGTGTTCCAAAGTTTCCTCAACATCCTCTCTGCATTTCCTGCCTTTGTCCGTGCTAGCAATCCGTATTTTGTGACCTATCAGCATACCTATAATATCTCTGCACTCCTTTCGTGAGAGCATAAGCACGAATTGAGTCAGTTTTTTGCACTTTGTTCTACACATAACTTTTGCTGTTTTGCATGTCGTCAGATTGGTCCACCTAGTTTTTGCATGTCGTTTTCTTGTTCAAATGGTAGTATAACAGCACTTTTTGGTATCTCTTCCACTATTTCGTTTCCCATAATGCCTTTGTGACCAGGTACCCAATAGATGTGCAGCATTCTGTGTGCGGCTAGTCTTTCCCTGCCCCGTTGAACATTTTTGTACTTAATACAATATGAACTTATTGCTTTTATTGCCGCTTGACTAATGTCCACGTATTTATTAATTATTGAGTTATTTCTTGTTTTTGTGTAGGCCAGCTCCGCGGCTTTCCCCACAGCAAAAACTTCCGCTTGGAAAATACTGCTGCGGAAAACAAATCCCTAGTTTTAAGTAGTAAATGCCCACTTCCACACCGTCCAAAGTTTTAGAGCCGTCTGTGTAGATGTGAAAAAACCTACAAGTCCAAAAAGTAGTACTACAAGTACAAAAAGTCCTTCATGCCTTTGTGCCATCCCTCCTATTCAATTGTAGTACGAAACCTTCTCTCCCAAATAAAGTACGGAGGCAAGTAGTCTGTGCAAGCTGAACTCCTCTTTCCTATTGAGCTATGTCCGAAGGTTCTACAGGTGAATACCCCAGCAGCCACTAACTTCCTCGCAGATTTCGCTGCCAGATTTTCCGCCATAAGATCAATAGGTGGTATGCTGAGTATCATTTCCAGCGCCGCCGTTGGAGCGGTTTTCATCGCTCCTGTCATGCGCAGAGCAGCAAGTTGCTGAATCCTTTCCAGTGGCATTAAGTATGTCAATTTTCTTGTAGCAGTTCACCATACTAAGGCCCCAAATGCATCAGTGAGACCCCAAGTAACGCCCAGCATTCTTTTACATGCCTACAGCGCATTACTGGCCTTTTTCACTCTCTCCTCTCCTTTCACAGCAATTACTGTCCAGTATAATAATATGTATGTCAAAAAGTATCGTTATTATCTAGGATTATTTTATAATCTCAGATTTTGGGAGAGAAATTTTGTATGGGAAATCGCGCTTTTTAATTACCGATTTTGAGTTAAGCGCGAAAAAGTAGATTATCTACTTATATGTGAACGTATTATAACAAAGCAAATAAAGTAAAACTTTTGATATTTTGTTTAATATAAAAATAACCTCTTTAATGCTTTCAAAAATGTACCTTGACAAAAATTTAGCATATTTACAGTTTTTAAAACCCATTTTAAGTCAAGTGCAAAAGGTGAATAAAATTTTTGAGAGTAACATACCAGATCCTATGAAATTGTTTTCCGAAGTTGTGTATTTAATTTCGAGCTTGTGCATCAGTATAGTGCCAGCTTCTGAAGATTTCAATTCTTTAACTTATGAATTAGACAATTTTTTTACTTTCATTATTTTGAACAATTTATTCGAGAAAAAAAAACATCATAAATGAAAACACAGAAAACGAAATTCGTAATATTTGTCGAAAATTTATAATAAAATTAATTGAGCAGTTGAGGCAACGTTTGCCACATAACATAAATGTGATACTTAAAAAAATTTTGATTTTTTTTCCACTGAAAACACTCTAAAAACAATAAAGCCACAAATATTTGATTACTTTGAAAACGAAAAAACAAGTTCAATATAGATGAAATTACATGCTTGGAGATGCAGTGGCGCAATATACATTTATATAACTGGAAAAATGTGCTTTAGATTTTTGGATCGATGTTAAGGAATATAAGAATTCTAAATTTTGATGATTAAACAATTATTTTGCGTTTTGTTGAAAAATTCCCGGTACTTTTTTGACAGAATGTATGTCACATTTTAATTGAAAGAGGCTAGAAAAATGTTAGTAAAAAAGAACTAAAACTCCAAGCAAAGAGAACAAAAAAATTGCTAAATCAAGTTATTAAAAATGAAATGGTAATCTGGTCACACTGATCACCAATTGCATAAGGGTAACGTCACGAAAATCAGCTGTCATTGTCAAATTCACTGAGGGTAACGGTATCACGACAGGTACCACCTCAATATTCGCTCCACGAGGATGCTGTATTTGTAGAGCAATTCAAACTCAGCAGCGAATGCCTCTTCATAAAATTCATATAACCATGACAACACTTTCAAAAAATTTACTTTCAACTTAACACAAACAAATTTCATTTTAATTACTAACTGGGGGCCATGCAAAACATCAACTCACTTTTCCTACTATAAATAAGTAGTTCATCAAACCTAAAAAGTAAAATAGTTTATAAATGAAAAAGGCTGAGCAAAAGCAAAACGAGCTCCAAATTAATAAGATTTTTTTTTGTATTTGCCTAAAGAGAGGTCACATGTACGAATGTATGCAAGTATGCGTTTGTGTGTATGCATATATGTATGTACATATACATATAATTATCTTAACTGATGTTATTAAGCCGGCAGTCATGTTACGCTTTCTTGCCACATGAGTACTTATAAGCTCCCTTGACTTTACTTTTCCCCTCATTCCAGAATGGTTCTTCGGTTGGTTTGATTCGAAACCGAAACGACGACGCAAGGCAACTACCACCACAACCACAATGGGTACACCAGCGGCACAAGTACCAATTTTGACAATCGTCGATCCGCTCAAAAATCCGCAAAATTGGATTGGCATTCTGGCACATCACATAATTAATTCCACCTCTGCGGCAGTCACCCACAATCCCATTATGAATGCAATGGCACAAGCCACTCCCAATCCGGATGTGCCACGAAAAGTAACATACGATAGATATCAGATTTGGCGACTGAAGCCACTGGACGATACGCAAGTGCATGCCTTGGAAGAGTACAAACGGAGCGAGGATGGCATTAAACTGCAGTGGCTGAAGGGGCCTACTTTAAGGTGAGTCCCATAAAGAAAAAAATCAAAAATTCAAATACTTGTTCTAATATGTTATCACTCAATTGCCCCTACAGAGGTCTAACGGATGTTCTAGTGCCACCAAAACAATTGCTCGATTTTGAGGCCAGTCTCAGCTTTGAATCGATCGCGCATGAAGTGCTGATTTACGATGTTGGCAAGGCAATTGCATACGAGCAGGCACAAGAACAATTTCACTTCAATGCCGCCATGCGACCGCATAAGAACAATAGGCAGCCACAGAAGCAGCAAGCGATCAACATGTCATGGCATAAATACTATGAATATGATGACATTATAACACATTTGGAAATGTTACGCATGCGTCACCCGCAGCTAATCGAGTTGATACACATTGGTCGCTCATATGAAGGACGGCCATTAGTGGTGGTGAAAATCGAGTCAAAAGAGCACGCCGCTAGTGTGGCTACTCAAACGCAGGTGGCCCAGAAAAAGTTGAAGAGCAAAAAACAACCGAAAGAGGCAAATTCTGTGTTCATTGAGTCGGGCACCCATGGCCTAGAATGGATTGGACCAGCCACATCGCTTTGGATGATCACTGAACTGTTGCGGCTGATCAAAAGTAACAGTGAGTTGAAAAGAAGTAAAACCAAAATTATTTGCATTTTTAACTACTACGGAAGTATCAGATTGGATAAAGGCAATTTTATTGTAATCCAATCGCTGTAACTTCTCATTCAACGTAGGAGTGAATACTTGAAGTTTACAATAAGATAAAATAATCGCGCAACAAATGCAACAGTAATTAGCGCGCACACTTCTATTAGGTGTTTTGCTAAGCCTCTCCTTCTCTTTGTCTAGTGCGTCTTGATGTTTTCCACAAATGGAGGGACCCACAGTTTTACGCCGGCTCCGAACGGCAGATACTTTTTATGAGGAGCTTTTTCATGGCAGAAATACAAGAAATTGCCTGCCGAGTGGTGAACGCTAGTAGAAAAAAGCTTGTTCTATAATTTCGCTGTTTCTTGCACGGAGATTCGAACCTATGCACTCCCGAAAGGTAGTCTCGCACCAACCCATTCGGCTACAGCGGCCGCCTCAACATTGCTATAAGCAACTCAATTGCCATATAATTAGATTAACCTAACCTAACCTAACCTAACCTTCCTTGCAGCCATCAAAGACTGAGGGCCGTTACATCACCGATAATTTCATCGAGTTCTTACAATAATGGGCAAGCTATGTGCAAACCCAATATCGGCTATGCTTTAGAAGGATAGGAAGTCTATTGTACTGTAGGCAGAGCTCTTATAGCTGGTTAGTACTTCTAATACCGGTGGGCGGGTGATCTCTTCATGATCTTTTTCAATGCCTCCGTCTTTTTACGTAAAGAGCCGTCCAAGAATGGGATCCGCTTCAGGTTTCAAATCATTTTAGAAAATTAACTTAAAAAACCGATTAGCGCCATTCCCAAAATATTTACTTTGCTTCCCAAAAACTCATTATAGCAATTTATGGAGATTTAGAAAGCTGAGCCTTTGACTGCGACAAAATATGCACAACTTTCGATTGGCCAATCGTTTCTTTCTCGCGACAACTGGCGCCAATTATAAACACCAAGAGAAATCAAGTCTTCCTCCTCTTCATCTAACATAGAGCCACAAGACCTCTATACAAATGTTCACGCAAAGCTCATAAAGCTCCTTGTTGTTGGCGTGAGTTAAGTTAAGTTATCACTTGGACGAAGAAGTCGCATTCATCCTTTGTGATACCAATGGGAAAGAACTAAGGTCGAGAAAGACTGATAGGACGAAAGGAGAGGGCGGAGGAGGGTGGGGTGCATGAAAAAGAGGATGAGTTTAGTATAAGTGGATTATGAACAATGACTATGTTGCGGTTATGTTACCCGTTTTATGCTGCTAATGAAGTTCAACAGATTTTTAATATCAACGCCTGCTATATTAACAGGTATAGCAAAGAAATGAGAGCCAAGATGCCTAAATCTTGGCCGCGCAAGAGCAAGGCAGCTAAGGAGAAGTTGTTGAGATGATTCCACTTCATCCTCTATACAGCAAACGCTAAAAGGACTCGAGGTAATTCCAAGTCTCAACTCGCGGATATTGGCCTGTGGGGATACCCACGAAGCTCGAGAACTGAGATTTTGGCAATCTCAGAAGATTGCTCGAACGCCTCCGATTCCACACGTGACCAGAAGGATGTCGCGACCTTACAAGTTTGTGCACTTATCCTGCGCACTCGCTGAGTTGGCGCGAAGCCCATCTATCCGGAGCAGACCGCAGGTGATCAAGGGAATCCCAATCCCCTCACATGCCTCTAGTCTGGCCAGCTTATTCACCTCACAGTTGTTGGTGTAACAGAATAATTAACATTTACCATAAATGTTTGGAGAATGCTGCGACAGTTCTTGTCCGACAGTCGTGGCTCATCTGTTCTGTGATATTCCGTTTAAAGAGTACGAAAAGTTCTTAAACCTGCCGCAAAATCTTCCTCCGAATATTCCCAGAGTCGATTTATTGATTGATGTCATCGTCGAAGCTTTTTCGCCCTTTCGAGTATTGTTTTTGTCCAATCGAGACACCTCAATTGTCTACATGGGCCCAAGTATCACTCTTGCTGAGAGCAGTAATCCATTAAATTTCAGCAACTGTTGATAATTCTGATTTTGAAGTTGTAAGAGACTTCGTTTATTTAGCCTTTGAAATCCAAGGGAAAATCTCTCTTGGCAATAAGTGAATTAGTCTGGATGAAATAGGCAACTGAGTAGTAGGCAATTGAGCAATGATCTCAGCGAATGAAGGTGCAGTAGCTCCGCTGTTTAGCTCACATCGACCTCCTCTGCGTTGGGAAGATCAGGTGGAGGACTTGGCTTCACTTGAGTGTGCCCAACTGGCGCGTTTTATCAAAATCGGCCTAAATCGATCAAGCATCGCGCCAAGCAAGAATAGAATTCAAAGTATACTTGTGTTTACTGCACAGTAGTCGCACCAAAATCTGCATTAAGCTTTCAAATTTTTGCAGCTGATAACTCTACCACATTCTCTACTAAGACTGGGCCCATCTTCCTATATTTTACCAGCCAGAATCAAATTCCAATTCATATTTTACCAACCATTGCACCATTATTTATAACACCATCTTTTTTTTTTGAACTTATGCCTCTTTTAGGATATTATTGCGCAAATAGACAAGCAAGGCGGGCGGCTTTGTCATATCTATTGGTACAGCATATAATTTAGACTGTTTGTATATTTCACGTGCCTTATCGTCAGTTATGGTAACGGTGTATTCTTTCACTTCAGTGTTGCAGTTCGGTCCCTTGCATGGAGGACGATTTTTCGTTTGCCCTGATCTTTTAATGTGCCCCATTGCATAAGTGCAAATCATAGTTAGCAGCAATAAACCAATGCCACTTGCAACAGCCACTTGTGTTGTCCTTAATTAAATAAAAGGAGGGATATTATTAAGATGACGTATTATTTACTGTATATCCTTACGCTTACACACCTATTAGAAGCGTAAACTTTAAGGCATAAAATAACTGCCCAATGGGACATCTTCAGCCAAAATATCAATATGCCTATGGTCATGAGTCTGAAAAGAGACTAGCTTGACAAATCGAACTGCCTAACACAAAGAAACTTACGCTATAAAGCCAACAACGTTGATCATGAAAGACAGAAAATTACGATCCGTATTGCAACAGCCTTTGCCAGTATTACACTCGTCATCTGCGGTACAATTTGTTTCGTCCTCGATGGCTCCCTCATGTGGTTCCTGCGTGGGCTCACATTTACTTGGGTTATTTGGGCCGCTGCTATACGATTTGCAAGCACATTTATTTTCTTTAGGGTTATCGGGAGCAAATGTTGGTCGCTCAGGCGGTGTATCTGCATAACAGCAACCGCCGACAAAACGCTCGTCACGCAATATTACACACTTCTGCCATGGACATGGCGGACAATTGGACCTTAGTTCATTTTTAATCATTTCTCAGATTTGTCATCAAAGATTTCCGAATAATTTTAAAGTCAAAACATTTTTTAGAAAACCACAAATTTAATTTTAAATAACATAATATAATATGACAAAACGATCAGTGAGCGAGGGAGAGTTTGTTTTTGCTGAAATGAATTTTTCATTTTCTGTTGTTTGGATTAAAGTTTATGAAAAGTGAAGGGTGTACAAAAAGAAACGAAGAAAACCACCACTTTGCAATTCGGTTGTGGAAAATTTCATGAAAAGGATATTGTCCTGAAAGCGGGGTCGTGGTCCTTTACTATATACATAACGCCTCCATACATATTAAAATTATTATTATTATTATTAGAGGGCCATTATGCACTGCGACCAGAGCTGATCTATTGTGAAAGGCCTATTTTTGTAACCCTAGAGTTTTAAGCCTTTTAAAAATTTTAGCACAACTTTAGGTTTGTTGTTCCAAAGATTGCATGGAGATACTACGACACCACCATGGTGATGAAGTCTCTGTCTGCCCAACGCAGGACATTCACAAAGCACATGTTCTGAGTTTTCTATGTCCATTTCGCAAAAGCGGCACACATTGGTCTCAGATAGACCAATATTAATTAGCTGATACCTCAGGCTGCAGTGACCCGTACGATATCCTGTTAAAAGACGCAGATCTGCTCTGCTTAGTGAGAGTAGCTTGTCAGATATTCCTTTGTTGGGACTTAGAAATAGTTTGGCTTGACGCTGACCGGCACAGTTTAGCCAGTGTGCAGCAAGTTTTCTTTCTTCCCATTTCCTAAGGAATTCATTGATGTGGCTTTTTGTGGGTCCACAAGCATATTTGCTCCTTGTTTTGCAAGGTCATCAGCCATTTCATTTCCCCTTATGTCCTTCATGTCCCGGAATCCAGCTTAGTGTTACTATGTTGAGGTTTCCTAACGTGTTGAGAAGGTTTAGGCAATCATTTACCAATTTAGAGGTGATAGTTGTTGATAGAAGGGCTTTTAGAGCCGCTTGGCTATCTGAAAATATGTGTATGTAGATGTGAGTACCTCTCATTTTCCTGCTAAGACATTCTCTCACACATATTTCAATGGCATGTATTTCTGCCTGGAATATTGTTGGGTAGAGTCCCATCGGAATCGATTTTTTGAATTTAGGCCCATTGATTCCTGCCCCTGTTCTACCATTTTCCAATTTGGACCCATCAGTAAACCATAGCTGAGAGTGATAGAATTAGTTCTCCAGTCTGTGCGTTCATTAATTATGGAAGTTCCTGAAGAGTATTAGTTTGGGTGATAGTATATCATCCCTATGAAGAATGGGACTATGTAGGAAGTCTTCTAAGGAATTTAAATGTCCTTTTATATCCCCACTTTTAAGTTCAGATATACCTTTTAATCTTAAGGCACTCGAGCGATCTTCGCTTTCAATCAAGATTGGAAGCGGTGCACACTGGGCCAGAAGACCCGAGTGAGTGGCCAAAACTCTTTTTTCTTAGGAAAAGGCCATAAAACCGATTAAAAGCACGTTTATTATAGTTTTTTAACTCTATGAATGCGAATCTGAAGTCAAAATTAAAAAATTCAAAATGGCGGATCCAAAATGGCGGACATGAATTTTAAAAAATCCGTATTTTTGCTTCAAACTCAGAATCTAGGGGTTTAGAACAATGCACATTACGAATATAATGTCAACTTTGAGAAATTCAAAATGGCGGACATAAAATTTAAAAAATCAGTATTTTTGTTTCAAACTCAGAATCTAGGGGTTTAGAACAAAGAAAATACGTCTAGAATTAGCTGTACTCATACACCCAGGATACACCGCGAGGAGGATTCTAGTACGATTTAGTATCCCAATTTTTTTTTTGTAATTTTTGTAATTTTTAATTTTTTTTTGTAATTTTTAATTTTTTTTGTTGTAATTTTTGTAATTTTTAATTTTTTTTTATTTGACTTCATTTTTGAATCTGCATTTAAGCTCAATTTATTCAGAATCAGAAGTTTCTTCTTCTGATAGTTCAAGTTCATCTAGAAGTTTGTGAACGTCATTAGACGCAATCATTTCATGATCGCGTTCGGCCTCTGTTTCATCTTCCGATTCATATTCGTCTTCATTTGCACTGGCACTGCTATGATCATTTTCCATATTTTGAGTATCTAACAAAAGTAACTGTTTAACTTCTGCTGAAAGTGGTAAACGTCTTCTGTTATTATATGACATCGCGAAATGACTTCGTAGTACTGCAAATAGTCGCTCCGCAGTTTTCGTGTACAAAATAAAAACGGGTGGGGGCGCACATTGACCGAACGATCTGCTGAGAGCCTCTCACTCTCTGAGGTACTGGACAGTGCTGGATCTTTCTGGACAAAGTTCAATCTCTGTTTTTGGTCTACTGCGGATTTTATTTTAGTGACTATGAGCTCCTGTGTAAAACTACGACGCAATTATTTTTCTACTATGACTCTGACTGTTGCGCAGTTAGAGTCATAGCTTGGAGTCGTAGTTTGACTTGTGCGCTATCAGCTCTACTCTGTAGCTGACAATGTTTAACTACATAGTTAGAGCAGAGCATTATTTGGGGTACTACTGCTGCTCTGAAGTAGTAAATGCAAACACTGAATTAAACTCGATTTTCCCTCGGTAGTTTTGGCTCAAACATTAATGGGTCAGAATTATTTGAGATTTCTCTCACACTAATATCGATATTTCAGACATGTTTATGAAAAGGCGCAAAAAGGCGCATATATACCTTATTTAATACTTCTTTACGAACAATTTGGCATAAAATTTAACTCATTTGATAGGGGAACTTCGGGGAACTTTGTTTTCGAAGTAAATCATGTATGAATAAAAAACAGATTTTGTTGATTAAATGTTAAAAAAAAAAACTTATTCAACATAAATACACATGGTTTCAATTATAAATTATTTTTTGATATCCATAAAGAAAAGTTATGGACGATAATAACATCTTGAGTAGTATTTTTCACAACAACTTGTTGATAAACATTGTTTGAAAGTGTTAAAAATCGAACTAAAACTTTGACTTTGAACTGTTACATAAAAAAAACTAATTGATAAAAACTAATGAAACTTCATAATTTGGTGTAAAAAATTACTCAAAATAAGATGATGTTATAAATTTCCTGTTTAAATTAAGTCGAAAATTTTTATTTTTGGCCACTCACTCAGGTCTTCTGGCCCAGTGTGCGGTGGTATGTTCAGGAGCACACCCAATGCATAAATAGGACATGTTTTCATATCCCCTGTAATACCAACACATATCAGGCGATGCAGTTTGTTTAAATCGTTTACTGCTTGTCTTTGCTTGGACTATGGGTTTCACAACTGTGGTGAATGTCCAGAAGGTCATTCTAGGGTTTAGCCCCCATGTCTTACCAAAAAGCCTTGTGCAGGCAAAGAATGCCCTTGTGGCTTTTGAAGTAACTCTCTCAATAAGGGAATTCCACGTAAGCGTCAAGACTGACGCCAAGATAGTTCGCTTCTGCTGAGAGTTGAGGGTTGTTCCATTATGGATAAGACATTTGAGATTTGATTGTTCCTCCTAGTTCGGTGCTGATCGTCCTAGATTTCAACATGATTATTGTCCATCTAGTGATGGGTTCAGGTACCTCCTTTAGATATATGGCGTTATAGATTGCCTCATAGGAAGTGTTATCAAAAGCTCCTGATATGTCAATAAATGTACATAGAGCTATCTGTTTCAACTCAATAGCCTTTTTCAATAACTGTTAACAGGCTGTGTATTGCAGTCTCAGTGGATTTTCCCTGTTGATAGGCAAATTGAAGTCGATGCAGTGGGAAGTTAGCTAAATTGTTTTCCCTAATATACTGATCAACTATCTTTTCCATTGTTTGAAGGAAAAATGAGCTGAGACTAATTGGTCTGTATGATTTAGGCAATTGTTCGGGTTTTTCCCCATATTCATCTGATACAAAATTAATTTTATACTTTCCCGATAGAATATCAAAAAACCTTTTTCCTTCGTTCTTTTTGCATTTTGAAACTATGTATTTCCACAAATTCTTCTAACCCACAGAGACAACCACCGATAACGAGTACATAAAAAATACCACTTGGTATTTTATGCCCATTCTCAATCCCGATGGCTATGTGTATAGTCACAAGTACGATCGTTTCTGGCGGAAAACACGCTCACGGCACATCGCACGCCGCAATGGAATCATCGATTCGGCAATGACATGGCTGCAACAGAAGAAGGCAGCAACACGCGTCTGTCGTGGCGTGGATTTGGATCGTAATTGGCACTATCAGTGGGGCAAACGGGGTAGTTCGAAATCGCCGTGCAACGAGTTTTACGCAGGACCAGGTCCGTTTTCGGAACCCGAATCTAAAGCGTTGTCCGAATTTTTAATTGATTATCGCAAGCAGATAAAGGTTAATGAGTACAACTAAAAAATTGTTAAATCCAACTATTTCTAAACGTTTTGTTTAACTCTTAGATGTACATTTCATTGCAATCATATGGCCAGATTATTTCATATCCTATGAAAGCGAACACTTCATTTAACGCCGAACGCATTGACGACTTTCTCGACGTGGCCATGGTGGGAACGGATGGCTTGCGTAAGCAAGGCAGCAAATCACGCTATAAGATTGACTCAACTAGTGATCTGGTGGAAAATCGATCTGGTAAATATGTAAACTATCTATGCACATACGTATGCATGTATGTATGCGTGTGTGTGTGCTATGTGCATTGTTCATTGCTAATTTGTGTCAACAGGAAATGTTTTTTGTATTACTTCATCAGTTCACTTGACTTTTACAACATATTTTGCTTTGAAAACAGGTTGTTCCGATGCATTTGCCGCTTATGAAGTTGGCATACCCTTCAGTTTCACTATTCAACTGGCCGACAATGGAGTGCATGGCTATCTGCTGCCCAGCGCATCGATAGAGCCAACCGCACGTGACGCTTTCGAAATAATTACGGCGATGGTTGATTATATTTGATAAAGCAATCGAGTCAAATGGATTATCTAGTACTTGAAGAACTGTGTATACTCGTTTAAATTGTAAATATTATTAAGTATTTATTGAATAGAAGTTAATATTTATACATTTAATAAAACAAATTGCGTAATTTTAGTAAAAAAGTTATACATTTAGATTTTTGTAAAAAAAAACAAAAAAAAAAATTCTATTAACCAAATTAACCAAAAGGATCACAAGTTTTTCGTGATTGAGGCATTCTACAAAATTAATCATACTATCAGAATAACAAATACTCCTACGCTACAAGACAGATGGCTACGGCATTCTTAACGGAAGTCTATCACATCTTGATCTTGATCACATCCTGGCTAATTGAGAAAAAGTGGTGCGGTAGTAGTATTGGAATTTGTAGAAATAATCAAGCTGAAAGCCCTTGCTAATCCATGCTACTCTTCGAAATTAGTCGTTGAATGTAAGACAAAACTAAATAGTGTTGAAAAACCTAACAAAGTTTGTCTTATTTGGCTGCCTGGGCATTGTGTTTTACAGGGAACAAGTTGGCTGATAAACTGACTAATAAGCATACAACTATTGGAATTATTGGGGACCCTATGTGTCTGTCTTGCTTGAAGGAGGCGGATAGCACTGAGCACTTTCTCTGTGAGTGTCCTGCCTTTGCTAGAACAAAGCTACGAGTTTTGGGTTCCGATGTCGTGAGAATGAGTAAATATTCGCTCTCTAAAACTGCAGGATATTTACAGATTTGCCAAAGAATCTGGAAAATTCTCACAGGATTAACTATCTTTGTATCTCTGTCTATTCTTTCCTATCTCTTTCTCTGATACTTTTCTCCTTTCCTCCTTGACTTTCTACGCTCCTTCCATAGCTCTAAATACAATAGGCTTTGTAGCCTGAGTGTTTTAGGAGCCATCAAATCTCTTGGTGCTCCTTGGCTCGACCTATTCAAATTTCATACCACTAGGCACTTAATCCTTTCTAGGTGTCAATTCCGCATCGATTGACGACTTCATGAGGTCTACCCATTGAAAACGTTGGTCTGACTTGGGCTCCTGCAGAGTAGTAAAGTGCTTTGTAAAAGAACCAAACAGGAGATTAGCGACCTTTCTCCAAAAACTTAAAGGAAGGACCTAACAGTTCTGGCGGGTGTACTAACATGGCACAACGCCTGTGGTCAGCATATGGCTGCAATGGGAATCAATATTGGCGACCTGACCAGAGCAGTGCTGTAACTGTCCGCCGTTTTCTGGAATCGGACTTCGGATGCTGGGGTGGGATGTACTGAGTATGAATAAAGTTCATACTCTTCCGCATCTCTGAAGGTTCAGCAATGTATCGAAAAGATTCGCGGACGAGTGACCTCAAACCAATCTTTACGTCTTACCACTTACTATCCTGTCTCTCTATTCCTTCCGTGTGTAGTAGAATGGTCTTCCTGACTGAGTGCTTGGACTTGTCCAACCCCCTCACAAATCTAATCTAATCTAATCTATCGGAATATTTTAAATTTTTGCAAATCATGACAGTTGTGAACTAGAAAAGGTCAAAATAAAGATGTGCTTCTGTTTCGACAGGCATGATGAGAGCTTTGTAGAGTGTTAGCTTTGTTCGTCGAGAGAGGATTTTACTACTCAAGGCTGACATTGACAGTGACATCGGTGTTAATGCTGGTTCCTAAATATACGAAGTCTTTTACAGCCTCGAAATTATAACTGTCAATAGTGACGTGGATGCCGATACGCGACAGTTTTTTGATAACAGGAGTACCTCCTCGTTTTGTCCTCGTTCACCACCAGGACCATTCGCTTTGCTTCTTTATCCAGTTTGGTTGTTAAGGCCGATGTTCAGTGGGGAACTATGCGAGTCAGCACTAGCCAGGTTACTAGTTACATTTTTTAACCAACCTAAGCTTATTTCTACAATCGTACTGCTATTATTATTTTTTAATTTTTTTTTATTTCGCACTCCTTGACAGTTTTTACGACGGTTTTCTTGCGCTCGTCTTCTTCCTATTTTTTGACAGACACCTTTGGTGTGAGTTTGACGGGCACTCACGTGTGTGATGGTGTGAGTGCTTGGTCTTTTTGCTTAAGCGTGTTGACGGGGCTGCTATGCCAATTTAGAACTTTCATGGTAATATGAAAAACAATAGAATATTGGCAAACAAAAAAATACAAAATAATATCTTTGACTTGGAAAATTTACAATAACAAATATTTTAAATTTTAAATTAAACCAATTTGTTGGCGGGAACTACATCAGCGAATTTGACAGCTAAAGCTAAATTTTGTGAAACACAAACCGAAGGACGTAGAATACAAAGCTCCCCTCAAATTTTTTTTTTCACCATACCTAACGAGCAAACCTGGTATCATCATCCTTGTGCCTGCGCCACAAGTTTGCTCCGCCTTTCGACTGCGTAAACAGAGAACTCTACCACATCTGCCGTTATTATTAAGTTGCAATAGTTTTGTCGGGCAGAGTTGCAGCTTACTTTAATTTTCTTCAAATAACACCAAAAAAGGGTGATAAATGAACATCGAAATTTTAGAGTGTTTCAAAGAGAAAATTGATTTGTAGGAGGAAAGGATGTGTTCCAGCTGCGAATGTTTTGTCCAAAACTGTACATATCAGCAGAGAATATGTGTCAAGGCGTATCTACTAAAGGTAGTGTTGGGAAATCAGCTTAGCTGTTTTTTTTTCTTTCTTCGTGTCCATGTATATTTGGTAACACATTACTAGATTTGGCCAGCAGAGAATACAGGCGAATCTACAAAAGGTGGTGCTGAGAAATCAGCTGAGCTTTTTTTTTCTTCCGCCGTTTCCATGTGGCTGTCAGCTCAGAATGAAACAAGGCGAATTCATTATTTGTTTTCTAGTTTCCTATTACCTTGCTTTGACAATCAAACGTACAAAATATTTTTGTTGGTCTAGTGCCACCACCTTTAAGGAATGCGCCTTGATATGTGTTTCTATTTTTGAATTTCAAAAAAATATATATTTTTTTGTAGTTGAAAGTTATGTTTCATAATACAATTTACATATACATTACTTAAGAATTTTTGTTTTTCTTCGCAAATGTTTTCATTTAAAATTAGTTCTGAGGCCACTTTGCGTCAAGATTAAAATTTAGTCAGTATTCCTTTGTATCAGATCTCTCAAATAGATTGCCAACGCTGGTGGTTGTTTCATTTCTGTTGGTATCGCATACAACTTGGACTGTTTGAATATTTGGCGTGCCTCTTCGTCAGTTATGGACACAGTGACCATTTGTTTCTTCATTTGGCACGGCGGTCTATTACACGCCGTTTTGCATGGAGTAGTTTTTTTCTGTTTGGTCTCTAATCGACCCCAATTAAAGCACCAAGGCGTCCAGAATGCAGGCGCTCCAAACTTCTTGGACGACAACCAAGAAGAAAGAACTGCGCTCTTTTTGGCTGCAGATTCGGTCAACTCCTCCTTCCCTGTCGATTTACTCCATCTCAATGAAGGTACCCAGCGTGAATGGGTTTCCAGTTTCTTGTCGGTTTCTTTCGCTCGACCCCATTTAAAGGAAAACATGTTGTAGAGGGTTTCTTTTTTCGTTGGTCTAGGTAGAGTAGGAGGAGGTGCAGATGAGAGGTGTTAATTTGCTTGTTGCTCGCCGAGCAAAAAACCTCCTAATTGCTTTCACTGCTGTAGTGCACAATATCAGTAGAAATAATAAGCTAATTACGCTCACAACTGCCACTTGCGTAGTCCTATGATTTGTAGAAATTGCAAGATGATCAATTGCATCTACCTATATTGACAAACCCCTTACATATACAAGTGAATGTACATACCTATCGGAGTGGTAAACTTTGAAGCCCAAAATAACTGTCCATTGGAGCACGAAAAGCCAAAGCACAATAGCCGCTATAATTATGAAGCTGCAAAGAAAACATAGTAGACATTCCCGTGAGTACTTCTCGCATCGAATATGCATGTAAATTTGTATAGCCAAACATACGCCAAAGAACCAATCAAGCCTATAATATAATTTATAAAGTTGCATCCCGTATTACAACAGCCATTGCCCGTATTACAATCGTCTTCTTCTAAGCAACTTCCATTGGATTCGTTGGTTGACTCGCGCGGCGGAGGCGCAGGTGGACATTTTCTTTGGTATTTTGAATCAATAGCTTCCGGTACGCAAGCGCATTTGCATTGAAATTTAGGTTTAGGAATTGGTCGTTCTGGCGGTGTGTCACAGTTGCCTTCCGTACTCATATTCATGCCATTCCGTAATTTTACACATTTCTGGCACGGACATGGCGGGAATACACACTTCAGCGGGCGTTCGATTTGCGGGCAAATCATTGAATTTTTTTTGTTTTTTGTGATCAACAGAAATTTTTACGTGTGTGCATTTTCGAAAATTTCTAGACAATTCAATTTATCTTTGACATTGGAATCTAAGAAGGGAGCCATAAATGCTTAAATTTTAATAAAGTTGCAGTACAATGGTTATATCCAAGGTGCATTCATTAAAGGTGGTGTCACTAGGCCAACAACACTGTTCTGTACGTTTGATTGTCAAAGCAAAGTAATAGGAAACTAGAAAACAAATAATGAATTCGCCTTGTTTCATTCCGGGCTGACAGCCACACGGACACGGCGAAAGAAAAAAAAACCAAATCAGCTGATTCACCAACGCCACCTTTAATAGATTCGCCTTGTACTAGACCAACAACAGTATTTTGTACTTTTGATTGTCAAAGAAAAGTATAGGCAATGTAGAAAACTAAAAATGAATTTGCCTTGCTTCACTCTGGGCAGACAGCCAAGAATGGTAGAGAAAGAGAATACGCCATCCGAATGCGCCGTGTCGTAAGAGCCCATGAATAAACAAGCGAAAGGAAGGGGATTTACTTGTTTGTGAAGAAGAAGACTAGATGAAAGCAATGTAAGCAACCAAATGCAAGATTATACGCAGGCACACACACTTTCGAACCACAACGTCTTCCGCATAAAAACGCACAAAACAGCATTTCTAGGTTTTGTATTCATTTGTGCTATAACAATTTAACACGCAGCACTTCGTTTGCATTAGTTTGATTGGTTTAAATCTCTTAAATCACAATACTACTAAGCCATTCATTGAATTTTGACAAGCATGTAATTTTTCATACTTTTGTTTGTTTTGTGTGTTTGTTTTGGATTGCGAAGGGAGCTAAAGACAGACTTTTCAAAATCGCGAAAAATAAAGTAACTGATTTGTAATGGCGCCACCTTAGATACTCAATTCGCGGACAGCCAAATGGAGACGGTGAGAGAAAAAAAAAATCAGCTGAGTTACCAATACCGTCTTTAATATCATAGATTCGCCTTGATTTGTTTTTTTTTTCTTTTCTTTTCGATGTTGCTAAGGGAGCCGATTTGTCAAGAGGGAATGAGGAAGCTGCTTACTGAGCAAACCTTTTATTATTGAATCATGGTTTGATATTTTGTTGCTCATGCTCCGCTGATACCTGCTGCGATATTGCAGAAGTTATTTTACATAGAACGTTTTATTTGAAAGAGTTAGAAAGAAGGTTGGGAATTTTTAACTATTTAATGACTTTTAACTATTTTAATGACGCAATAATAAAGGGTGATCAATTTAGAGATTTCGGATTTAAAATTAAAATAAAACAACGAAAATTCAAATTTATTGGACAATCTTTATTGTTTTTGTGTAGAACCATTCATGACATTTATTTTTAAAGATACTCCCTTTCAAATGTTGGCCGCAACTGTGCCGTAATTCGGTCATCCGTAAACTCCAATTTTGAACAACTCGCTGGAGGACTTCGGTCGTTGAATAACTTTAGTAATGTTGGCTCCCGATGCCTCAATTGAAGATGATTTATCGACAAAGCATTTAGACTTACAAGGTCATACCGCTACAAACAAAAGTTCAAAGGTGTGATATCACACGATCTTGGTGGCCAATCCACTGGTCCAAGACGAGAGATAAATTGCTCACCGAAATGACGACGCAGTAAACCCATTGTTACACGGGCTGTATGGCAAGTAGCACCGTCCGTCATCTTGTTTAGAACAAAATATTGTGGAGATCACCAATCTGCAATTTCAGACATCAACAAGTCGTTTATCATGGCGCAATAGCGTTTGCCATTCACTGTTATATAGGCGCCAGCCTTGTCTTTAAAGAAATATGGGCCGATGATCCCTCCAGCCCTTAGATCGCACAAAACGGTTGTTTTTAATGGATGTAATGGTTTCTTGAACGGCAAAAGAAAAGGTTTTCTGCATCGCATCGTCACTGGCGATGAAAAATTGATATATTATGTTAACCCTAAGCGTTGAAAATGTTGGAGCCTGCTAGGTGAACCAGATGACCGGCATCGACAGCGAAATAAAATATTCATGCTTCAAAGGTGATGTTGTGCATCTGGTGGGATTAGAAGGGAGTCATTTATTATGAGCTCCTTAAACCATCTGAAACCATCACTGGCGATCGTTACCGTTTGCAGCTAATGCGTTTGAATCGAGCTCTCAAAGAAAAGCTGACGGAATGGGACGGTAGACATGACAAACTGATTTTGCTGCATGGCAACGCCAGGCCACACGTTGCTAAATCGGTCCAGAAATATTTAGAGGCATTGAATTGGGAAATCTTGCCTCACCCGCCGTATTCCCCAGACTTTGCACCTTCGGATAACCATCTGTTCCGATCAATGCAGTCAGTTCTTATTGGAGAGCGATTCACTTCTTATGAGAGCATTGCAAACTGGCTCAATGAATGAATCAAGTCAAAAGAACTCGAATTTTTCGTCAGAAGAATCCGTATGCTGCCTGAAAGATGGAGTAAAGTTGTAGCTTTCAATGGCACACAAAAAAAAAAAAAAATAAATAATTGGCGCGTACACTTCTGTTAGGTGTTTGGCCGAGCTCCTCCTCATTTGTGGTGTGCGTGTTGATGTTGTTCCACAAAATGGAGGGACCTACAGTTTGAAGCCGACTCGAACGGCAGATATTTTTATGAGGAGCTTTTCATGGCAGAAATACACTCGGAGGTTTGCCATTGCCTGCCGAGGGCGACCGCTATTAGAAAATGTTTTTATTAATTTTGCTTCACCGAGATTCGAACCAACGACCTCTCGTGAATTCCGAATGGTAATCACGCACCTACCCATTCGGCTACGGCGGCCATCCAATGGCACATACTTCACATAATTTCATGTATTATTTAATAATTTAAATAATTCATAACTTTGGCTAAGAAAGGACGGAAATTTGTTCCCATACCCAATATATACAAATATATTTTCAACATTTTGTGAGCAGCGCTTCAGATATTGCGAATGTTGCTGAAATATACGCTTAGAACTTAATGCTTTCTCATAAAAAGTGACACTTCCACAATTGACGAAGATCGAACACAGCATCTGCACATTGATCGGCTAATCATCGGCGCGTCATCGCTTCGTCTTCGAATTCGGTTGATGTCTGCACACCTAAACTTACTTATTAGCTACATCGACTGTGCAAAGAAAATTTAGCAGTAAGCGACGCGATTTATTTATTTATTTTTCACGAAAGTAGAAGGTATTGAAATAATCAAATCATAAAACAGAATAGATTTGAAAAAGCAAAATTAATTGAACATCTAAACTGCTCATTAGAGAAAATCCTTCTACCGGCAACAACGACGATGCCAATGACGCGCAAGTGTGCAGTTGTTAAGCAGACATGTAATGTTGTGGTTGTTGTAACAGCATAAACATTCCCCATACATATTTGCTGAAGTGACAGTACTTGACCGGATATAAATCCGAATCGTTCAGTTAAAGTGAAACCGACTATCGTGGGGAGCGTAATCATAATAATATAATAATTATTAATAATGATGAAGCAACTGTGATTAGCCGATGAATGTGCAGAAGGCCTAGTGTAACTTTATTATTTTTTCTCTTTAATTGTGGAGCACGAAATGGCGACTCGATTTTTGTACGACTCAAACGGTAAACTGCACGGGTGCATGTATATGATTTTGTTTAAATTTACCCAAGTTCCAAACCAACTGCGCATGGAAAACTGCATTACCGCTTGCAGCGAAACTACCTACGATTATAAATAGTGAAGTTTCAAATTAGGAAACATAAATTTTGTGTAACATTTTTATTTCTTATTTATGTCCTTTAGGTTTTAACTTAACTTTTTTAGCTTATTTTATATGTTTAGTTTGTAACTTAAAATTGTGTTAAAATTTACTTATAATATATGTACAGGGTGAAGCAAATAAGACCTAGTAATGTTAAGTACAAATAACTTTTTTATTTTTTGGCATATTTATTTTTCTCTTTTTGTAGGTTATAATTGAATTGTTGGAAATTTATTATGGAATCCTACCACATGACAACGCAACAACGATTAAAATTATCGCTAGTTCGTTTCTATTCAATTAGTCACACAGATCAATTGTTTTAACGCAGCGTAAATATCGGCTGATGTCGGATGAAGCGCATTTCCATTTAAATGGTTATGTCAACAAACAAAACTGTAGATTGTGGGGCTCTCAAAATCCAAGGGCAACACACCAACATCAGTTGCACCCATCTAAATGTACTGTTTGGTGCGGTGTTATGGCCACTAGAGTTATCGGTCCATATTTCTTCGAAAATGTGGATGAAACTCCGGAATCGATTTCAGGAGCTTCTTATAGAACATTGATTAAAAACTTTTTGCGGCCAATGGCGGAGCAGTATCCTAATTTGTGGTTTCAACAAGATGGAGCAACTGCGCATACTGCTAGGCAAACTATGGACCCACCCTGTACATACATACCATAACAAAAAGCGGACCTATTGACTACGTTCATAAGTGAACAAGTTTCGAGATCTAGCGGCTTCAGTGGCTTCAGGCTTCAGTGACAAGATGTCATATGAGGAGTTAGGGATAGTCAGATGGCCCGAAAAAATGATTTTCAATAATTTTTTCTTTTGCTAGTCAATTCGCTTTATTTTACAAAAATAAAAACATAGCATTAATGGTTCGACTTGACTAACAAATAATCAAAAACAAAATAATTGTAAAAGTTATCGCTGTTTGTGTGGAGCCCGTTTCTCCAGAAGTCTCTTGCGGTGATCATCACAAGTCCTTGGAGATTCATTTAAAATCTATGGGACAAGAGAAATTAGTTTTATTAATAGAGAATGCTTTTGCCTGATCGAAGCTTTTTTTCAAAATTTATAATACGGCGGCCTCAGGAAATATTTTTTCAGATTTTCGAGAAAAAAACCGACAATTAATTGTTTGAAAAAATCGAAATTAAAAGAACAATTCTTCGATCAGGCACGTGTTTTTTATGTTTTTCAAAAGCAGTATACATTTTTTTGAAATCTTAAGTTTTAGTGATCCCCAGTTCAAAAAACATAGGGCTTGTGCGAGGCACGTAATAAAAGCGGCAATGCCTACTGCTGCACTGATGACAATTTGTAACACTGTTGCAATTGCTCAACTGATACTTTTCTGATGTTCGGTAAACAAAAAATGTTTGCTGCCGATTTATTTGTATTCGCGCGCAACATTTGCCTAATTTTTGACACTTCGAACGTGATGCTTCTGATAATGTTGCCAGAATTTTACATCGAACGTGATACTTTCACAAATCATGCAACACTGCGGTTGTGATTGAAGCTCGAACAAGCCCATAGTTTGAAGAAAAACGCATTTAAAGTTTTGCTATCGAGCTCCGGAGCGCCCTTTGTTAATTGTTGAATAACTCGAAAAATATTTGTCCGATTCACTTCAAATTTTCACACAACATTTTTAAGATATTAAACTTTAAGAAAATGCAAAAACAGTCCAAGTTTTTGAAAATTCTGACTATCCCCAGTCCCATAATACGAATGAATAGAAACGCTTCAGCCCAGAAAATATGCAATGCAGAGCCTGTTGTTGGCCAAAGCGCAGGGCGAAGGACCTGCCTGGGTCAAGAACGACTTTTAATTTCACTTGATAGTTCCAATTACGTGCAAGGTTCAGCTAACCTGAGTATTATGACGAGGCAGAGCCCCACGATGCCACATTCAACGCCAGCTATTTTTCCAAATAAACACGGTATACTTAGCTCAATAGGATGGCTAGCATTTTCAAGATTTGTTGAAGACATTTCTTTATTGTTAACGCCTTTGCATGTTTACATTTAAAAACCAACTTTAATGGTACTTTAGAAAATCTATTATCTGTATTAACTGTATAATTAAAAGTAGGCACTGGTTAACGAAAAAGTAACGCAAATTAAATAAAAATAAAACACAAATAAATTAAAATACATTTAATTTTGATAATTTTTTTTTTAATTTCTTTTTTGTTTAGATGTATTATATAATTGTATCATTTAAGATAAGTATATTGAATATAGCATATGCTTACACATACATATATCTACACAATCACGTACAATCTATATTTTCATTAAATGTTAATAACGTAAAAAGAACTAAAATAATGTAAATTAAAAAATAATATAATATTTATAGAGATTTATATATGCTCGGGATCTCCTTTCCTTTTAACGCTTATTGTATGGGTATGCGCAAATGTGTTTGGGTATGTGTTGGGGTGTGTGTGTGTATTGTATGCTGTAATGTGTATATTGCATTGTATACATTTATAAGAAATTCATTATTTTAACAAAAAATAAAATACAATTAGTATTTATTTAACTTGAAATTAAAATAGATAATAAATTAAATCGTAGCAAAACTTCTTGGCTTTAAATTGCAAACAAACAAATCTTTACGTTAATAAAGAATAAAAGGCATTTCTTGATGTTGATGTTGTTGACCGAGCGGCTTTGCCGCCATGAGGACGCAGCAAAAACGCCATGAATTTGCATTGAAATGAGCAGCAAATCAAAATTCGATAAGCGAGCGAAACGTTAAACCCTCGCTCGGTTGCCGTAAGTGTCGCAGCTCGCACTTGCCTAGTGCAGTCATGAAGCTTGTCATGCGGTGATTTATGAAATCAGCGCCGAAAAGCTAGCCGTACAACATCGGCTGCAACAAAGGCTCAAGTCGAATCAATCAATTTATTGAAATTATCATGTTGATCTTTTTTCGATTTCCTTGGCAATCTGTTGTGGTTTTTACTTAAATGGGCTTGCAACCTAAATTTTTTTAGATCTATTTTTATTTATCATTAAATTTATAGTTATAATTACTAATTATAATATTACTATAATTATTCATTACTTTTTGTGTAGATTTTTTCCTGTTGTATTATTTTTTGCTTTATTATATAATTTTCCTTTTTCTCTTGTTTGCATCCTTTAATAAAGTATTTTAATCGTATTCCGTTATTTATTCTAAGCTGTTTCAACTGTTAACCACACGCCCGATTCTCCCATTCTCAGCTGCTGCTACTGCCGCTATTGCCGAAACTCGCTCCTTTGCTTGTCGTCTACACGCTATCGTTTTTATTATTGTGGTTGCATTATTACTAGTAGTTGTAAATATTAGTGTAGAGTTGACAATTGCTGTTGTTGTTTTTTTGTTTTTTGTATTTGTTTATTCTTGTTTATCGTATGGGAGCGTGGCTGCATGGATGAGAATTCCTCCATATGAATGTGGTTATGTGAATTTTAGCAATAATTCCTCTTCTTAATACAAATTTGATATTGGCTAAAGATCGTCAGACATAAATGAGTTTTGTGATTTTGATTCTTCTATTCGACGAATTTGCTGGCGAAGATACATTATTCTGCAATAGAATAGAGAAGCATGATTAATGCAAGACTCAGATATTGAAATTGGAAATTAATTGGAAAATAAAATATTATATATTCTAAAACTATATGAAAAAAATGTTAAGATTTTGAATACGAGTTTTCGGATCTTAAAAACTTATATGGAAAATTTTGATTAATTATGAATTTTTCAAACCGATCACAAAATAAGTGCATTTTTGCTGTAATAAAGAGCATCCCCAATTAAGAAAATCAAAAAACAATTATGTCATTACCTGGCACATGAGAAATAAGAATAAAAAATAAACAAATAATTGGCGTGTACACTCCTATTTGAGGTCCTGATGTTGTTCCACAAATGAAGGGACCTACAGTTTTGAATCGACTCCGAACGGCAAATGGTTTTTATGAGAAGCTTTTTCATGGCAGAAATACACTTGTCATTGCCTGCCGAGGCACAAACGCTGTTAAGAAAAAACCTTCAAAAAAATTGCAATTTCTCCCGGTTAAAATTTTAATTCATTGTTTTAACAGTAATAGAAGCCCCGTCAGTGTAGGGCGTATCACCGGTCATCTTCGTCTGGCTCATCTAAAGGTAAGCAAAGCAAACATGCTATTTCGACGGGTTGGGTCCAGAGGGAGAGGGCTATTAGATGAGTAGGTTTTAAAGGGCATATGAAAAGGTGGTTAGTGTCGTGCGGGGTACATTCACATGCCAGACATATGTTTGGTATGTCAGGGTCAATTCAGGATCAGTAGGAGTTTAACCTGCTACAGTATCCAGAACGTAATTTGCCAGTGTTACGCGTGTATCACGGGGAAGCTGGAGCTCTTCATCTGCAATAGGTGGTGGTTGGACTCCGATTACGGCATTCACTGGACGGGAGCTTAAGAAGGTAGTGACGGTATCGGTGAATGCCGTTTATTGAATGTCCGAACACTGTCTGGTCCAGTAGATTTCTGTCAGTTTTGTCCTGGATCTCGTCGGCGTAGTTTAAAAGGTGTCTCCTGATGTGCCTAGGAGGCGGCTCTGGCTCAAGCAGGTGTCTGCAAGGGTGAAACCTGCGGTATCACCCTAGCAGGATCTGCTTTTAATTCATCATCATCTTGGCATTACAGTCCATTCTTCTCGACAGCGCTTTTTCGCTCTATGTTGTGAGATTCTCATCTTTCGGATATCGTCTTCTACGTCTTACAACCAAACGTCTCCTTGGCCGGCCTCTCCTACTTGCTCCTTCAGGGTTGGCTTCAAATACTTGTTTGGTCGTTCTTTCGCTGCTCATTCTTATAACGAGTCTATACCACCGTAAACTTTGGGACTTTATAAACCGCATTACATTTCCTCCCGCGATTAAAACTCTGAGCTCGTTATTATACCGTATACAGTATGTGCCGTCTTCTAATCGTGAATTTAAATTGATATTGTATAATACAATTTATTGAGTCATTGGCCGCAAACAGTATCGAGAAGATGGTTGTTATTGTTGTAAACGCATATACGGGAATGCTGCTGAAATGGTGGTCCTTGACCGGATATAAACCCGGATCGTTCCGGTTACGTAGAACCGACTGTCGTAGGAACGCATTGGATATTCTCATTTCCTTCCGTTAAACTTCTGTTATTGTCCTTTTTCTATTCGAACAAGTCGAGCGAAAACTCTGAAAGTTATTAAAAGCTCTCATATTATTATATGTGCGAGGAACGTTCTGACACTGTCCGATCTGCAGAATTTATTCAACGAAGCGAGCAACCATTGAGGAGAGTCCTTCAAAATCAATCAAGGCCTTTGCGAGGGAGCTTAACCCTTTCGCAACGGCACACCTGTACGATAATTTGCCACTTTTCGCGTCGTCAGTCTTCGTGTGCCAAAAAGTGGCTGTCGAATGTATATAGGCGGTTTCAGCCGCAGTGATGCATCAAGTGGCTCTGTATATAGACGGCACCCGTCGCGAAAAGTTTAATGTCTCGAAGTTATCAGATCAAAATGCATTTTAAACAAAATTAAACACCTTGAAGCGCCTGAGCTGTTATGGATATTCTGACGAAAAAAATTTGATCAAGACCAAAAAACCAACCGCAGAAATTACAGCTGGTCATGTTTCAATCCTACAAGAGTTTCCATGCACATGAAGTACCCAGCCATTGTTATGGTTTCAGGTGTTTTGGCAAAGAAAGGACATGTCATGCCGCCACACTTCTTTACTCAAGCATTTCCAGTGAATTCTACTGCATATATCGATGTTCTAGAGACGGTAGTGAACCCTCGATTGATAGTGTACGCGGTGACAGGCTTTCAGCAAGACTCTGCCCCTTCACACAAAACAATAGTGACATAACATTTTATGCCTGAAAATTTTCATGGCCACATAACACCGAACTTATAGCCGCCTAACTGCCCAGATCTCAATCCCCTGGATTACTACGTATGCGGCGTAGTTGAGCGTGCAACCAATAAGCATCCTCATACCACAATTTCTTCTCTGACGTCTGCAATTAATGCCGTTATGGTCAATATGAATAAAGAGCACTTGATTCGGGCATGCAATCGTTTCCGCACACGAATCGAGGAGGTTATTGCAACTAATGGAAATTTTATTGACTGATTTTCTAGATACGAGGGCCGTTTGAAAGGTCAACATAGTCTCATTTATGCCCTTAAACTTCGTCCAACGCTGTTTGCTGATCTCTTCGGAACAATAGGTTTTGTCCAAGTTTGAAAAATAGCCATTCGTTTCTGCAATCACCTCCTCGTTTAAATAAAATATTTCCCTATTGATGTAGTGGAGGAGAGAAAAGGGTTCTAGGCTGGAGAATTTCTTCAGGCCATCCCCAAAGGGTGCGCTAAGGAATCCAAGCGACTAGCCGCTAGAGCCGGAAATTTGCAAAGAAAGCGCTCAACTCTGCAGAATCCCCACAGCTTCTGCGATAGGGGTGGTTGTACGGAAGTCCAAGCTTCTCCGCATGAGTTCCGATCACCCAGTGACCAGTGAACACCGCAATGAGTTTGGAGATTGAATGGCGGGGGATTCCCATCACCTTATGCGTCCTGTTTCTGTCGTATTAATGCCATAGTGTTTTCGAAATAGCACACGATGAGACAGACCTCCATCTATCTTGCGCTTTATTTTAGAAACAAATTGTGTAGTTTCCCTTTAATAACGGTCAAGGGGGCACCGATGTCTGAGATGGGTCAACTGAAACCGGTTCTGTCGACCCCCTCCTGGCAAGCTCATCGGCAATTTCCTTTCCCTCTATATTCCAGTGCCCAGGAACCCAAATAAGGGAAATGTTTCCTGAACGCGCGAGACGTTTGAGTTTCTGCTTACAGGAGTTGACCAGAAGAGAGCTGCAATACGACGACGAAAGGGCCTTGATCGCAGCTTGACTATCGGAAAAAATATTAATGTCTCCCTCCCAAAAGCGATCCCTAAGCATTTTGCATGCTTGCAGGATCGCGAAGACCTCTGCTTGAAAGACGCTGCTCGTTTCCGGCAGTATAAAGGAGACCGGAATATTGGATAATTTAGAGAAAACCCCCGCTTCAACTCCAGATTCCATCTTGGATCCGTCAGTAAAAACAGAGGTACCTATATCCGTGCCGACTCTCCCCTCCTGCCAATCTAGCCTGCTCGGAAAGATAGCCCTAGCACAACCTTTAAAACCGAGTTAGCGCACGGTGAGATCTGTACGAAGAGAAATATAGAAATAGAAAATATTTCTCCGCCAATTGGATGATCCTGCCATACTTTCGAAATTGCTTTTCTCACTTAAAATTATTACATAAATTCAAAGAAATATTATATTAATATTTGTCCACTCACTTTTGTTCTTGTAGTGTTGCGTTGATTTCAGTTATTCTAACTAAGCTTCTAGCACATTTCAACTCTGCCGACACCTTCGTACACTGTAAATCTCCGTACAAATGTGTTTCTTCAGAACATTTTTGCGCCTGAAAGCAGGAATAAAAAAATAATATATGAAAATTAAATAAATTGCGTTCGATTTGTCAAACTTCTGCACCTCTTGCATTACCTGTTTCTCCAAAATATCTGCTTGCCAATTGGTGACATGTGTAATTAAATCAGCCCTAAAATACTTTGCTAATTTCGGTGAAATTTCTGGGCCTTGTGAACGGCCCGCCTGCACAGATGACGCCACACAACTCTGCAATGTGCTCAACGACGCGGATGAAGTATTTTCCACTATATAAATAAAATTGATTTTATATTAGAAAATGTTTTTTTTTTTTTTTCATATACAGAGAGGTTCTATTATTCACTTCCGAGTGAATTTCAATGAAATTCAGTGTGAACCCGGCATTAAGGGGTTTCGTGGGTTCTATTTTTTTTTGGCTTATTAATTTCTACATCTCAAAAATATTATCCTAAATTTTCAAGTCGATCCGAATAATATAATAGTTTCGGAGATACAGCCTTTGGAATGTGTGCGCTCCAAGCCACTTTTATTGTTACTCAAAACTTTAAACGCGTTTTTCTAGGAACCGTGTTTTCAAAGTCGGTTGTCAAATGTTCTCGAAAACTACGGTTGAGTAGTTGATGAAATTTTACACAGGTGATCGAGATACAATTTTTTTTTCAATTACAACTATTTAAAAAAACAAAAACAAAATATGAAGCAAATTTCACCGTAATTTTAATTTTTTTGGAAAAATGTCTGCCAAAATTCCATAGAAAAAAAAATATTGAAAATATGCCTTTTTACCCGACGAAACCCATGTAACCCCTTAAGTGTTCTGTGTTTCAATTTTGGTTATTTCATTTCCACTTATTTTTCTAAAACGAATTCCGAGTGAATTTGGATGTGCTGAGAAACGAATTCACAACAAAATTTGTGGTTAGTATTAACTTCAATTTCTTCTTCTTGATTGGCGCGATAACCGCTTACGCGATTTTGGCCGAGTTTAGTTTTTTTTTTAATTTTATCGAAGCAACGATGTGAGTAAATTTAAATTTACTATAATAGATTTATTAATAATAAAAATAGAAGAGCAAGAAATCTAGCATACACCTTCTTTTAAAGGAAAAATATAAGAATTCTACTCAGGAGACGATCCTTCTGAACTTTATGGAATACCATAAGGATGTTTCGTGTGGGTTCGTAAAAGGCTATAACGCGGAAAGTGGATGCTCCGTGAAAGTTTGTACTGGCAGATTCTTCAAGCCGTGTGATTTGAAATCGATGTGACTCACAAAACAAATTTCTGAGATTTCTTAACAAAAAGCCAAAAACTTGGCATTAAATAATTGGATATGACGTAAATGGTGTGTTACCAGCAGTTTCCATTCAACAATTTAATATTTTATTATAAATATTAAAAAACATTTATAAATCGCATTCGTCGAGCTAAAGAAACAAAGTCTACTCAAAAGTTTGTGTCTGGCTGGGAAAAAGTATTGAAGAAAATGCTGTTTCGATTCCGTTATATCGTACTAAGTCATGCTTAAGTTTACCTATTGGAAGCAAAATTTGGCTAAAATAATCAGCCAATGACCACCTTCCGTCAGAAACGTCACTCTGGCCGCCAATTTTAGCTGTACAGCAATGGGTGTTTCTTTTAAATTAAAAAAAAGCGTCTAATAACATGCCAAAACGTTTCCACGACAGTCGGCTCTACGTTACCGAACGACCTGGACCTATACCGGCCAAGCAACCGTCAATCTAGCAGCATTCCCCGTATGTAAGTATGGGGAATGTTTATGCTGCTACAATAACAACATGCCAAAAACACATTTACTGGCCCGGTAGTTGGATGCGAATAGAATCTTTCGCATAGAATCTTTCTGTTAAAAACTTAGTCTGCAAGTCTCTCATTTGCTATCAAAATAACCGCAAACGCAGTTTGTGCACTAATTTTTTAGTTTTCTATTCAAAAATTTATTATTTGCTTTGGTTAAATTGACAGCTGTCAGCTGTAAAGCTCATTTCTAGGGTGAATCTAAAACGCTCATTCAAAAATGAGCTAATAATTCGTTTTTCGTAACACCGAAACTGTTTTCACTCGCTTTTAGGTTCATTTTCATATTCACTTTCACTCGGATGCCAGTAACTGTCTGATATTCATAATTAAAAAAATATTCCACATACTCTTTCTCTGTTGCTGTTCCATCGCAGCGACATTTAGGTCCATTTCTTGTGTAGGCGTCGGCGGTCCCTCACCAGGCAGAATACCAATAACTCCACTACCGCCAGCATTTACGCTGACATTCACTAAACTAGATGAGGTACAGAGGCCACTGTTGTTGTTGCTGCCAATCGAATTCATGACATTGCCACTGTTGCCCTCGACAGTCTTTAAACCGTACGGTGTGTTACAGACGGCGTATGCACCAGCATTTAAGCCGGCACCCATATTAACGCCGCTGCCACCGCCCACATTATTGTTGTGACCGGATACAGGAACAACACCGCCGCTGCCACCAACACTAGTTATAGGACTTTTTGTATTGTAGCCCATCGGCGACATGCCATGTGAATGACCTAGATTGTAGTGTGGCGAGTTCACTGAATTATCCCTGAGATATAACAAACAAAAAAAATTTTTTTTTGAATAGTTAATTTTAAATATTAGAAATGATTTACCTCAGTACTATCACCGCTGATGAGGTCGTATTCAGCGCGTGATTGGTGCCATCAATGGAAGTGCCGGCATTGCACATCATATGTACCGCCTCGTTGCCACTAACGCCATGTTGTGACAGTGTATGATGATGATGCAACGCCGCCTGTTGATGCTGTTGCTGTTGCCGCATCAACAATGCCGCCTTCTGTTGCGAATTCATCATCATTTCCTGTTGCTCCTTTGTGCCCAACTTTGGCGGCCCGGGTGCATTTGAATTCATGTGATGATCCACCTGATTCGTTAACGTTGACTATAAGCATAGAAAATTTACTTTATCGCAACTTCAATAAGCATTTCAACTCACATTTGGCGATGTAGTCGACGCTAGATGCGCCTGCTGTTGCAGCATTGCCACTGGATCCATTTTTCGATGATTACTACTGTTTTGTGTCTGTAAAACACCTGCAACCATCACTGGTACGCCCGCACTTGATGGCACGGAGGCGAGCCCGGTGGCAGGCAACATTGTTGCTCCGCCCACTACAACGCCTGTGCCATGCCCCGACGCAGATGACGCGGAAAAATGCATTGATGCAGCTGCTGCATTGGCCGCTGCAGCAGAAGCGGACGCGGAGGAGGAGGATGACATAACAGTACTGGCATTGGGATGCGATGCTAGACGTGGTAATGCATTCGGCAGGCCTACAGTAGATGTTGGAATTGATGATAGGTCATTATGCTGCGCATTCACCAGACCATGAACTGAAGCCGCACCGGTTAGCGGGTAGTTAGCCTCCGACGTTGGCGTGGAGTCACCTGGACTAATGTCCATGTCAGGGTTTTCGGCGATGCGACCTTTTAATAGAAACAAGGTGAGCGGTATAATGGATAATAAAAATAAATAAATAAATAAATCAAAATAAATTTACCATCCAAACGTCTTCGATGGCTTGGCGGTCCTGTATCATTTTCATAATTCCACCTCAGTCGTGAATTTCCCCGTGAACTGGAATGTTTCGCGTAAGCTATAAGATATGGAATTAAATTTAAAAAAATATTTCAATTTGGTTAGTTTATTTATTAACTTAAAAATAATATAAAATAATAATATAAAAAATTACAACCAATTTAGAAATGTAAGACCAACAACTAAATACGGACGTCGAAAAGTACTTAAGAACGATGAATTGGCCATATAACCGCATCTTTTATCGAGTACGCTGGCGACCCGGGTCTTTTTGCGCTGGAATATATTTGCTTGGGTCACATTCTTTGAAATAGGTTCATCTATCCATTTCTTTTGAAGGTTTCGCATCGATTTTTTGCGTGTTAGTAAGCGCACTGATATTTTTGTGCGAAATATACTTAAGAACGATTCGGTCTTCGACCGAATTTTGTGAATTGTTTTCTGTTTTATATTGCAACTGCTAAGTGAGTGAAAAATAAAGTATCTGGAGTATTCCTACAGCACTTTACTGCAGTTGAAACGACTCAATAATGTCGATAAGGAAAAATTTCACCCCAACTCTTTAAAAAGCAATTATAGAGTTGCAAAAGTCCAGGATGATCCAGTGATCTTTCGGCAGAATTAAACGATGGTTTTTATTGCTTTGAAATATTTTTCTGCGTACAAAACAGCAAAAAACGTTCCCGGAAAAAAGAAAGCGCGAAAGACGCCTAGCGAGATTGATGGGATGATCGTTAGATTGTCAAAACAGGATCACAGGCAGAATGCTACTGACATCCATCGAGAAATTTTCGTTCACTGGAAAAGCCAATAACGAGAAGAACAGTTGCGCTTCGACTGGCAGAAGCAGGACTTCACGGTCGACTGGCATGGAAGACGCCTTTGGCAACAGCATCGCTGAATTGAGTTTGCTCCAGAGAGCTTATCCTGGATTCAAAATCAGTGGCAATATATTCTATTCAGCGATGAAACGAAAATAAGTTGGTTCCAGATGATAGTAAGTACGTACGGCAGCCAAAACGTTCAGCATTCGACCTCAAGTTCGTCTCAACAATTATAAAGCACGGCGCAGGTTCAATAATGGTGTGGTGCTGCTTTTCGTCGAACATCTGTCGGGCCAAATCAGTGTAATGAAGGTAAAATGTATGCGGTCTAGTACGTTCAGATACTTCAGAATGCGGAAGAGATTTGAAAATTTCAACAAGACAATGAACCGAAGCACATTTCTCGTGTTGCAAAGAAGTTTTTCGAAGAAAATTCGAACACTGTTCTGGATCGCTCCCACAACAGTCGGTGCTACATATAACTGGAACGAGCCGGATTTATATCCGGCCAAGGACTGTCACCTCAGCAGCATTCTCTGTATATAAGTATGGCGTATGTTTATGCTGCTACAACAACAACAACTGTCCTGGATTGAACATCTTCGAGTGCCGACTCAAATTCAATAGAACATCTTTGGAAAGACGTAAAAAATGCACTCAGTACGCAGAATCTAACCAATCAGTTATTTGAAAAGGCCAAGGCAACATGGTAATCCATTCACGTTGAACTTTATAGAGATTTATTAATAAAGCAGAACAGAATTTTCCACAAAATATTAAGATATACTTTTCCCTTTCGCCTGCATTTTTTAAGATTTTACTATTATTTTGCTTCGTTCTTAAGCATTTTTCTCGAAGGATTCCTGAATTGTATAAACTTTTGTACCTAAAGCAAACATATTTATGTTTTTCTTGGGCAAAAAGACTAATGCACGATTGAAAAGATTTTAAATTTGTAAAATAAAACCTAATATGCAAAACATTTGAGTTATTTTATTGGAAAAAGTCTCAACTGCGTATCGTTCTGAAATATTTTTCAACGGCTGAAAAGACAGGGATTCGTTTCCACGACAGTCGGTTCTACGTTACCGAAACGACCCGGATTTATATCCGGCCAAGGACTGTCACTCCAGCAGCATTCCCCGTATGTAAGTATGGGGAATGTTTATGCTGCTACAACAACAACAGGGATTCCCATATTTTTATTACAAAAAAGGGGTTTCAACGTCTATTTTCTTTAAATAGAGATTATAAAAAATGGGTAAAAGAACAGTTTCAACTTAAAATATATTTAAATTTTTATAAGAAAATTCTATATGGGCCACTTGCAAATTATGATGGCAATATATGCATTTATGTTTTCTTTTTTTGGGAAAAAATGTCATACTCCCTCCGAAAATGTTCCGTATTTCACATGAGAATGGAACAAAAAAATCAAAGAATGAAAAAAAAAAATAAATAAATAAAAAAAATAAAAGTTTGGGGAAAAAGAAATCCATTATTTTTGCGCAAATGGTTTTAAATTATTCTATGGTCGATCTTTAGGTTCAGGGCAAAGCTACGGCTCGTAACATGTCGATCAACATCGATTATATTTGTGATTTCATCGACATTTTCAATGACCTGTCGTCTGTGCGAGGTGCATATATAACATCAAAAATACCTGAACGGAATCGTCGAAACCGAAATTGCACGTAATTAGCTAATTTGCTGTTACAATATCGGTACCATAAACACCATTCACAATTTCAGAAAGAAACGTTGTGAAATATACCGAATTTTTTCTTTGCTGATCTTGTTATCACCCTGCATCTTACAACTGAGTGAAACAAACAAAAAACAGTAAAATAATTTTTTTGTATGAAATGTCACCTTGATAATGAACATAAACTTTTGATTGTTTGATCGATACTTTAGGAGATATCGATCAGTGTAGCCATCTACCGAGAGAATAATGGTCTTCTTTGTCCCCCAAACTAACATATTAAAACAGAGCGATTTATTTAAATTTTTTTGTTGCAATTAAAGTGTTCGCAAAACTACCTTCACGAACTTGTGCACAAATAAAATAAAATTAGCGGCAACGCTCACTCGCACTTTTTGTAGAGGTGCAAAATATCTGGTAAGAGTGCAAAAGTTTAAGAAAGAAACACGCAACCATATGAATAAGTTGAGAAAAGAAAGCGAAAAAATGACAGCCCTGACACGGAGCAGAATAAATGTGGCATTATTACGAGTAGTTTGCATTTAATTCTGAACAGTTCGTATATTTTTTTATGGAACAAATTTCAAATGAAGATTATACAGGGTGGGCCATATAGCGTTTGCTTTTTGAACCACCTATTTTTTTGAGAATGGTAACACAAATGGCATGTCAAATGTGTTCATAATTTACTTAAAGGTTTGACATTTACGAAATGGGACTCTATACGCTTGATAAAAATTGGGAAATATTGAAAACCTATTTCCAAAGTGGTGAGCCTTCTTCTTCTTTTCTGATGAAGCTCATTTTCACATCGGCGGCTACGTCAATAAGCAAAATTGTCGGATTTGGGGCTCAGAAAACCCACACGTTACTGTAGAGAAGCAAATGCATCCACAACGAGTCACTGTTTGGTGGGGTTTTTGGTCTGGCGGCATCATTGGGCTGTATTTTTTCCAAAATGAGGCCGGTCAGGCAATTACTGTGAATAGTGTTCGCTTTCGATGATAACGAACTTTTTATGGTCCGAATTGGAAGATATGGATGTGGACGATATGTAGTTTCAACAGGACGGTGCCACTTGTCATACTGCCAAAGTTACACTCGAACTTTTGGCTACCGTTTTTGAAAACCGAATAATCAGCCGAAATTCCGATATCAATTGGCCGCCTCGGAGCTGTGATTTAAGCCCGATGGACTATTTTTTGTGGGGAGCCGTTAAGGGCAAATGCTACGCGAACCATCCAGAGACGATTGATGCTTTAAAACACGAAATCGAAGTTGCCATTCATGAAATTGGAGCCCAAACAATCGAAAATGTGCTTAAAAATTGGGTTGATCGAATGGTCTACTGTAAAGCTAGTCGTGGCCGTCATTTGAACGATATTATTTTTCATTCATAAATGACAATGTTCAATCTTCAAAATAAAACAAACAGTTTGAAAAAATATTGATTAGTTTTTTTTTATAGCCGATTCAAAAAGCAAATTTAACATGGCCCACCCTATAATTGCTCGCAAAAAAAAAAAATATATATAGAAAATATAACAATTGCTTTTCTAATGTACAATGTTAAGAAAATTAAAAAACAAATGTGCATAAGAAACAAGGCGGAATCAACAATTTCATTTAAACGAAAATATAAATTCAAAATCTATATTTTTTTAATGGGACCTATGGATTAAAGACACTCACCAGATCTGCAAAAGCGATCGTCACGATCTCTGTCACGATCTTTGTCCCGGTAATCCTTTTCTCTATGCTGATCACGTGCCAGAGTTCTAAAAAAGATTTTTAAATAATTTCTACATTTATTGATCAAAATATTCAAAAAACGCACCGTTCTCGTTCCATCCATTCCTTTGGTTTTTCCCATTGTGAAACTTCAGTTTTGCAATTATAATAATACATTTTTCCTAAAGCGCAATAAATATAAAAACAAAAACTCAATATATTTAATAAAATTCATTCACACATCCCCCGCAAATACACTTACCCGATGAACTGACATGCTCACTCCAATCGCCACAACGAGCCACACGTTCCCCCCGATCACTACGTTCACCGCCACCACTGCCTCCTCCACCACCTCCACGATCACGTTCACGATCGCCACCGCCGCCACCACCACCGCGATCACTTCGATCTCTATCACGATCTCTATCGCGATCACGTTCTCTATCACGATCACGTTCAGAACCACGATCACGTTTGCTATCTCTCAAATCTCCGCGATCACGGTCACGATCTCGATCGCGATCTGTCGATCCAGAACGTTTGTCCCCACTACTGGAAGAACAAAGTTTTGCTCCGCTTCCCCCACCACTGCCACCGCCGCGCCGATCCAGCCTATCATGATTGGTGCGATGTGATTCAGAATCACGATCATTACCACCACCACTGCCACCACCGCGTCTGTCGCGTTTATCTAGAAAATATACATCAGAATTTGGAAATTATGTCAGCGATATTAATAAATATTTATAAATGAAATGCATATCTCTTGACGGCCTATGTTACTGATCTTATCAAAACACGTAGGATGGGCGTTACTTTTAGCTGTTTTTTTCACATAGTTCTAAAAAATAAACTGAGAGAGAAAATTGCTCTGCGAAAAATTATATTTATTCTAATAAAAGTGATTATCGTGCACGGTACCTCGCACCCTTCATTAATACCTGCCAAGGTTGGCAAAGTTATAAAAATATTCTCTACTAAAATTGTTGAGAGTAGGTTATTTTTTTGATTTTCTTACACTATTGTAAATTCGTATAAAAAGATGCAGGGTGTTAAAAGATCATTACAGATCCCTCGTATTCGACTCACAATAATTTTTGGCTCTAGAGTGGATATGTTTGGTTCACCTCAGTTAAATATTATATTACAAACTATGTATATTGAGCTAATGTAGATTCCATACAGAAAATTTGTACAGCGTAATTTACAACTAGTATCTATTAGTTTGGAGAAAACGTTTCCACGACAGTCGGTTCTATGTTACCGAAACGACCCGGATTTATAGCCGGCCAAGGACTGCCACTCCAGCAGCATTCCCCTTATGTAAGTATGGGGAATCTTTATGCTACAACAACAATAGTTTGGAGAAAAAGAAATCCATTATTTTCTCGGTAGATGGCTGTAGTGATCTACATATATCTCGTAAAGTATTGATCAAACAGTTTAAAGTTTATACTCGTTGTCAAGGTGACATTTCAAACTAAAAAAAAAATAGTTTGCTGTTTTTTGTTTGTTCTATTCAGTTGTGAGTTACAGGGTCTCAACAATGGAAGCCGACAAAGAAAAAATTCGGTACATTTTACAGTTTTTATTTGTTCTGGCATTTTCGGCGGCCGCCGTAGCCGAATGGATTGGTGCGTGACTATCATTCAGAATCAAGAAGAACGTGGGTTCGAATCTCGATGAACCAACAAAATTAAGAAAGTTTTTTCCAATAGCGGTCGCCCTTCGGCAGGCAATGGCAAACCTCCGAGTGTATTTCTACCATGAAAAAGCTCCTCATAAAAAAATATCGAAGTCGGCTTGTGACTGTATGTCCCTCCATTTGCGGAACAACATCAAGACGCACACCACAAATAGGAGGAGGAGCTCGTTTAAAGAAAATGGTGTTAAAATCACAGAAATAATCGAGGTTAACCGGCATGTTAGTAGTCGTAGCATCACCCAGGAGCTAAAAATCGACCATAAAACAGTTTTAAACCATTTACGCAAAAATCATGGATTTCTTTTCCCTAAACTAATATTTTAAATTTTAAAATACTCGTAATACAAAAAATTGCAATATGCATAAATTTTAGAAGTTATTTCACTTCGGATTTCCATAAATAAAAAAAATATTAGAATATCAATTGGATTAATTCAAAAGCTGCTTTCGAAAATGTTATCTTTGCATAAAGAAAATTTGTAGTGCGGTATCAGTTGCAAAGCAAAATTTAAAGTCTTAACATTAAGTCAAAAGTTTAAAATTATTAACGATTTCGAAAGTGGGAAATGATATGCAGGCCTCTATGCAGCTCTACAAAAAACGTGGGAAATAAAATAAAGCTTCATAAACATGAAAACGGCAACCAACGTTAAGTATTAAACGTTCAATTGATAAAGGGATTTTTCGATCTCAATTCTAGATTTCCATCTCTTTCTAGTTCAATAATCCTCTTTTTTTCATTATTTAAATGGCGGGATAAAAATTCACAAATTGCCAGTCTATTTCACGTTATATGTATTTAATTTATTTTGGCATCAACCGATACTTTTCTAACAGTGCTCGCCTCTCCGTTATTACGACAAGTAGCTGAAACTAAACCTAAACTTATGAATCTTCAAAACACCGGATAGGTAGGCGCGTACGCCATACCCAACTGTTGCTTCGCGACTGATAATAATACTCCTTTCAGCATCATAAATCTATTTCTTCAACCCAACTCACCTGTTGAATATTTCTCCTTTTTGTAGACATCGCGATCTCGATCCCTCATTTTCTGCATATAACTGAAACGGTCACTGCCGCGATGATCGCGATCGCGTATATCGTGCGAACCGTGTCCTCTTGACGATGGCGAATCTATTTCAGGAGATTGTGAACGATACGATGCGCTATTACCATTATTCATAGCAGTTTGCGATAGTCTTTGCGAAACTGAAATTGGAAAGCATAGAAATTCATTTACTAAGTATTTTTCAGTATTTTTGAATGCAATGACATGCAACAGTGCTCACCATTGTTCAACGCAGTACCAACAGCTGGTGACAGATCGCGATCGCGATAGTTAGATGACCGATCGCGTTCATAATCGCGCTTTGAACTATACTTGGAACTCTGTAAGGTAGAAACACAAAGATGGTGTGATTAAAAGACGCATGCGTAAAAAATGCTGAAAGACTACATGAGATGCTGGTGGTAAACTATTAAATGCAAAGGGAAAACCAAATACACAAAACACCAAGAATATTAGTTGCCACATTTGGAGAATGGCCAATGAATATGAAATGTGAATGGCCAATTGAATAAACTAACAAGTTTTAAGGTATGACAATTTAAAATTTTGATATTCGTTGATTGAAATAATTTTTTTATATTTTTTTTTTTAAATAAAATTTTGAATTTTTGCTATGACTCGTGACAACAGTTAGCCAACAGTAAAAGGGAATAAAAAAAGATAGTCTGCAACAGCACGAAACACACTTAACGGCAGGACATACGTGGTTGGTATTTTGCCAGCGACATTGTTTGAACTAATATATTTTATTAAATACATTTAATTAATAATTTTGCGTCTTAAGAATCGTTTAGTATTCAAACTTTGAATTTCTATTCACGAAACACCCTGCGTCGCCTAATCACCTGTCGGTCCGTGTCGTGCCGCCAAGTGTGCATACGAAACCGTAGCAGTATGAGATTGATTAGTTTTGTGTGTTGAAAAATTGGTGTTCAAGTTATCTACAGTATTGTTGGGTGTCATGTGACGCCACTGGGCATACGTTTTTCATATTAACAAGCGCATGCGCAGCGTACGCCCACGACCGGCGCTCTTCTACTTACATCATCTATGCGACACAGACCGACAGCAGCATTTTTGTTAAAGCCGGGTGCCAATGGTAAGTCTATTGTGATACTATTTGTGGTAGTCATAAACAGTGGAATCTCACGAGTGTACTAAAAGAACGCTTCACGAATCACAGGAAGCGTCTCGCTGAGCTGACACTGAGTTGGTAGTGATTTGAAAACGCTCTCACACTCGTTTTTTTTTTCTTTCAATTTTTTTTCTTTAGCTTTTTTCTAGGCGATGTTGCAACAATTCAAATTCAATTCAATTTTTTCAACTTTGCAGGTGCACTTTAAAATGATGTTAACGATTTGTGTTTAAATATTGGTGTATTTTTAATTTATATATATATATATATACTTTTTTGTTTAGTTTTATGTTTTACTTGACTAACGCGAAGCGAAATGAGTTGCCTTGAGTTGATGGAACACACAATGTGAGAGGTTATTTGTCGGTTTGTTATGTTGTGGGAGTTGTAGACGATATAAAGTTACAATTGCTTGCATTTCTTGTTTTAGACATTTTTTGGCGTTTTTGACGCGAAAACATTTAGTTTTTCTTTTTTTACTTAGTTATATTGTCCTCTTCTACGAGTAATAATTGCTTGTTATTTGTTAGTGACTACAACGAAGGAGAGCTTTCAAATTGTAGACTGAGATGATTGGCTGGTTGGTTGATGTAGTTAACGAGAAGATCGATGCAGTTTGCACATGTTTGCAGTTGGAGAAGAAATTATTAAAAACAAATTGTTGAAAATATGCGCACATACAGTGAATAACGAAACACAAGCAGGTCGTATAGAAATGTACGGTTTTTTTAATGTTAAGCAAAAAGATGACTAGAAACAGCAACAACATCTTAACTTTGTAAAGAAAAGAAGAAACGTTATTTTTCTTTTACTTTCCAGCATAGACAGTTTTGCTTTCACAGGTAGAAATGAAATTTTGATTAATTTCTGGTTTAAGGATTCAATTTTCCCAGTGACAAAATTACTTTCTCTCAAAAAAAAAAAAATACTTTTAAATATTGAATTATTGTAAAATTTTTTTTTTATATTCAAAACAAAATTTGGTGTAAAAATGCTGAAAAATTGTTAAAGTTTAAGAATTTGATTATTCGGAGCAAAAAAATAATTTCTAGCAATTACAGGTTTAACTTCTTCAAATAGCAATACAACAAAATTCAAAAAAATATGGGGGGTCGACTTCTCCGAATAATTACTCAAGCTTTGAAATCGAATAAAAATAAAAATTCATTTTTTAATTTAATTTTTTTATTAAACCCATGTACATAAGTAACTATTAGGTCGGATCGATTTGTGGGGAGGCAAAAAATCGCCCATTGCTCTGTGAAAATCGTATTCTAGGGATCAAAATAAGAAACTTTGCCGAAGGAACCATACCTCTAAAACGAATTCTGATGTCCCCCAATTTGGGCCGAACTTTTAGTGTCTTTTGTGGGGAGGCAAAAAAATCGCCCATTGCTCTGTGAAAATCATATTCTAGGGATCAAAATAAAAAACTTTGCCGAAGGAACCATACCTCTAAAACGAATTCTGATGTCCCCCAATTTGGGTCGAACTTTTTAGTTTCTTTTCTATAACTCACTTAAATTAATTTTTTCATTTACATATGTTCTGACTAAATACATTTCTTAAGAGCAAAAATAGATATTACTATAAATAAATAATAAATATTATTATAAATAAGTAAAAATAAAGAAAAAACATAGCCATTTAGCTGATTTTTTCATGTAAAGGCCAAAAATGGTGATATTTTTAAATTGGGGGACATCAGAATTCGTTTTAGAGGTATGGTTCCTTCGGCAAAGTTTCCTATTTTGATCCCTAGAATACGATTTTCACAGAGCAATGAGCGATTTTTAAATCGACCCGCCCTAGTAACTATACTTCCAATTTCAAGTCTTAAACATTTCAATTAGCCTGAACTATTAAATTCTGCTCTGCATTTCTATTCCGAAAATTTTACTCGGAATAGAGAATAAATTTTGCCGGGAAAGAAAGAATAATAATCGAATCCCGTTAAATTTCTTAGCTTTCAAAAGGTTGGACTCTGAGTCATCTGAACGAAAAGAACCGCTTCGGCTGGCGGTATAATTTTACTTTTCAACTCAAATCGATTTTCACAACAGACTCGTTAGTTTTATTTTTGTATTTACATATCTGTATAAATATTTAAGAATATCTACTTGAAATGTTGAAACAATTATTTTTCCAATATTTTAATTGTTTTTTATTTCACGGTTTTACGTCAAAAACATTATTTTTGAGTCGACAAAGCACCTCCTCCAATTTGCGGTGCTTGTCTTAATGTGGTACCACCCAACAAACGTGTGTTTGATAGAACACAAATGCTTTATTAACTAATCGCCTAGTTTTAAGCTCAGAAAGCTGAATTTTGTAAATATTTGACGTGACCTTCTTTAGTTCAGGCGAGTACTATTTTCAGTAATATAAAAGTCATACTCATATATATAATTCTTAAGGAAATTTGCCTATAACCACTTGTAAATTACTAATAGATAGGGAAACCATCAACAGCAATTTGACCCGACTACATGCGAGCTAAGAAAAAACAGAAACGGTCGAAATGGAGCAGCGGTCACTCAGAAAGCCTATTGAGATTTGATAGAGAAGTTATAAGAAACATGAAACAATAGGTAACCAAGCCAGAAGGTTGGGACTTCCATACTACGATTTTTGTAGAAGCAATCTAACACGGAAGAAGAGCACACAATCAAGCACTTCGTATGTGAGTGTGTAAAGCTTAGCCAAAAGCGGACTTCGCACTATTGGTAGGGTATTCTTAACAGATCTAGCGATATAGCGCATCTAAAACTAACGAAGCTTTGCTCGTTTATGAAAGCTACGGAATGGTTTAGAAAGGAACACATAGAGTAAGAAAAGTTCCAGTGCTATCACAATGGATCTACGACAAATTGGAGTATAATTCTATGTACATATATACAATAGTTTTAATCCTAATACCCATTTTATTTCATTATATCAAAATACGTGAAATTACTGTAATGAAAATTAATGTGACAAACCTAATTTGAACTTCAGGCTGTATAAACCAACATATTTAGAAAAATTCGATTGAAGTTTTGAAAAATGGGTTTATTTATTAGTCAATTCCATCTGTTTTGGAGGCAGTCGGAGCCACCAAATGATAGAAAAGAATTTTTTCTAATAACAGTCGCCCTCGACAGGCATTCGTCGGTTCTACGTTACCGAAACGACCCGGATTTATATTCGGCCAAGGACTGCCACAGTCATAAAAGATATCTGGCGTTCGGAGGCGGCAAGAACTGTAGGTCCTTCCATTTATGGCACAACATCAAGACGCACACCACAAATTGAATAGGAGCTCGGCTAAACACGCAGCTAAGGATGTACGCGGTAATTATAAAGGGTGATCAGATTGAAGATACTTTTTCCAATAGGGTTTTTTTGACAGATCACGTGTGACTGCTGTCAAACTAAATGCATCATTTATTTTTTCAGCTTTTATTTTCATTTCATCTTGGAAAGACTTACGCCTCAACCACGTTTACAAAATGTGCAACTGTATAACGAAAACCAACACATGTTAAAAAGTGTTCATCTCAGGTCAACTTATGCCGTACATAGCCGTTCAGCGATGAGGCCCATCGGCTACGTCAATAAACACAATTGCCGTATGTGAGCTGAAGACCAATCCAAAGCCATTCAAGAACAATCATTACATCCATTGAAAATAATCGTTTGGTGCGGAATCAGCGGTCAATATTTCTTAAAAACGAGGCTAGCACCAATGTAACAGTGAATGGCGAACGCTATTGCGCCATGATAAACGACTTGTTTATGTCCGAAATTGAAGCCTGTGATCTCCACAACATTTGGTTCCAACAAGACTGCAACGGCGCTAGTTGCCATACAGACGGTGACAAAAAAGATTTAGTGCATTGCCGTTACGGTGAGCAGCTTATCTCACGTCTCGGACCAGTGGATTGGCTACCTTTGGAATTTTTTGTTTTTGGATATGTAAAGTCGAAATGCTTTGTGGAAAAACTAGTTTCGATTGAGGCATTAAAAGTCAACATTATTAAAGTTACACACGATGTACCGACCGCAATCCTCCAGCGAGATGCAAGTCGTTCAAAATTGGTGTTTACGAATGGCCGAATTACGACGCAGTTGCGACCAACATTTAAAAGAGATTATCTTTAAAAAATAAATGTCAGGAATGGTTCTACGCAAAAATAATAAAGATTACCCAATCAATTTGAATTTTCGTTGTATTATTTCAATATATAAATCCGATACCCCTAAATTGATCACCCTTTATATATATACATTTTGCATAGCAACGTTCCCTTCACCAAGGAGAACAGGTCCACCAAATTGGCATATCATTTCGTGGTACAGTTATAATTTACACAGATGTACGAGATTACTAAATCAACTCCTCTCGTTATTCTAATGTCCATATCTATTTCGATGCCAATGGCACGTAGTGATCTAGTAAAACAATAGATTCCTGATTGGAAAATCTCACTACTACTTAGTATATTAAAAATGTAACTACGAAAATAAAACAAAAAAATAATTCCAGTGAAAGCTCAAAAAATATATGCGAAAAACTAATACATACACGCATTAAACAAAAGTATGCAAAGCAAACGGCACTATGATAAGGAAATGAGGCTATCCAATACTCGCCTAAAGGAGAACTAAATTCCTTACATATATTAGGATACAAATTAAAAGTGTTGTTGAATGTGGCGACAAAAAGAAAAGAGAATAATCACATTCATAGGTGTGTTTTGGGGCAACAAAAATATGTACTACATATGTATGTATGTATGTACTATGACTGCTATTAAAATATTTATGGCCATTGCGGCTCATCACTCACCTGATACGAATGCGACTGATGCTTCTCAAAGTAGCTGAAAATATGTAGAAAATAGCATTAAAAAAATTGTGAAATTATGTAAATAAATAATAATTATATTTTATATTATTTAAGTAATGTACAATTTAATTTCAACAGATTGGCTGAGCAGCAGCAACAGGGTGAACATTTTGAATTGTACAAATACTGACACAACAACACCATCAAAACAACAGCAATATTAATAAGACGCGCTAGTCACCAATAGTCTACTTCACCACATGATTCATTTGGATATGATTTAACGTTGCTATTTACTATTGGTTAATTGGTAGAAATAACAATGAAGTTAATATTTCCAAATTTGTGTCTGTACAAGAGCTTAATACAGAGTTGCGGTGGTTCTTCTGCGACACCGAATGTTACGTACAAGTTAATTATCTGCAATCCAATTGCAACCTTGCGCCAAGTATCGTCATATATCATGAACCTATCGGACAATTCAACCGCATTCACACAACAGACGGGTATAAGTTAGCGGAACTATCTGCATTTCTTTATGTGGTTTTTATTTTTTGGTGAATGTTTTGTACTATTATAACAATAATTTATTTGAAGTTGCTGAATCGTTAGCTGAAGTTGGCACTCGCTACATCTGAAAAGGTTTTTGGTAGCATTCAACCACAGTTAGATCACGCAACAATTCACGAACCTTTCAAATTGGTGGATAAAATGTATATCGGCTGAAATTATTATGTAGGCTACGTCCAAAGATGGCTTCGAAGGCAAAGTAATGTGTGTGTTGCTATTGGAACATCATAAAAAACATTTCGAATAGATTATTTAATAAATGCGAATCGGGCGACTACTGTGGGAATAACGTGCAATATGTGTTTTCATCGTCTGCTTATGTACATCATAGTTAATGCGAATTTGACAACACGACGCTGACGAAGAGAAGATTCTTCATTGAAGTACCCTTAAATCAACAGTAATCTTATAACTTTCCCAGCGGAAAATTGGCTTAGATGCCACGAGAACATTCACCATATTAAACCCCATGGCATGGGCGTACAATTTGATCATGAGGCAGGACGTCATGTTACACAATGATAAAGCCAATCTACATATCGACACTGATGACCGGCAAAAACTATCATTCGATTCAGAAAGCTCTTAATGACATGAAGTTAAATCCAATAGAGACCGGCAAAATGTTCCTGCGCTCAGAAAGACAATTTAGTTGCACTTTGTACTATCGATTATATGTACATATACCCTTTGCAGAATCTGAGGCCACGAACAACAAAAATCCAGATAAATTATTTTGAACTTTTATCAAAGAAAAACAACCAAACTCTGAAGCCAACGGTCCACAAATTGTGGGCAAGTTGACACAGTAACAGAATATAAGTAACTTTCACATTTTCATAAATAAACAACTAAACTATTCAACCAAACAAAATTCATTGAAAACTGTCTCTCACAAACTCATCCATTATATGTATGTACGTATGTACTATATGCAGTGAGAACTTAGAATATTCTTAAACACAGAATTCAACGTACTTATTTTGCAATTTTCACAAATCAACTAACACGAAATAAATTTAACCATCAGTGTGGCTTGAGAAACATATCGTAGCTACTTTACATTTGACGACATTATCAAATACCGACATTGAATACAATTTGCTATCCATGAAACGTTAATTAATATGTAGTATATCTGTATATTTACTCCGATCTACTTTAAGTTGAGAAAAAACAGGAAGAAATGAAAATAGTTAAAAATAATTACCGCATATGAGGAAATATGTAGCAAAGACTAAAGCTAAGCACTGGCAACGTCAACGCCGATTTTTGATGGAGAGGTGCAGCAGTTGTAGAAGTAACAGCAACAGCAGTGGCAGAACAGATACATATATGTATTCTTCAACCATGTACAATTAGAAATTCCCGGAGTCAGATGTCCATCATTAGTTCTATATTCATTGCAGATATTATTCAGACAAATTCGATATCAATATTAAGTAGAACTTCTTTAAAAATTCTGCAACAAATTTTATTGGAATTTTTCAATGCAGAATTTCGTGAAAACTCTCAATAATTCTTAATCGACATTATATTCAGACATTTTTTCCTCTTCTCCTTATGATATTCCATCAAAGAAATTGGAAAAGAACGAACGCACGAACACAAGACAATCGGAATTGATGAAGTAGACAAACAGCAGATAATCAACCAAGGTGGGAGAAAAAGTTAATGCAAAGCACAATGAAATCAAAGCCACCCGAATGGCCGGACAATGACATACAACGGAAAAATGCCAGCAAAAAAATTTTTCACCGATACTTTTGCAAAATTGTTGTGCACCAACCTTTGCCGTAAAGATAATATGGAGATATTTGCTTAGCCAACGGTGTTAGTTAAATAAAAATGCTGGAAAAGTTACTGCCGCAAACGTATTTGCAACATATACTCAATAACTTTAAGAAAAATATAAATTTACCCATCGTTCACACGTTGTGGTTTTCTAGCATGCATTACCATCAATGCAAAGTTTTCGCCCAATTTTTTTGGTTCGTCTTCGTTGTGCCGCTGCACCCGACTTCAACAAATATGTAGGACTCTTTTGCGCAAGTTAACAATTTGCCGCTATCTTGGTCAGTTTCAACCAAAATTTTCACCAAGTTTTCTTGGCAATTCCAATTGAAACCCAACCCCTTGAGCTTTCAAAACTTCCTCGTATTCCTCAGAATTCACTTTTTCTGGGAGAAACGTCGTCGACTCGAACTTCGTCGTCGGTAAAAAAGCGAAACTTTCAATACGGCTCCGTTCGAACGTGCCTGCCCTCGCTTCCGTTTATCGAGCGGTATTTTACAATTTTATTCGCTATTTACTCTATATAAGGCGCCCCAATCCACACTTACAAATTTCTTTATATTTTAATACTTTTTTGCAGATTTTTGCTCAGGAAATTTTTACTACAATTTGACCTGAAATTTATTTTTTCTACGCTGCTTGCTTTTCCTATTGATATGACACTTGGTTTTTCTAATTGGTCTTGTATGTGTTATTCATTCCCCTGCTTTGCACCATCTTCGTTGAATGATTATTCATCTCTTTTTAACCGCCTTAATATTGCCCTATGGCAGAGTGAAAGCACGTGTTGTTAGTGGTGTGGTGAAATCGTGTCAGAATCCGCCATTTTTCAAGAGGCATGGTTGCACAGGACAAATATCAGTGTTGAGCAAGCGAGCTAATATTTTTGACAGAATGCACAAATGAGAGAATATAAGAAGTTGGTGAATCTAATTATTAAGAAAAAATATGACTGGATTTTCTGGGTTTCAAGCGCAACGGGCTTAAAAACCGCAGTACCCGGATAGGCTTAGCATGTCTACGATTCGGTAGATCAGCATATAATTGTTTTAGAGCTCCTAATGAAAACTTCAATTATTTAAACCTCATAACACCACTATCCTATTATTTAATAATTATTAATATGATTTTATTTTTTGTCATACACCACAAATTCCGCTAAAACATGTCACATATTCAAATTAAAAGCTGTTTTAAACAACCGTTATCCGTCTCATTGACGATTATTGAAAATATTTCGCTTGGTTGATAATTTTGGGTACACACTATAAATCAAAATTCGATATGGCAACTTGACTGGCGAAAATGAGCGGCCACGCAACCAAGCAACAAAGATCTGACCAAAACTTTTCAACTTGATCGGCAATGAGTGCAGCATATTAAGTGCCAGTTCCATGCTTTCCAATTTTGCAGGCTTAACCCCGGTTTAAAAAACTGAAAACTTCAAACCGGGGCAAAGGGTGAGTTTTCTTCAAGTTTAGTTTAAGTGAAAGTCAAAGTTTGACGCCATTGAAAATAGTTTAGCTAGAAGACAAGGTTACGTCCATTCGTATTCACGTGATGAGACCAGTTCTTCAACACCTACTTACTAAATAAAGTAGCCAGTTTCTCAAGGCAAATTTAGGTATTCTCCTGATAAACTAAGTTTTCCAGATAACTAATTTTCTCAGTTTAAAAGCTCTTCTCAGTGTAACTAACACTAACCTTGGATATTAGTCATAAAATAATAAATATACTGAAACAAACAAAACAAAGAGAAACAAGGTTTTTTATATAAATACTTATATTAGAAAAAATTATTGAAATCGAGTGCTTATTTAATTAATTGAAGGAAACACTTTTACAACTCCTCTTTTAAGTAATTTTCGAATTACTTTGGGATACGTTTCTCTTTGTCAGTTGCTCTAAACTCAGTTTAAGCGCCAGATATTTATAAGGTAAAACATAGTTTAAGAATTCACCACAGCTACACTCGTATGGAAAATTGGCCGCTAGGGTGACTGATGACAGTTTGTAACATCATATGCGTCAGAATAAAATGCGATCGTTTTAAAGTTTTTACATGTTTTTATTGGTGTTTTGAAGTATATAAAAAAAAATTTTTTTAAGTTAATTTTATATTAATTTGTTTAAAATTTTTGACGTCAAAGTGGAGTCCTTAAAAAAGAGATGAGTTGGTTCGGGGAAAGTCATCTGAAATAAAAAATTGAAAAAGATTATCATTCTGTAGACTTTATTTTAGGTGCCGAGCCTAAAATATGCACAAAAATAAAAAAACAAAAAACAAAATAGCGGACTTGCGAAAAAAGTTCTTAAAATCTAATTTTTTGTCTTCATAAATTGTTTAAATTAAATTGTTTATTATTAAAAAATTAAATGTTTTAAAGGTCCGGAATCTAGATATGAGTGTCTAGAATAACGGGTTAAATTGTTAGCCAAATCGGTTGAATAGTTTTGAGTCAGTGATTACCCAAAATTTCGAAAACATGGTTTTGAGAAAAACGCGTTTAAAGTTTCGACAACAGATTTTTTATAAAAAAATTATACTTACATTACTCAGCTATGCCTGGTGCATAGAGCAGTCCTTCCGTTTCCTCAAAGTTGTCATTTTCAGCTGGCCTCTTTACAGTTGACTTCTGCAGTTTTCTTTGCCCTAGCTGTTTGTCCTAATGTAACGCCCATTGTCTCCATAACCTTGAGTACAGGTAGAAAACCCTTGTACGCTTGTACTCACAAAATCAGTATCAGCTTCTGCAATAAATTAAATTGTCTCTTTCTTTCACCTTTAAATGATCTCTTTCTTTCACCTTTATTCTTGTGCCAACCTCCACTAAAGCGCTTGTTTCCCATTTCAGAGCAGTGTGTATTCGTCGAGTGCAAAACGTTTACTGATGAACTGCTCGCTGGTGCAGAACAGTATATTGTACCAAATTCTTATATTTTGTCTATGTAAGTCGAATTTTTTGGTACTATACGTATACCTGGGTATGCCGGGGGTATACCTGGGTATACGTATTGTATACCGGATAATAAAAGAGGGGACGGTAAGAGCAGCTGCTGCTGGCGTGTCACGCGCTTTCACACACACTACGGCGCGCTCTCTTATTTTAGCTATAACTTTAAAAATAATTAAAATTTCTGTCTGAAATTTTTATAGTATATTTTTAAGAAGTTTTTGTTCCGAAAAATGTAAAAAAAATCGGTTTTTTAAACCCGTCACACCGGGCTACTACCATAAATATTTGAAGACTCTTTATTGTATTTGACTGCTATATAAATCTCGAACTTCTAATAACTAAACAGAAGGTGACTTCGCTACAGCAGATGATTTCTTTTTTCTTACAATTTGCTGGTTAGAACTTCAAAGTGTCGAACTTCTTTGTTATTGCCTTATTTTACTTGTTTATATTCACATTTAAATTTTGACATTCCAATGGACGTAAACGCAACAACAACTATGTGGTCTAATTGTCGATTATGAGGACATCATATTATTTCGATCTAATTTGCTCGAGAAAAAGTGTTTCTCTAAACATTCATCGACAAAGTGTGGAATAGTGTGAGAAATGGTATGGAATGCCAATCGACAAGTAACATGTGAAATCGAATGAACAATTCTTGCGCCAAACTTGAGAACATTAAACATTAAAACTATAATACAAAATTTCAGTACGCTTTTGGTTCGGCTTTGGCCCAAAAAGCTGAAATGTGAAATTTTCATGCGGAAATTCTCAATATTATAGCTTCTACAGTCCACTAACTAGTTTGAGAACGGTCCACGCGCTCCTGCACCTCAAACTTTAAATTCATTTATCGCGAAACGACTTTTTTCGACCTGGTGTAGTCAAAAAAAAAACACTATTCAACCGAATCGTCTGAAATTTTAATATGTTGTGTACAACATCAATGGCTATCGCCCGTTCTAGAATCATATTATTATTTCAATTATTTCGTATTTTTTATTAAAAAACTGAAAAAAGCCTATTTTTAGAGTGTCAAATTCAAAACCGCTCCATTTTGTCAAATTGTTTTTTTTTATTCTAGTAGTGGGACATAGCTACAGTCATACTGATTAAAATTTTTTTGGATTTTTGTGTTTCAGATATGTAAATAGAAGAGCCAAAATGGACAACACCGTCCAAGTCCAATTTTTCGGGAGGGTCAACTTCAGCGCCATTTTTTAAAATAATTTTTTTTTCATTTTTGTATGTAAAAGAATTTAAATAATAAGGCTAAAAAATTTAAAACTTTTTCATTTTTTTATTGTAAAAAAATTCCTGAAAAACCCCTAAATGTTCAAGCTCTAGACCACCGGGACCCCTTAATTAAGCACCAGAATCTTACTTTCTATGTTTCTATTTTTAGGATGGTCCTTAAATTCTGCTGGGAAAATTCTGAATTTGGGTAGCGACGTCATATTTTAAAATATTTAGGTACCTTGATCCACCCACTTATTTTAAATATGCTAAAAAAGCGATTTAGTGTCCTTCGCTCTTACATTTTTCCTACATCTCTAGACTGTAGACCAAAGTAGCCCCTCTGCAAAACTCCTCCTGTATGCACTTTTCAAGGATCCACACAAAGTTAAAATATCTCTATTCTGTAAAGTGCAATTACTCTAATTCCCACATTGTCTAATTTGAATTCCATTAAGAAAAAAGAATCAGAATTCACAAAAACAAAGTAAAATGTTCTGAAATCACTTTTTTGAGGTTACGCTACAGCAGATCACTCATACGCCTAGTTGAGGCGTTCTTCACAAATAGTTTGCAAGTACAGTGGCGGACAATGAAATTAGCACAAGTTGGTTTACAATAAATGTTTATTAAAATAATAAAAAAATGAATTGTGTGTCAATTCTGAACAGTTGCGTTTAAACAAAATGCCCGAAGTACATACAAGTATCAAACAACTTTCGATCTTGTGGAAAGAAAAGTTTTACTGACATGTCGCAGTTTCAAAATAATTGCTCTCTAAAGTCATAGAATTCCCAAAATAGAGATTTTGTCGTAAGCTTTAGGATGCTAAATAGCTTGAGAGGCTGACAGCTTCCCAATATTCCCCTTTTCCACCACTAAAATAAAGAACAAATATGGGCGAAATAAATATTATGTCAGTCAAGCAACACTACGAAAAGAATCGCGAATTTTGAGATTTCGCAGGTTACGTCGAATTCGACGTTGATTTTTTTGTGCCGATATGTCGGTACTCATGTCTCTCACTCATGCCGACGAGTTCGGCCATTTTGAATGTTGACAACTGCTTTGCTTGCACATGCTTCGGCTCGTCTTCGATTTTTACCTATTCAAAAAGATGGATCAAAGAACCTGCATCAAATTTTGTGTGAAAAACGCAATTAAGTGCGCGGATGCATTCTGAATGTTGACTGTATCATACGCAGAAACTACTTTGAGCCAAAGCAACGTTTATCGGTGGTATAAAATGTTCTCAGAAGGCCGAGAAGAAGTGAACGACGAAAAGCGTGTCGTACGCCCGAGCACTTCAACAACAGATTGAACAAAAAATTGATGAAGTGAAGAAAATGGTATTGGACAATCGTCGAAGCACCGTCAGAGAAGTTGCTGAGGACCTAGACATATCGATTGACTCGTGCCATTCGATTTTTTCAATGATTTGGGCATGAGACGGGTCGCCGCAAAATTCGTACCAAAACTGCTCAATTTCGACCAAAAGCAGCATCGCATGAACATTGCTAATGAAATGTTGGACTCTCTCCGCAACGACCCAAATTTGCTCCTGATGGTCAGAACTGGTGACGAATCGTGGGTTTATGGTTATGACGTGGAAACCAAAGCTCAATCAGCTCAATGGAAGCTGTCGCACGAACCAAGGCCGAAAAAAGCGCGCCAAGTTCGGTCGAATGTGAATGTTTTGCTTACCGTTTTCTTCGACTGCAGGGGCGTTGTGCATCATGAGTTCTTGCTACAGGGTAAAACAGTCAAGGAATATTACCTGTAAGTTATGCGCAATTCACGCCGAGCAATCCGCCAGAAACGCCCGGATTTGTGGAAGAACAAAAATTGGCTCTTGCATCACGATAACGCCCCTGCTCACACATCGTTGCTTTTGCGATACTTTTTGGCCAAAAACAACACACTAATGATGCCACAGCCACCGTATTCCCCAGATCTGGCCCCCTGTGACTTTTTCTTGTTCCCGAAACTGAAGAGGCCCATGAAAGGACGACGCTACGCTACGATTGTCAAGATAAAAACGAAATCGAAGGAGGAGCTGAACAAGATAAACAAAAAATGATTTTTTGAAGTGCCTCGAAGATTGGAAAAGATGTTGGCACAAGTGCATAATATCTCATTGGGGGTACTTTGAAGGGGGGAAAAAAATAGATATAATGAATAAATAAATAATTTTTGAAAAAACACAAAATTCGCGATACCTCGTATGTATATAATTGGTGCCTACACCCTTTCTGGCTGTTTGGCCGAGCTCCTCCTCCTATTTGTGGCGTGCATCTTGATGTTGTTCCACAAATGGAGGGGCCTACAGTTTCAAGCCGACTCCGAACGACAGAGGAGCTTTTTTATGGCAGAAATACACTCGGAGGTTTATTATTGCCTTCAATTTGGTATTTCCCCGAGATTCGAACCTACGTTCTCTCTGAATTCCGAATGGTAGTCACACACCAACGCATTCGGCTACGGCGGCCGCACAATAGTCAGCGCATTATTTGCATTGTGGCTGCTAAAACAAGCAAAAAACGAAAAAAACACACAGTTTCGCGGGCGACCGCAGTGATAGCGCAGTCACACAAAATTTAGCGAAGTCCTCATCCATCTGTGCAATCCTTCTGCCAGAAAAATGTGAAACACAGATGGCGCTCCTAGTAGTAAGACTGCGTTGTTCCTAAGCAACGACAGGTGGGCATTCCCACTATTTAGGACTGGTAGCAGCAGGCTAATCACCTACCCTGTCAGAAATCAAAATACATGAACGAAACCAACGCAAGACTGAGTCTTGTCGAGGCCCTATGCTGAGAGGAGCGAATAAGGAAACAAAAAAAAAAAAATAACTAAAACTAAATATAGTAAGTAAGCTCGAACATTTTAGAACTATGCTTCCATGGAATTTTTCGTTCAGAATTGTCAGTAGAACTCCGCAATAGCCGAAACAAAGTTGGTTATATTTTTCAAGAGCAAATTGACCTCCCCTAATATGCATACATAACTTTTCTTCAAAAGAAGATAAATCAAAAGTATCTTTATTTTCATCGGTAGAGGCAAATTCGTCTTTTTTACTCTTTCCCCTTCAAACAATTACATTTTATACATACATATCGGCTGCTTCGTCAGGGCAGATGGTGAAGCAGATGAAGATACCAACTGCAGGCTAAACAAAGCAAGGGCGGCATTCGGGCGAATGCATACAGTACGCGCGAGTTCGCTAATCCCCAGGCGCTCTGAACTGCGAATATTCGGCTTATGTGTGAAGTCAGTATTGTTGTAGGGAAGTGAAGCATGGCTGGTCTCTAACACCTTCACGCAGAGGCTACAATCTTTCGTCAACAAATAAGTGACTCCATATCATCTGCAGAATATTCCGGTCAAACACCACCAGTAACGACGCTCAAATTAGGAACCCAACCTCAAATTGAAATTAATATTCTGATATTAGTAAATATTTCGCACTAGGCTCTAACAGGTGTTGACAGAAAGAAGTACATATACAGGGTGAACGATATGAAGTGTTACCTATTCAAAACACTATAACTTTCTTGTGTGAAATTAGTTTTTGTTGATTTCAAAGTCAAAATTGTTGAAAAATGATTACAATTTTAATATATATTCACTTTAGCTCGATATGGCCACCTTTTGCCTTGACTATCGCCCCCAAACGGTAAAAAATGAGTTGCATGCTGCACGAATGTGATCTTGAGGTATTTTGGCCCATTCTCGTATAATCGCTTTTTTCAGCGCATCAACACTGGCATATTTTTTAGTTCTCACATTGATCTCCAAAATGGACCAGATGGAATAGTCCATCGGATTTGCGTCTGGTGAATTCGAAAGCCATTGTGTGGACGAAATGAAGTATGGAATATGACTTTTTAACCATTCCGAGTCCTGTTTGAACTTCCATGGTCTACGACCGAAATATTTCCGTGTCCACGGCTCTAAAGCAGCTTCTAAAACATTTTCCCTATAATAGGTCGCATTCACTTTGACACCAGACTCGATAAAAACGATTAGAGAGCGTCCATCAGCGGTCACTGCGGCCCAAACCATTACTTGCGATGAGAAACTGCTTCTAGTGGCCATACGAAGGCTCAAATTCTCGTATGAGCGTTCGGTCAAGTAAACACGATCGTTTTGAGTGCTTATGAACTGCTCAATTGGGAAACTTTTTTCATACGAAAACACAATGTTAGGAAATTCGCCCCGCGCAACAACTCCTTTGCTCTTTCGCACCGAACTTTTTTTGCTGGGGTGAAAGATCGTGAGCTTTTTGGAACTTGTAAGCTTTGACCTTGAGCTCATTTTTCAATATGCGTCGAATGCTGTCTTGCGATATTTTCAGTTCTTTGGCCATTTTTCTTCCACTTCGACGTGGATTTCGTTCAAGTCGAGCCTTCACTTTCCAGCCCATTTCTGGCGTTGGTGCGGTTTTTTTTTGGTCCACCTCTATAGCGTTTTGCAATGCTACCAGTATCATTGTAACGTTTTATAGCGCGATACACAAACATTTTATTCACTTTGAGGTGACTGAGCTCACGAACAATGGTTGGTTGTGATTTTCCAGCCAAATATAACGCAATCACACCATTACCTTTGAATTCCATCACAGAAAAAAAAATTCAACACAACTGAGACGCAAATGTTGTTGATGGCTTATAAACAATATATTGAACTGTCCTTAGAACAATTTTAACGTTGATGTCATGAACTGTTTTACAGATACAAGCAGTGTGATGTTGGTAACACTTCATATCGTTCACCCTGTATGTATGTATGTATGTATAAGTAAATGGAGCATAAGTAGACGTCAAATTTTGTTTTTTATTGACATTTTGTTACAATTTTGCACACTTTATAAAATTCAATGCCTAATCCACTCTTTTTACATATGATACAATTAACAATTTTTTGCGTCAAGGTAGCACCGCAACTAACAACAAGCAAAGGTTCGTCTGCAGTACAAATAAGATGCCTAAGAGGTAGAAAATAACGCACTCAAATTCATATGTAGATATGTATGGGTAAATTAATTATCTTGCCACAACTCAAGTCAAGTCTTAAGTGGCCTAGCGGAGTTGGCTAAGTTGTTCATGCCCAAGCATACTTACATATGCATACATACATAAGTACAGATATTTTTGTGTACGTATGTATGAGCGAATATTTACCTTGTTTGTTTACTTAATTATGTAGGCGAATGCATTGGCAAGTTATTAAGCTTATACCCAAAGTTTAAAATTACGTAACTGTTTTTTGTTTTTTTTTTTTGTTTGATTAGTTATTAAACGAATAAAGTGATAAATTTGTAGGGCACCCAAATGAAAAATATAATTTTTTAAATATATATCTATGTAGCATACAAGTAATGCACCCGCAGGGCAACTTTTAATTTAATTAGAAGCAACAATGCAACGTCGTCAATAATAGAGTGACCCCAATGTTGGGCAAACGCGTCTTAACGCAATCTATGTGCACAGGTTTGTACACACTGTATGTTTGTATTACTGCATATAAATGCTAGTTTGCTATTACTCGTATAAACACTACGCGAAGCGACGGCAGGTTACCTGAGGCCAAGGAGTAATAAATCGCGCAAATATGAAAAATATTTTTCAGTGAAAAAAAACATAATTTTTTGCTTAATAAACAGCTGTTATTAAGCCATGTATGAATAATGAAATTGTAAAAATATTAGATAGCAAAATATTTTTTGTGGCATTGTTGGGCGATTGTAGTGGCATAAAATATGTACTGCAGTTGCTTCCGTGCAAAAGTAAAATATACAAAATTTTGATTACTACTTATTCTAGTATTAAGAAAAAAAAAATATTTACAATAATTTAACGACAATGGCACGAGCCGTCTGTCGATTTATTTTTCGTGCAAAACAATTCTCCGGTTTTCGATTTTTAAAGCCACTTAAAATATTTTATTATTTTATTAAGTAATCTCTCTGTATCTAAAGGCATATTTAATAAAACGCACGAGTTTATCTCAATGATCATTTTCCCCATTGAGAAACTCAATCAAATGTGAATCATTTAATGTAAATTTTTCGAAAAAGACTATTTTATTATCTCTTATTAATTGTGAGCGCGCCCAAGAAAAACGAAAAATATTCAAATTGAAATTTTTAATTTATGAGTAGTGATTGGGATTGAGGCCAAAGAAGTTGAAAGCAAGAAAATAGTACATTAAAGTTTCCGTAGACCTTGCCTGGCCAGTGTATTTGCCATGTATTAGAAACAAACCCGTTATCAAAGCACTTGCAAATTGCCATGGCAACACAACAACAAAGTATACACATATTTGCATGACCCATAGAACAGGATCATTTACACATAATTGTGAATTGCCCTTATGTATTATAGTTTGCGGTAGCAATTATTTAATTTTCATTTTAGAAAATGGGTTTTTTTCTTTTAAGCGCACTTACGAAAGTTACAAATATCCATATAATTATTTTTTAATTGTCTATAATTTATTTGAAATCTACTGTAATATCGGCCACCATAACCGAATGGGTAGGTTACTGTGGCTATAAAACACCAAATGACAGAAAACTTTTTTCTAACAGCGGTCGCCCCGCGGCAGACAATGGCACACCGTCGAGTGTATTTCTGCCATGAAAAGCTCCTCATAAAAACTATCTGCCATTCGAAGTTGGCTTAAAACTGTAAGTCCCTACATTTGTTGAACAACATCAAGACGTATACTACAAATAGGAGGAGGAGCTCGGCTAAACACCTAACAGAAGTGTACGCGAAAATTTTTTATTTATTTAACTCGCGTTTATTTCACAGTTGCGAACAGTTAAATGAAATGTAAACAATTCAATGCAACAAACGATTTGTCTTTAAGGGGACAGATACCTGTAAAATTTTGATTTTTTTTTTTTTTTGTTTTTCATAAAATGTTAATATAATCCTTTAAGAAAATGTCAAAAAATGTTTAGAATGTAAACTTAATTGTTTCTTATATTATAGATCGTCAACCGTGACGACTCTATTCTTTGCGTTCGAGCGCTGGGAGAGATATAGTTGCCGACCTTAGACGCGTTTTTCTCAAAACTATATTTTTCGAATTGGGGTACACGATAACTCGAAAAGTTATTAACCGAACTCCTTGAAATTTTGAACACATCTTTTTTACGATATTACTTTCTATGTGTTTAAGTTTTCGAAAATTTTGCGAAAAAAAAATTTTTTCGAAGCAAAAATAGTAGGAAAATTCGCCCCAAAATTAATTTTTTTTTTTTTTTGAATCATTTTATTCCTCGCATTTTTCCCCCCATTTTTGTTTAATTCATATAGAAATTATGACATTAATAAACAGAAAAATGTTTGATTTTTTGTATTCAGGTCACTGCGAAGCCCCGCTGCGACCTTCCTGGAAGAATTGGGTGCACATTCGCCATTTTAAATGGTTAAAAAAAAAAAAAAATTTTTATATTATTTTAAAGTATAAGTAAACTGTATGCCAATTTTGAAAAAAATATATTGACTTCTTCATTTTAAATAATTTTAATGAAAATCAGGGAAAATTTGGCGGTTTACAGGTATCTGTCCTCTTAAAAACAGTTTGAAGCTGACCGCTTGCGCAACGTCTTCATCGTCGTCGTGTTGATGTTGTTCCACAATGTTTTTATATTCTGATTGAAGTTTGGACATTTTAACTACCAAGTTTGAAAAAAATATGCACCTAAATATTACGTTGAGAAATAACTTTGTAGAGATTTTACCGAAGACTTTTATTTAAACAAAAAATAATAATTATATCAATAAGTGATTTATGTATGCCATTTATATTCGCCGTTGCTGTTTACAACCCCTTCCCACCTCTCGACCAATTTGTTGACGCCGTTCCGCCAAAGATCGCCTGGTCTGGTGTCAAAGAAGTTGTTGAGCCAGATCTTAAGGACTTCTTTGTTAAAGGAAATTAGAGACCTTCATATGGTTTGCAAGGTCCGGGGCATATGGCGGATACTAAAGACCTTCCATTTTCCTTCTTGGAGTGTCGCTTTGACAACTTGCGCAGCATGGGGTGTGGCGTTGTCGTAAGGAGTATGGCTTGACCATGTCGATCAAGTTGTTTCAGTCAAATAGCCTCATTCACGCGGTGTAGCTGGACAATGTACAGTTCCTTGTTGGCAGTGGCATTTTTTACGAGCATTTCCCAGTGCACCATGCCCTACCAGTCCCACCAAACACATATCTTTGGATGAAGATCCTGCTTTACTCTCGGCTTTGGCATATATCCTGAAGCCACCCACTCCTTTCTTTGCTTCACATTGATGTATAGGCACCATTTCTCATCTCCCGTCGTGATTCGGCACAAACAGCGATGTTTATGAACGCGTGTTGATCGGTGGCGGGCGAGATGCTGAGAAGCATTTTGAAGCCTTTCTTTGAAGGCGACTTTTTTTTTTATTGAGCTCGTGAGACACCCAGGCTCCCAATTTTTCGGTAAGTTCCATTGAATGAAGGTGATTCAGAATCATTTTATGATCGCATTTAATTTTTTCCGTCAATTCACGACTGGTTTGGCGACTGTTCTCCTTCAAAAGTGATTTTGCAACGTTTTTCATCGAATTCAGAAGGCCTTCCGCTGCGGGGCGTGTCATCGACGTTGCCATTTTTTAACTTTGAAAGCCATTTCCGTGCTGTAGACTCGCCTATGAGACCATTCTCGGGCAGCTTCACCAGCTTTTTGACCTCGATGAAAAGCAAAGAAGCGCAGGTGTCGAAAATGTAGATGCTGGGTACTCCATTTCTATGCATCAAAACAAGGAAAGAATTAAATAACTCAACAATACAATTAACATAGTTTTGTAGAGCAGAAAGAGTTGTATCGAATGAATACTTATCCCTTGTCAAACAGCAAAGAAATCGTTGTAAAATAAAAGAAGAAAAAGAGCCCAATCAGACAATAAATACGATTTCTAGATAGATAGCGACCCCAGCACCACCTATCGAATCAAGTTTGGAGCAAACTATGTAGTTCAATTCATGCAGCTATAATACATGTGGTATGTTTAGATTTTAAGCCAAATCGGGCCACAGATATCTCGGCTACTGCGTCACTTATCTGAAAATTCTACGATTTTCTTCTAATTGCCTTGAACAAAAACTTATCATATGAGTTAGAACTCTATTGGTTGGCTATTTTTATACTTAAAACTGTAGGTCCCTCCATTTGTGGAACAACAATAAGACACACGCAATAAATAGGAGGAGGCCAAACACCCAAAAATGGCAGTCATAGTGACGTCAGACTATCTGAAGTCTGAATTAAGACAATATTACACTAAAAGTCAGCATTATGGAACGGGACCTTCTGTTGCTGAAAATAAACAGTTGACAATTCACAAAAATTGGAAGAGAAGGTCAAGGGCCACTCCATAAATCAGTAGAGAATCTTGACCTAAATACCTTTCAAGGGTGGAAGCGCCAGATGTATTAAAATGAAGAACACAATATTTTTTCAATATGAACTAATTTTTTATAAAAAAATAGCCTTTTTATTTAAAATATTTACATGTGTAAAAATGTTGGTATGTGTGTTAGAGGTCGGTTTTTTCAACTAGTTAGATGAGTATTATCGAAGCATGTTAGCGGACGATTTTGCTTATGTGGTCAAAAGATAACAGTGCAAACGTTCGACTGAGTAAAGCTTAACGGTTCTAGCGGCTCTTACCGCTGTAATGGATGATTAAGTATGATTATGGCAGTGCGTGCGTTGCAATAATCGCTGCGGAAATTTCGTAGTAATGTAGAAGGCGACGAAAAAATTTGAACACTCTTGGCTTATTGCATATCACAAGTGGGGTTTTTTGAACTGTGTCAATTAGCGATTGTTGTTTTACTCCTTACCAACCGCCACCCCAACCGCCACCACCGCCGCCGCCACCGGACCAGCCGCCATGGCCGCCGCCGCCGCCGCCGCCACCGCCTTCTGAAATGATTTTGATGATTTTAACACCACCTCCGCCATGACCGCCACCACCACCACCGCCTCCCCATCCGCCGCCGCCGCCACCACCGGACCAACCACCATGGCCGCCGCCTCCGCCGCCACCGCCACCGCCATGAGAGATGACTTTAATGATTTTAACATCAGCACCGCCACCGCCGCCACCACCACCCCAGCCACCTCCACCGCCGCCGCCGCCTCCCCAACCTCCTCCACCGCCGCCGCCACCATGGCCGCCAGAGCCAGCATCAATGATCTTAACAATCTTAACACCGCCGCCTCCACCATGGCCGCCGCCGCCGCCGCCACCGCCAGACCAACCTCCACCACCTCCACCGCCGGACCAACCGCCGCCGCCACCGCCAATTATGCCAGCATTCGCAAGGGCGCAAGCCGCCAGTAAACAAACGAATATCTAAGAAAAAAAAGAAATGCGTAATACCAGAAATTAATTATAGCAGTAATCCATTATAAGAAGTCCTGTGAAGACTTCTCGTAGCTGCAACTTTTGTATGATTTGTTGCCGTTAATCCAATTCATCCTTTTGTGGCACGTACCTTCATGTTGTTGTCTCTTTGCTTAATTGATATGGAAGTCTAGAGAGTCAACTGAACAACTGATGTTTTAGCCGTTGCTACGCGCGCTTTTATATACGAAACTACGAAAAGTTTACTTCGGCAGAAGATTGCGTGCGGCAGACGACAACGGCAGCAGTGAAGACGCATAGCAGTAGCAGTAGCAGCAGCAGCATCAGCATCAGCATCGGCATTAGGGCATAAACTTCCGATGGTTTGCATGCTAAGCAAATAAAAAACAGTAACTAAAAACCAAATTTTAAAACTAGTAAAAAACCGGCCGCCACAGCTGTTTGTTAGAGTGATGATAGTGTTGTTGTTATACCTAAGGCTTGTTTATAGATTTTTTTCTTTCTGAAGTTTCTTGGTGATTTTCCGTAAACTTCCCTTTCATTACGGCATTGGTCATAGCATTTCATAAATCTTCGTGTAATTCATCTTTGCATTGGCATCCAAGCACTGCTTTCTTTAATTGCACTTTTGTTGTTGGTGTTGCTGTTGCCTTTGCTACTAAACGAATTATGCAATGTATGACAGATAAAAAAATTTAAAAAACGACGTTAATTATTGTACAAAATGCTAGCGACCATGCCAGTATAACCAAATTTACATACTCACGCACACACATACATGAAGACCCTTACAGTGGATAACTTTTTAAACCGTACACATCTCTAACATTGTTGTGGTATCACTACATCCAACATAAATTGCCATCGCGATTGGAAAAGCGCCAGAGAATTGGTCCCCAGGTTTAAAAGAGGCATATGAAAAGATAGTTGGTTGGTATTATGTCGGCCTATATGAGTCATATTTTGTGACAAGGAATCCCGAATAAAGCTACAAAGAAGGCGTTTAAACCAGTGTTAAAACAGCTCCACAAGACACATGGACTTCCTATTGGTTGTCTGGTAGTGGTTGGTCTCTAGTAACGGCATTCAGACACAAAAATGTTCGAAGTTGTTTTTTGAGTAGTCAATCAGCTCCTTATTTTGTAGTTTGTATTGTTCAAAGAAAATACAACTGCACTTTACACTGACGGATCCGAAATGGGTTGCGGCGTCGGCATCGGTGTATATTCGGAAGACCTCGAAACTTTCAAGCCTTTTCGCCCGGGCAATTGGAATAATATTTTTCAAGCAGAAGTTTTCGTAATAAGAGCAGCTTGCAGGATAATTAGATTCACACAACATCCATCCACAACAACTAGCCAAGGTATGTTTTTTTTAGATAATCAAGCAACCATCTTAGCTTTAGAGTCACCTATAACTCAAAAATAGTCAGACAATGTAAAGAAGAACTTAATGCGTTAGCGCGCTCGACAGACATCACTCTCATCTGGGTACCTGGTCATAGGCACATAGAAGGAAATGAGAAAGCTGATGACTTGGCAAAATCGGGGGTATCCTATAACGAATCCGAAGCGGTAGAAATAGGCTGTCCACAAGATGTGCGCGAAAAGGAGATCTTCTCGCTATTCCAGAAGCAGGCCGTTGACGGTTGGACAATCACGGATACCTGCAAAATAACTAAACAAACGTGGCCCAATTTCAACAAGTCCAGAACTGACGAGTTTTTAAGGAAGCCACGAGCAGACATATTCAGAATTATGCCAACAATAACCGGCCACTAGCCTTTGGGAGACCATTCCAGAAAAATAGGGTGGCTGTACAACGACAGATGTAGAAGCCGCAATCAAGAAGAAACTAAGGAAACAGTCTTTTACTATCTGTGTGAGTGCCCGAGTCTGAGTACTCTACGCCATAGATGCCGAGGGAAGTCTCGATGATTAACTTGAAAGAAATTGCAAAAAAGGAAGATGGTTCCACTAATAAAAAGCAGTGATTCTACAAGTGGTGTGCCAAAATGGCATCTTTTGTGCTAAGTGGATCTGGGCTGTGTCACTCAGACAAAACCTACACCAGTACCAACATTTCAGTATCTAACCATTTTACGTCACTGCTTAACAGGAATAAGAAACGTCTTACTATATTACAAAAATAGTAAATAAAAATATTGACAGGCATCAGAGGTTGTTCTGTGCTGTCCTGCGTGAGGATTGCTGGCATCTTTGTAGCTTCCTATATTGCGTTTTATTAGTTAGCGACAGCTTTGGAAGTTGCTAGAAATGTTTATTTGTCTTCACTTCAAGCCCCACCGGCTAGCTACTTGAAATGCTTATTGCGACTATTATCTGGTTCTATGTAAAGAGAAGAAGAGACAGCAGCAAAGATTAACTGGCTTGGCTATTTACGCTTTTACGTTTGGAGCTGGTGTATTATTAAGACTAGTTTCAGTTATTCGCTTTTCTTCGTCAACTCGACAATAGGATCACCATGCGTTCAAAAAGGAAAGTAGCAATGGGTAAGTGGATGGCGGTCGCCGTAGCCGAATGATTGGTGCGTAACTTCGGTTGTGCGCGGTTTCGAAACCCAGGATGGGCATGAAACACTAAACGATAGAAAATATTTTCTCTAAACACGGTCGTCCCTCGGTCGTCAAAGGCAAAACTACCGAGTGTATTTTTGCCTCTCTGCCGTTAAAATTGTAAGTCCATCGATTTGTAGAAAAACATCAAAAGACACACCATAAGTTGCAGCAGGAGCTCCAAACGCAACAAATGTAACACCTAACACCTATACATGTGTAAATACATATAACAGTGGGTGAATAAATTTTCAATCTTTCGAGCGCGATCTCGCCTGATGGATAATACTTTACCCCCATTACGAAAAAATTGTACAAAGTATTCCAAGATTGATCTTTTTTTGTGGGTTTTTGGCCGAGTTTAGCAAAGCGTGCTCACTGGCGCCAGCAGAGAAGGCCTATTTCCAAAGCAGAGAAGACCTTCTTCTTCCTTTGCGACCACCAGCTGGTACCGCAACGAATACTTTCAGAGCCGGAGTGTTTGTACCCATTCGGACCACATTACCCAGGGAACGAAGCCACTGGCCTTCTTTTTTCGCTGCGCCATGTCTATGTCGTCGTAGAGCTCATACAGCGCATCGTTCCATCGCCTGCGATACTCGCCGTTTTTAACGCGTAAAAGTTCAAAAATCTTCCGCATTATCTTTCTCTCAAACACTCCAAGCGATGCCTCATCGGATGTTGCCATCGTCCAAGCTTCTGCGCCATCCCTTAGGACGTGCATGATGAGAACCTTACAAAGTGTTAGTTTTGTCAGTCAAGAGAGGACTTTACTACTCAATTGTCTACTTAGTCCAAAGTAGCGCTTCTTGACAAGAGTGATTCTCCGTTGGATTATCTAGGTGCCAGCTCTTATCTAGGTGCCTATTTTTATAGATGTAGTAGAAAGTCTACAATTTACTAAAGCGTGTTTGATTTTGCAAAATTGTGGTTATTTTCGGTTGTTAAAATAATCCGGAATAAAATGGGTAATCAACAAATATGTGGATGGTGAATATGCTGACGATAACTGGTTTCAACAAAGCAGTGGGACATGTCAGACAGCCAACGAAAGAATCAATTCATTGTATATGAAACTTCCAGGAAGAATAGATTCCCTATATTCTGTAGCAATTTGGCCACCAATATCGACCCATTCAACACTATTTTCTCTGTGACTATCTCAAGTATGTGAGTGAATAAACCAGAAATAATTGAAGCTGTTGGTGCAAAATTTGCCGGATAAATATATCCGAAAATTTCACCAAAAGAACCATAAGTAATAGTACAGTACTCCACTATGATGAGCCCCTTGAAGTACTACTTCATCTTGGGGAGTAAGAGCATATCATAGGGAGCGATATCTATGCTATAGGGTAGGTGCTCCAGCGTTGTAAAACCTTTTTTTATTTTTCAATAACTCACAGTGAACGAGGAATTGACTGACGCATTCTGGCTTCAGCTCTTTCCTGTCCCTTCACTGTTTGTCCAGCAGGAACAAATTCACGATGAATGATGCCTCGGATAGTGAAAAAAACGATGAATAATGGTTTCAGTCACGACTTCGACACCCTCGCCATTACCCGCTTCCCACCTAGATTTCACTAATAATTGAAGCAAAACTTGTGGCTGCAATTTTAAACTTCGACTGGAACTAAATGAAAGTCCCTTTTTCCATCCATATGCTTACAAAGAACACAATGTTGCCAATTCTCTACTTCTAAGTTATACGAGGGGTGCCTCTTATATGTCGGGATTAGAGAACAAAAACAAATTTTAATCATCGAAAATCACTTTATTGTTTTTCAAAATATTCTCCATGAAGATCTATACACTTTTGCATGCGTTTAAACCAATTGTCGAAGCACTTTTGCCACTCTGAATGAGGTACTCGTACCTCCAAAACATGCATTCCGAATGCCGCAACCGCTTCTTCAGGGGTCGAAAAACGTTGACCTCTCAGTTTGTTTTTTACGTACGGGAATAAAAAGAAGTCATTCGGTGCCAAGTCAGGACTATATGGCGGATGACCCATTAATTCGATGTTTTGGGTGCTCAAAAATGCAGTTGTTTGAGCCGATGTGTGAGAGCTTGCATTGTCCTGGTGAAGAGTGATCCGTCTTTGGCGATTGGTGTTCCTAATTTCTTGGAAGACAACTGGTAAACAAATGGTTGTGTACCACAATTTACTGTTCTGCGTTGTTCTAGTGGTACGGTTGCGGCATGTCCAGTTTTTCCGAAAAAACAAGCGACCATTTGCTTGAAAGTGCTTCGTGCGCGAACAACTTTTGTTGGATTTGGCTCAGCTTCAAACACCCATAAAGTCGACTGCTGTTTACTTTCGGGCTCATACGCGTAAATCCATGATTCATCACCTGTCACGATGTCATAGACGTGTTTCCAAGCACCGCGATCGTATTTTTTGAGCATTTCCTTCGACCAATCGACACGAGCGTTTTTTTGAGCGATTGACAAATTGTGTGGGATCCAACGCGAACAAATTTTTTTGACAGTCAAATGTTTATGCAATATTGAATGTATGCTGGTCCCACTAATGCCTAAGATTCTCTCAATCTCACGATAGGTCACATGACGATCTTGCAATATCAGTTCGCGCACAGCATCACTGGTTTTCGGAACAACAACTGATTTTGGACGACCTTCACGACATTCATCTTGAAGTGAACTACGACCACGATTGAATTCACCATACCATCGATAAACACTGGTCCTTGATGGAGCTTCATCGCCAAAAAATGAATTAAGTTCGTCCATGCAATGTTGCTGAGTTAATCCACGTCGAAAGTTGTAATCGCACGAAAATGTTCACGATTTAATTCCATTTTTGGATCGAGATGAATCTTTTAAGTTACTGTAAACAACACAAAAAGCGCTGGTATTTCAAAACGTTCTGAGTACGTAAAAGCCAAAAAATGTCAAACTTTGCGATACAGCTGTCAGTTGCCAGATTGCAACATCAGGGTTGCCAAATCCCGAAATATAAAAAGCACCCCTCGTACTTTTAAGTTGTTATTTTCAGCATTGTTCGTTCTACATTAGAATATGGCGTGTTTATTTGGAGACCTTGCCACATCTATCGACAGAATTGAACGAGTTCAAAAAGTTTTTCTTCAGTATGTCCTCTCTTCCGGGAATTTCTCTGAACCAGTCCCGTAACATAAATCTGGAATATTTCTAATTAATCTCAAACAGCTAGAAAGTAGAAGTTCGATTTTGTCGCTGTCTTTTTTGTTGAATACTCGTATTATCAAGGAGGATCGACTGTTCCTCTCTTCTAGAAATTACTAACTTTACTTTTCTCTACCTACCACTTCTTTATGTACTAAGTATCCATTTAATTTGAATTGGTGAAGAAAAATTATGCCTGCAATGCTGCTATTGCTCGCTCGCTTAAATCTTATTTTAAAGAAAGTAGTCAGTAAGAAAAATTGTTTATTGATTTCAGAACAAAATAAATAAATAAATAACTAAATTTTCTTAATAGCCAGTTTTCGTGCAATAGAGTGAAATATTCGCGTTTCCCCGTCTGTTTAGACTACAGCCGCAAATACGCCGACCAAGGCAAGTTTCGCGTTGTACTGATGTAGGATTTCGTCAGCTTGACACATGGCACAGACCAGGTAAGGTGATAAGAGCAGCCGATTCGTTCTTACAGGTCTGAGAATGCAAGCTAATACTACGTTTAGTTTCTAAAACCCTCAGGTGTCTTCTGGTAGAAGTTTTGGTGCTTCATCCTATGCTATTGTGGACGCTGTAGGCACCGTCAAACTCGTCAAGACGAGACTTCCAAGCAAGTGATATTTATTAGCTAATGGGTTTTGCACTCGATTTGCACTAACTTTATATGGGCTAGTCTGTTTTTCACGAAGCTAAAAAAAAATACTACTTCAAATACGGTGTTTTGAGTTTAATTTGACTAAAAATGCAGGATTATTTAAAATAATTGTTTCGTTTTTTTTTTCTATACAACTATTTCGGAAAATACTGACACAAAATATGAGGCTCGTTGCCGATAGTAGTTTCTTGGTTCATTTAGTGCTGTGAACATAAATAAAATTGGCGACATAAAAAACAGTAGGTCTCTACATTTGTAGGATAACAAAGTGGCAGAAAATACAAATTGGTGAGGAATGCCACCTTAGCACCTGTTAGAAATGCTTTCCAAATAATATTATATAATTATCGTATATCAATAAAAAAATCTGCATTTTAGTGTAGTAGGTGAACGTGTCCGGTTATTAAGTTAAGTCACTGTGTTATGTATTGAAATCACTTTCTTGCTGCAGTTTTTTATAGGCGTTAAGCGGCGTGTGCTGGTGGATACCAACCAAAACGTTCAACTCATCCAAACCATTCATATTATTTGCAGCTTCAGCACTTCCCTGAAGCTTTTAACGCGTCACCACCGTTAGCCATAAAATGCAATAAACTTGCATTTGATGTTATTGTTTGTAAAATACCTATGTTTGTATACTTACATATATAGGTAATTTTGCTTTGAGTCGTGATTTTTGCTCACCCTCAACGATTGTTTCGCGCCTGTCTGCGCGAGCGCCTGATAGTGTGATTAACAAATAGACGCCGCTAGCCGCTTCAAAAAGCAATGATGCACCAACCAACACAGCCACGCTCGAGCCACATAAAGTGGTCGTAAAAACATATTTTCATATTTCACAGATGTAACCCGGCAAGTAATCAATTTTTATACCTAGTGCACTAGTGGCACATGGCACATTCGAATTTTGTTCACATAATTATTATTTGTAACAGCCCAATAAAGATACCCACCGTAAATACTTTCATAGCAGGGGAAAATGTTCACAAGGGTAGATGATGTAGCTCGAGATGCAACAATGAAATTGGTGCATTTGTCATGAACACCCATACTTGTATATATATTTTTTATATGTTCGGTCAAGTTTCGCCTCAAATTTGTCGTATGCTGAGCTTGATGTGGTTTTTTACCAAATGGAGGTCCCTTCAGTTTTATGCCGTCTCCGAACGGCAGTTGGTTTTTATGAGCAACTTTTTCATGACTGAAATATATTCAGAGGTTTACTATACAGTTGAATTTCCCAAAATGCAACCAAATTATGGGAAAAGTTGCATTTATTGGACATTTTAAAGAAAAACATTAACTTTCTTGTGCAATCACATTTTTTATTTTTATTTTATTTTTTATTCAATTAATAGTCTTAAAAAATATAGCTTTTCTTACAGACTACGAAAAACAGATTAATGCTTAATAATTAAATCAAAGTGAATTTGTTAAGTTTCAATTGTAATGAATGAAAGAGAAAGTTAAAATTTCTGAAATTTACAGAGAAAGATTATTAGATAATACTAAGAATTTAGTTGAACAACTCATTTAGTACCAATTTGAAGTGGTTCTTTTTGCAGGAAAATTTAGGCCAATGTGATTTGAAAGTGAATTAAATTCTCCAAAAGTGCTAGAAATCGGAGCATTGGAAGCATAATTTGTTCTTAACATCCCTAACCAGAAAAAATCATGATTACGTAAGCTTCGCTTAGGAATATTGAAATTAGTTTTCCCGAGTAGCAATGAGAAGTCAATGACCCCTTTATTGATAAAGAGATGGTGTTTTATACTCAAAATAGAATAAGTTCATAAATAAAAATATAAATATTTAAAATAAAAGCAGCGCATTAAAACCTATCTGTGTTGGACACTTGCGGCGAGCCGCTTTTTGGCCAACTTAGGCGAGTATCCAAGTTAGAAAGAAATTAATTTTTTCCTACTTCCTTGTCTTTATTTTAAAAAAGTAAGCAAGTGAGTCAATTGAGCAGATATTCGTAATACAGAATCGACACCGTATTTATGCCGACTGCAAAGCTGCATGCGATAGTGCAAATAGAACTTGCCTATATGCCGCAATGTCTGAATTTGGTGTCCCCGAAAAACGAATACGGCTAAGCACAATGATGCAGCGCCGTCAGAGTTGGGAAGAACCTATTCGAGCCGTTTAATAACAAACGAGGTTTTAGGCAGGGTGACTCTCTGTTGTATTACTTCTTTAAACTGATGATGGAGAGGATCGTGCGAGCCGCAGAACTTTATCGCTCAGGCACAATATTTTATAAGTGCGTACAATTGTTGGCGTATGCCGATGATATTGACATCATCGGCCTTAACAACCGCGCTGTTAGCTCTGCTTTTTGCAAACTGGATAAAGAAGCAAAGCGAATGGGTCTGGTGGTGAACGAGGACAAAACGAAGTATCTCCTCTCATCAAACAAACAGCCGGAGCACTCGCGTATCGGCACCCACGTCACTGTTGACAGTTATGATTTCGAGGTTGTAAGATACATCGTATATTTAGGAACCTGCATTAACACCGCTAACAATGTCAGCCTTGAAATCCAACGCAGAATATCTCTTGCCAACAAATGTTACTTTGGACTAAGTAGGCAATTAAGTAGTAAAGTCCTCGCTCAATGAACAAAACTAACACTCTACAAAGCTCTCATCATGCCCATTCTAACGCATGGCGCAGAAGCATGGACGTTGACAACATCCGATGAGGCATCGCTTGGAGTGTTTGAGAGAATGATAATGCGGAAGATTTTTGAACTTTTACGCGTTAAAAACGGCGAGTATCGCAGGCGATGGAACGATGCGCTGTATGAACTCTACGGCGACATAGACATAGGGCAGCGAATAAAAATCCAGCGGCTTCGTTGGCTGGCTCCTATCGTACGAATGGATGCAAACGCTTCGGCTCTAAAATTATTCGATGCGGTACCAGCTGGTGGTAACAGGGGAAGAGGAAGGCCTCCTATGCATTGGAAAGAGCAGGTAGAGAAGAACTTGGCTTCACTTGATGCGCCCAACTGGTGGTGGTTAGTACAAGAAACGACTGGCACACTTCGTTAAACTCTGCCTTAAGCGGCTATCGTGGCAATCAAGCAGAAGTAACCGGGTACAACAAAAAACAAAACATAAAAATTAACACCTAAAACGCCTTGCACATAAAATGCCTTTTGGAGGGTTTCAAGCCTTTAAATTGAGGAAGATTTTCGGCCACTTCAAAAAGAAATCGAAACTGAAATCTGAAACTTTATAAGAATTTTTTTTTCAGAAATCAATAACTACTTTTATTTGAAAAACCAGGAAATTCTACGTAAAAAACTTCCACACTTTTTTTACAGTGTAATCCGCTCAAAAGTTATTGTCATTTCTACTCATATATACATAAATGGGCCACAAATTCCGTACTCAAATTCAGCAAAGTGCTTCGACATGACATTGGATGCTAAGCTCAGCTGGATTAGATTAGACTTACATTTGTGGGGGGTTAGACAAGTCCAAGCACTCAGTCCGGAGACCATTGTACTACATAATTCGCTCAGTTAGAGCGAACACGTAAAGAAAAAAAGTGGAGCTTGAATTTAAATATAGAAATATGTATTGACTTATACGTAAGCAATCACCACTTTTTACCCGAAACAAGAAAATACAAGCAAATATTAGAAACTTTGTGGACTTATGGCGCTCAGATATGGAGTTGTTCCAGCCCAAGCAATATTCAACTAATTCGAAGGTTTCAGAATAAAGTGATAAAATGTGCCGAAGGTTTCAGAAAAAAGTGATAAATAGATTTTGAATGATGGAAATCTGTATTTAGACCCTTATGCGTTTAGCCATTGCTTGTCTGTTTGTATACTGCAACTGTCTAGTCCAAAAGTGTCAAATATAATTGACGTACGGCGCCATTTGCAAAAATTGTAAATCTTCCGATAGGTTGATTAATTTTGCGTATAAATGTATTTTGCAACATAAAAAAGCATTTGAATGCTGGTTGTGTAAAAATTGAGGAAAATATTGTCCAAATACCAAAAGAGAATTTGTTCAAATTAAGCAAAAATATGAGCATTTGCACTATATTATTTTTGTGTAGAACTTTTTGTCTAATTCGAGCGAGTGTCCATGTTATAATGATGACCAACTTCACAGGTTTTACTGTACAAGAGAAAATAAAACATATTTCATTCCAAAAAATCAGTGCAAATTACATATTAATTGGTTTGAAGTAGCAAGTAAGACTAGTTGGGATTTTTATTTTGCAAAATAAGTTTTAACTATCTTGGCACGAATATTTTGTTAATTGGATACATCGCTGGAATCGTTGTGCATTTCACACCACTTGATTAGAGTATGTGAATATTTCCGTACAAGACACTTTCGCTTACGCGTAAGACACTTTTCAGTGTTTTCCACTACCTCAACATCTGATTCATCGTCCTCCATTTCATGGAATTCTTCTTCATGCCCGAGTCATCAATCGATTCTCGAAATTCTGTAGTGTTAGATTGGCCTTCGAAATTGTTAACAACTCCAATGGCTACGAAGTCAAAATGTCAAATTACGATCCAACAAAATAGGATTTGCGGGGAGGTTTGCTTTTGCTCTTCAATTTAAAGAAAAGTGCAACAGAAGCACTTCGTTTACTCTCAGAAGCTTATTCTGAATATGCTCCAGAGGTTAGAGTATGTCTGCTGTGGGTTGCCCGATTTAAAAGTGGTGATTTTGACACAGAAGACAAAGAGCGAGCAGGTCCATCAAAAAAGTTTGAAGACGAAGAATTGGAGGCATTACTCGATCAAGATCCATGTCAAACGAAGGAAGAATTTCGAAAATCATTGGATGTCACTCAACAAGCCATTTCTAAACGTTTAAAATCAGCCGGATACATTCACAAACAAGGAAATTGGGTGCCACACGAATTGAAACCGAAACACGTTGAGAGACGATTTTGCATGATTGAAATGCTGCTTAATCGCCACAAAAAGAAATCGCATTTACATCGTATTGTCACTGGCGATGAAAAGTGGATTCATTACGACAACCCAAAGCGTAAAAGTTCATATGTGAAGCTAGGCCAATCAGCCAAATTCACACCAAAGCCGAGTATTCATGGTTTGAAGGTAACGCTCTGTATTTGGAGGGATCAGAAGGGAGTGCTGTACTATGAGCTGTTAAAATCGGGCCAGACGATCACGGGAGAGCTATACAGGCAACAATTGATACGTTTGAAGCAAGCAATAGCCGAAAAACGGCCAGAATGGGCGACCAGACACGAGAAATTGATTTTCCATCATGACAATGCTCGGCCACATGTTGCAGTACCGGTCAAAAATTATTTGGAAAATGCCGGATGGGAAATTCTACCTCACTCGCCTTATAGCCCAGACATAGCTCCTTCTGATTACCACTTGTTTCGGTCGATGCAGAATCACCTTTCTGGAATACGGTTCACCAATGACGAAGGTATTAAAAAATGGCTTGATGACTTTCTCGGCGCAAAAGATGAGAAGTTTTTTTTGTGATGGAATCCATAAATTGCCTGAAAGATGGAAAAAAGTTGCCGCTTCCGATGGACAATATTTTGAATAAAATATTTTTTCACTTTTATACTTAAATAAATGGGGTTTTTAACAAAAAAATACGAAATTAATTAGTTGTACAGCCAATACATATGTACATATATATTTTGTATGTATATGTAAATACTTAGTGCTCCGAACTTATGCTTCACACAAGCGAAATGTATGGATTAGGAAGCAATATCAAAAATTGCATTTCAACAAGAAAAATTGTGATTATTTAGTTTTTTTTCTCTTAAGATTTTTTAATACTGCCATTAAGGTTTAGCTTAAATTTGCATGCATTTTTACCTTCTACTATCATTAGCACTTATCATTTTTTGCCAGCTTAAACAGTAGGGTGACTACTACTACAAGTATAAAATCAAGCCATAGTTGGCTAGAAAAAAAACTTGTATAAATATTACCACAGTCTTAATTAGCATCATTACAGCCTCGTACATATTTTACAACTTAATTAATATCGATGGCTCAACTGGCTGACAACCGGTTTTAATGATGTTTTGTAGGTCAGGAATAGCCTACACCTATTTCGTAATTTAGACATTCACAACCATGACCAGAAGGGTCGCTATGTCATTTTACACGCATACCAGTATTATCCTCTCTCTTTATGGGCGCCTTAGCCGCTTAATTGCTTTGAGTGTTAAGGTTTTAAGCGCTTCTCAGTAACATTCACTGCTATGCTCGTACATAAATAAATCAATGAAGATGGCAGCATTTCCCTATCTTTTTCGCATTAAAACTTCATTATTATTGCGAATTATTCGCCTTTAATTTCACTTTCCCTTATTTCCTGCAACTGAGTGGAAGTTACTTTAATGGATTTGCCAAAACAGAAAATTCGCTATGATGCTACATTTTGCGTTAGACATTCGCTAATAAATATGTGGTGTGGGTCTTGCTTTGGTAGGAAGGGGACTGAAAATGGTTTCAGAGACCTCCAGCCCTGTCATCGGCATCTCCCTGATTGTTGTTAAAGGGAAGGCGCATTACTTATTTTTTAAAAAAGACGATTAAGGTCACTGGAAAGGTGTACTTTCTTCAAAAACCTAGGGCAGTGCTCCAACCTAAATCCCAACAATCTTCTCCATTGCATCAACAGCTCTGGCTGGCTGTAGATATCTGCCGTTGGACGTCTGATAATGGTATCAAAACTGTTCTTTAGTGCTACTTGGGGAATGCCAGAGTGGTACTTCTACCATTTGTCCTACCTATCTACCTTGCTGTCAACCTACTCAAACTTATTCAACTCAAACCTATTCAAAACACCATAACTCTTTTGTGTGAAATTAGTTTTTATTGATTTCAAAGACAAAATTGTTCAAAAATGATTACAATTTTAACATACATATATTCACTTTAGCTCGATATGACCACCTTTTGTCTTGACTTTAGCCTTCAAACGATCAAAAAATATGATGTTGAGGTATTTTGGCCCATTCTCGTATAATCGCTTTTTTCAGCGCATCCATACTGGCATATTTTTTAGCCCTCACCTTGCTCTCCAAAATGGACCAGACGGAATAGTCCATCGGATTTGCGTCTGGCGAATTCGAAAGCCATTGTGTGGACGAAATGAAATGTGGAATATGATTTTTTAACCATTCTTGGTTCACACGAGACATGTTTGCGTGTCCACGGCTCTAAAGCAGTTTCTAAAATATTTTCCCGATAATAAGTCGCATTCACTTTGACACCAGGCTCGATAAAAACGATTGGAGAGCGTCCATCAACGGTCACTGCGGCCCAAACCATTACTTGCGATGGGAAATTGCTTCGAGTGGCCATATGTAGGCTCAAATTCTCGTATGAGCGTTCGGTCAAGTAAACACGATCGTTTTGAGTGTTTATGAACTGCTCAATTGGGAAATTTCTTTCATCAGAAAACAATTAGGAAATTCGTCACGTTCGTGCAAGCGCAACAACACTCCTTTGCTCTTTCGCACCGAACTTTTTTTGCTGATGTGAAAGATCATGTGCTTTTTGGAACTTGTAAGCCTTGGCATTGAGCTCATTTTTCAATATGCGTCGAATGCTGTCTTGCGATATATTCAGTCCTTGGCCATTTTTCTTCCATTTCGACGTGGATTTCGTTCAAGTCGAGCCTTCACTTTCCAAACCATTTCTGGCGTTGTTGCGGTTTTTTTCTGTCCACCTCCATAGCGTTTTGTAATCCTACCAGTATCATTGTAACGTTTTATAGTGCGATACACAAACATTTTATTCACTTTGAGGTGACTGAGCTCACGAACAATAGCTGGTTGTGATTTTCCAGCCAAATATTTATAACGCAATCACACTATTACGTATGAATTCCATCACAGAAAAAAAAATTCAACAAAACTGAGACGCAAATGCTTTTGATGGCTAATAAACAATATATTGAACTGTCATTAGAACAATTTTGACGTTGATGTCATGAGCTGTTTAACAGATACAAGCAGTGTGAAGTTGGTAATATTTCATATCGGTCACCCTGTATATAAGTATAGAATAGAAAGGAGGGAACTAAAATATTATGCCGCCTCCGAACGGTTGATAGATTTTATGAGAAGATTTTTCATAGCAGCAAAACACTCGGAGGCTTATCATTACATACAGAGGACCTTTTTCTAAACTTTGAAGTTTCATATCCACTGTGGACTGCAAGCCTGAGATCAATTTTATAGAAGTACCGCATAACCCACTAGTTTGCGAGCGACAATGCACACAATAACTCTCCCTTTCTTTGCTACCACATTACAATTTTTTAAGGTCCGCTCCCAACTTGGCTTGTTGGTAGCGGCATCTGCGTTTCAAATAAGTTTTCACTCGTTGTTGCGCCCTTGAATCGTATGCAACTCTGGAATCCTGAAAGCTTGACTTCTATCTCTCATAAGACGATCAATTTGATTTCAGATTTTTCAATCAGTTGCCAAGGGCTTTATCTAATAGATCTTATACTTCTTCCTTATACTGTGAACTACTTTGATGCTTCGGGCTCTAACTAAGTCAACCAAGTTTAGTCCCGAATTTTAATATTTTTTTATTTTTTGACAATTTTTACTTTATCTAATCGTTCATGAAAGCAAATTGTGATCATGTCATACTTAAGTATCCTCCAGTTGGACATGGGCAAATGTAAAGAAGGGGGATGTTAAAGGATCGAGGTAATAAATTCATCGACCGAGTTGAAGTTTGAGACTCCGTTCCCACCACAGTCGGCTCTACGTAACCGGAACGACTCGCACATGTATCCATTCAGGCATTCCTCGTATACTCGTATGTATGAAGAATGTTTATGCTGCTACAACCACAATAACTCCGCTGCATAGCCTTTATCCGACTAAAAATATTATATAATATTTACTTTCCTTTATTTACTTTCTTTTATTTTTTTATAAAAATATTGTTTATACTACAACAAAAACCATATCATTTAAAGTTGCAAGCTTTACACAAAATTTAAGACAATTCAAAAAATGTTCATCAAAATTTTAAACTTTTCGTTTAACACTCTTAGAAAATTTTCGAGTATGCAATTTTTTAGCCCATTGAATTTTACTATAATAAAATGCTAGTTTGGAGTGGCTCAAAAACTGCGCTGATTTTTGAAAATTTTTATCGTTGGTGGTCTTGGGCATTTTCTTCATATAGTAAAAAAATGCATAAAACCGTCAACAAAACCGTTAAATAGGATCTTTAAACTGGCACATTATTACTTGAACAATTTAAATGGGCTACAAAACTGCATACTCCAAATTTTTCTAAATATTCTGACCAAAAAGTTTGACTTTACAACGATTCTTTTAGGTGAAAATTTAGTAATTTCGACAAAAAAAAAACAATAGCCTAGCACACCATCAAAGGTTTATATCCATCAGAAAAAAACTAAAAATTTAAAATGGCTCACAAAATCAACATTTAATGGGAACATACAAGTATGCACCAACATACCACAAAAAAAACTCGAAAATCGAATGTAGGTAACCAGCGAAATTTGAAAAATCACCGTTTATTGACCAAACCTCGTGTATCAAAATTTTTATTCATTAATGGGATTAATATCATACATCATTTTATTGCAAATTTATGCCATATTTGAATGGTGCTTCACATCATAATTTGTGAAGCCATGAAAAAGTAAAACAGCTTCAAATGTTATTCACATACACATGCGCACATACATATGTATGCATGGGAACCCATCAAATATGCAGCCTTTTTGGCGAGATGTGTGAAATGATGTGCGAAAGTCAGAGGCGCCAAAAGCCAATGTCATTAATAAATATAAAAATAAAAGATAATAATATTTTATCTATCTATATTAGGGTGTCACTTATATTTGGGAGCTACATTGACGAATTCGACACTCATTTATTTATTTATGTACCTACATCAGTAGGTAAAATTTATCTAAATTAGTGGCACGTATGTACGAGTATGTGTTTTTATATGTAAGTGTATGTGTATGTATACCCCATAGGGGTTGAAGTCGAAATGGTGCTTATAAGAGTATTTATATATTTATAAAGGAGGTTTTCTTCGAAATGAAGTAGTAAGTGTAGAGTAGTATGCTTTAACACCAGGTTCCATGTATATATATTTATTCCTTTTACTCCATAGTGAAGCATAGGGCTACAACAAAACTCTTAAATCTGTCCCTGTCCAATGACATTCTTTTAATTTCATTCCAGTTCATTTCACTTAATGTTATCTCCTTCTCTAGTTGTCTTCTCCAAGTATGCGCTGGTCGTCCCCTTCTGCGTGATCCCTGTGGGTTCCATTCAATGGCTTGCCTCGTGATATCTTGTGCGGGTTTTCTGAGCGTATGGCCGATCCAGTTCCACTTTCTTTTCAGAATATTTGTTTTGATGAGCGTATGGTTCGTCAGCTCCCACAGTCTGTCGTTGGGTATAGTTTTTGGCCACCTTATCTTTAGTATACGCCTAAGGCAGCGATTTGTAAAAGATTGCATGCGTTGTATTAGCCGTGGCGCAGCATTCCATGTTTCACATCCGTATAGTAAAACGGATATGACGTTGGAATTAAATATTTTTAGTTTGGTGCCACGCGACAAGAATGAGGAGCTCCAGATGTTTTTCAATTGACCGAATGCTTGCAGCGACTTATTTATTCTGTTTTCGATGTCTTCCGCACAGCCGCCAGAGGTTGAGATAATGCATCCTAGGTAGCAGAAACTTTGAACTTCCTCTAAAGGTGTTGAGTTTAGTAGGAATGGGCGCGTGTTGTTTGCATTTATGCGCATGGCCTTGGTTTTAGAGACATTGATGTTGAGTCCCACTTTCGATGCCAGTGTCGATATCGATTTGAGTTTTCGTGCCATGTCGTCGTAGTTGTGCGCAAGGATGCAAATATCGTCGGCGTAATCGAGGTCGTTTAAGGATCCACGAAGACCCCATGTGATGCCTCTCTGATTAGCAAGAGCCTGACCTAAAATGGCGTCAAGGACAATGTTAAAGAGAGTTGGAGAGAGCGGGCAACCTTGTTTTACTCCAGCTTTAACAATTATTGGCTCGCTTAGCTGTCCTTCATGTAGGATTCGGCAGCGTGCGTCCGTATATAAGTTTATAATGAGATTAATCATTCTTTCGGGAATGCCTTTACATCGGAGCGCGGCCCAAATAGCGTCGTGACGAAGAGTATCGAATGCCTTAGCAAAGTCGATAAATATTAAATAAAGCGGTGACCGATATTCCACGCTTTGCTCCACTATTACCCGAAGGCTGTTTACGTGGTCAACACATGATCGGCGTGGCCTGAAGCCCGCTTGTTCTTCACGGAATATTGATGTCGAGTAAGCTTCGTGGATTCGTTTATTTATAATATGGGCAATGATTTTATTAACGCTGCATATAAGTGTAATTCCTCTCCAATTAGTACATTGCGAGAGATCGCCTTTTTTGGAATTTTTATTATAACTCCTTCCTTAAACTCGCCTGGAAGGTGCCCGTCTGACCAGAAGGTTCCATATACTCGTACTATTTTAAAGAAACGATCCACTGAATGGACATTAAGTTAGAATGGCTTTGATTTTTTCTTTTGTTTTGCTAATTGGAAATTATATTTTAGATTTTTTTTTTTTTTGATATCAAAGATATATTTCATTTGTGGCAATTACATTTCCAGTTAGACTTGTTGGTTTAGCTGAAATTAATCGTACAACTTTTGATTTTGCAGAAGATGAATCTGAATCGGATTCTAATTTTAATATTGAATATAGAAGTGGTGGATTTGCTTTAATTTTTACAGCTTAATATGCTAAGATTTTATTTATAAGTATATTTTTTAGAACTTGTGGAATAGCTATCTGACTATAATACTTGTATACCATAGATGCCGTTATTTCGTTATCTGCACCTTTTCCAAGGCTACTTCATAATTTTTCATATCTTTCAGAACAGTCAAATGTTTTTCAGAAAACATCAAATGTACTTCAGAATAGTAAATTGTTAAGAACCAGTGTAATTAATTGATTGAAGTATTTACATTGAATTCTATAGTACAATCAACTCTTCTGAAATACATTTTACGGTTTCTGAAATACAATTGATTATTATGAAATAAATTTTACGGTTTCTGAAATACAATTGACTTTTCTGAAATACATTTTACTGTTTCTTAAGAAGAATTGACTATTCAGAAGCACACTTTACGGTTTTTTAAGAAGATTTGATTGTTCTGAAGTACAATTGACTATTCTGATATACGCCGGCCGCCGTAGGCGAATGGGTTGGTGCGTGACTACCACGCGGAATTCACAGAGAGAACGTAGGTTCGAATTTCGGTGAAACACCAAAATTAAGAAAAACATTTTTCTAATAGCGGTCACCCCTCGGCAGACAATGGCAAACCTCCGAGTGTATTTCTGCCATGAAAAAGCTCCTCATAAAAATATTATTTATAGAACAAAATCAAGACGCACACCACAAATAGGAGGAGGAGCTCTGCCAAACACCCAAAAAGGGTGTACGCCCCAATTATATATATACATTAGGCCGTGTCGATTTGTGGGCAGGCAAAAAAATCGCCCATTGCTCTGTGAAAATCATATTCTAGGGATCAAAATAAGAAACTTTGCCGAAGGAACCATACCTCTAAAACGAATTCTGCACAATTTTTTAGAAGAGCGTACAATTGTTGGCTTATGCCGATGATATTGACGTCATAACGTCTTAACAACCGCGCTGTTAGTTGTGCCTTCTCCAAACTGGATAAAGAAGAAAAGCGAATAGGTCTAGTAGTGAACGAGAACAAAGCGAAGTGCTTCCTGTTATCAAACAAACAGCCGGAGCACTCGCGTATCGGCACCCACATCACTCTTCGAGGTTGTAAAAGACGTCGTATACTTAGGAACCAGCATTAACACCGATAACAATGTCAGCCTGGAAAGCCAACGTAGAATCTCTCTTATCAGCAAGTGCTACTTTGGACTAAGTAGGCAATTGAGTAGTAAAGTCCTCTCTCGACGAACAAAACTAACAGCCTACAAAGTTCTCATCGTGCCCACCCTAACGTATGGCGCAGAAGCTTGGACGATGACAGCATCCGATGAAGCGGCGCTTGGAGTGTTTGAGCAAAAGATTCTGCGCAAGATTTTTGGACCTTTGCACGATGGTGATGACGAATATCGCAGGCGACGGAACGATGAGCTGTACATATGAGCTCTACGACGGCATTGGCTGGGTTGTTGTTGTTTTAAAAGTAATAAAAGCCGCGTCAGTGTAGGGTTATCACTGGTCGTCTTCGTCTAGCTCATCTAAAGGTAGGCCCAGGAAACATGCTGTTTCGACGGGCTGGGTCCAGAGGGAGAGGGGTGTTAGATAAGTCGGTTTTAGAGGGCATGTGAAAAGTGGTTAGTGTCGTGCGGGGTATCTTCACATGCCGGACATATGTAAGTAGGAGTTTAACCTGCTACAGTATCCAGAACGTAGTTGTGCCAGTGTTACGCGTGCCTCACGGGGAAGCTGAAGCTCTTCATCATGGGTGTCCGATTACGGCATTCACAAGACGGGAGATTAAGAGGGTAGGGACAGTCTCCCGATGAATGTCGTTTATTGACTGTCTAGGTACTGTCTGGTCCAGTAGATTTCTGTCAGTTTTGTCCTGGATCTCATGGCGGGGTCATGTCGTCCAAATGGATACAAACACTCCAGTTCTGAAAGTATTCGATGCGGTAGCAGCTGGTGGTCGCAGAGGAAGAAGAAGGCCCCTCTGCGTTGGAAAGATCAGGTGGAGAAGGACTTGGCTTCACTTGGTGTGCCCAACTGGCGCCGGTTAGAGCGAGAAACAACTGACACGCTTTGTTAAACTCGGCTAATTGGTTTTTTGTTATTTTTTTTCATGGTGTTTCATTTGTTTTATTTATAAGAAGTGATGCACCCCTAAAAGATGTGCAAGTAAGGTCCATCCTAATATAGGAGTAGATATGTATGTATGTGTTAAGAAAATAAGTGAATTTCCTGATAAAACAAACTTATTATATATTTCACAATAAACAAAAAAAACATGCACGTAAATAATAATAAAATTCGTCTGTCAAAACTACATTAATAGCAAATTAATTCATATCGACATGCCAACCGCCGTAGATATGCGGCGAAACGACTTCGGATGTTGAGCAAAAGACACAGTTAAGCGCGCCAAGCGCAATCAAAGCGTAATTATACAGATTACAATCAAAGCGTAATTATACAGATTACACGAACACATCTACTAGTAATTAGCAGCGGGTTGAATCATTTACATAGCTGCATACATTAAGGAAAGGGCATACCTGTTACAGTTGATATTAATTCATATGTAGTAAAGCTGTCTGCGAATATTTTATACACTTATGCACGTCCGCACGGCCAGTTACGGCCACTTCCAATAACCGGTTCGCCCGCAAACAGTAGTCAAAAAAATGTAAGTCATCATTTGAAAGCAGCAACAGCTAAAACAAACAAACCCAGCAAGTAGTAGCATAACTGCGGAAACAAACAAATATGTGAACATGTGTGTGTGGATGTGTATGTTTATGTTTTGATTTTCGATGGCGCAACTTGATGTATAATTTATGCAAATATTTGATGCTACATATTTTGGTTGGATCTCCTTTTATTCAACAACCGGCTAATAATTATTTGGCGCTACTAAGGCACCAACATTAATGCGACACACACACACATATGGTTGTGCATGGGCGGATTTGTGTTGGAAACGGGTGCTTGCAGAGCCTCAAACCGAAATTCACAATATACGTTGCCACGGCGACTGGGAAGGGCCTGGGTTTATACCCGCTCAAGCATTATCAATGCAGCAGTATTTTCCAATACCGTTTAGAGAATATTTTGTGCTGTTCCAACAACAACAACAGCGTTCCAGGAACTCAATGTTGCAAGTTTTCAAAATTTTGAAACCATTTTATTAAGGGCTTATCGAAGGTCGAGTAGATTTAAAGAACATTAAAAAGGGAATGCGAGTGCAGTACAATGGATTTAATTGTGTCTGAGTGCTGTACTTGCTAGTCTGTCCCGACAAAAAAGAACAAAAAAAGGGGTTAGGGGCAGTCAGACGCCCGAAAAAATTACGAATTTCAATATTTTTTTTTATTTTGCTAGACAACTACTTCATGTTACAAAAATAAAAACATAGCATTAATACAACGTGTTTCGACCTTAGCAAAATTTCAAATAAAAAATTAATAATTGTAAAAGATATCGCTGTTCGTGTGGAGCCCGTTTCTCCAGAAGTCGCTTACGCTGATCATCACACGTCCTTAGCGATTCATCTAAAGTCAATCGGACAAGAGAAATTAGTTTTATTAATAAATAATATTGCGCCTGATCGAAGCTTTGTTTTCGAAATTAACAATATGGTGGCCTCAGTAAATATGTTTAATATTTTTCAGATTTTCTAAAAAAAACCGACAATTGATTCTTAAAATAAAACGAAATTTTTGAAAAAAAAAAATCCTTTAATGAGGCAGGAGTTTTTTTTGTTTGTTTTTCAAAAGCAGTATAAATTTTATTGAAATCTACCGAACGGTTTTTAAGTTACAGTGATCACCAGTACAAAAAATATAGGTTTGAGAAAAACGCATTTAAAGTTTTGTTGTTGTTGTAGCAGCATAAACAATCCCCATACACAAAATGCTCCCAGTAGTGGAGCATAACAAACTGGTCAGCAAGCAGTTCCTGCTTGGATGTTACCGCAGGTTTCACCCCTGCAGACACCTGCTTGAGCCTGAGCTGCCTCCCACGCACGTCAGGAGACACCTTTTAGACTACGCAGACGAAATCCAAGACAAAACTGACCGCAACCTACTGGACCGGAAAGTATTTAGACAGTCAATAAACGACATCCACCGGGAGACCGTCACCACCTTCATGAATTCCCGTCCTGTGAATGCCGTAATCGGAGTCCAACCACCACCTATTGCAGATGAAGAGATCCAGCTTCCCCGTGAGACTCGTGTAACACTGGCACAACTACGTTTTGGATACTGTAGCAGGTTAAACTCCTACATATCCAGAATAGACCCCGACATTCCAAACACATGTCCGGCATGTGAAGGTACCCCGCACGACACTAACCACCTCTTCACATGCCCCCTAAAACCAACTCATCTAACACCCCTCTCCCTCTGGACCCAACCTGTCGAAGCAGCATATTTCCTGGGCCTACCCCTAGATAAGCTAGACGAAGACGAACGGTGATATGCCCTACACTGACAGGGCTACCATTACTGTTAAAACAACAACAACAACAATCCCCATACATATACAGTTCTTAGCCAGATATAAATCTGGGTCTTTCCGGTTACGTAGAACCGACTGTCGTGGGAGCGCCCGAGCGCCCTTTGTTATTCGTTGAATAACTCGAAAAATATTTGTCGGATTCACTTCAAATTTTCACACAAAATTTTTCAGATATTCTCTTAAAAAAAATGCAATTTATTGAAAATTCTGACTACCCCTAACCCCTTAAATTAATTAATTATTAAAAATATTAAACATCACATCATAAAAAAACGTTTCGCACAATAAATATAATATATAAAAAAAATTACACTGCACAACAGCATTTCTGATTATTGGGTTATGATACATGTTTTTAGTCCAATTTTTAATGACAATTTCAAATCTGTAACTGAAATTCCTGTATCAGCTCTATATGACTCTATATGACACATTTGACTTTTTGTAATAAAACACTATAGATTTAGAGATTATTTTATTTTATTGCCTTCTTAAGTTTAAAAAAAAATTCTTTTATATGATTTCCTTGCTGAAGTTGAAGGCATAGAACTGTTGTTAATGCTCCAACAATAGTCGGCCATCATGTGTGTGTTCCAGTAACCTTGATAGCGTTCCTCCATCGTACGAAGGTCCTGGTGGAATCGCTCGCCCTGTTCTTCGCTGAGATCCCCAAGATTGGCTGGAAAATAGTCCAGATGGTTGTGAAGAAAGTGTAATTTAATGCTCATATTACATCCAACCCTTTGGAAGTGACCCATTAGTTGTTCGACGTGCTGAGAATAGTCAGAACTTTTCTTATTTCCTAAGAAATTTTGAACAAGCCAAACAAACTCATTCCATGCCATTTTCTCAATCACTTTCATAGTGTCTATGTAATTTGAGTCTTTTATTAACGACCTTATCTGTGCCCCGTCAAAAATACCCGCTTTTATCTTTTCTGCACTCAATTTTGGAAACTTTTTAGACAGAAAAAGAAAAAAATTTACATTTTTGTCAATTAATTATTTAAGCTGAAACTTCTGTAAGGAACTCATAAGTACACCTAATTCTCTTTTTACACGAATTATTTTGTTTTAACACGATTTTTAATATTTTATGAATTTTTCTTATTCTTATTTTCTTTTATTGAAAGTATAATTTATTTCATATATTTAATGCATTAAAATGTTTAAGCCCGAAATAAATTCTTAAGTGAACTCTAAAAAGAATTTTTAATATTGTTTTCACCTAACTCTCTTTTTTACACGAATTTTTTGGTAGCGTATCTATCGTGTAAAAAGAGAATTAGCTGCACTATGGTGAGGCATCGCTTTAATTGAGGCCATTAAATCGTCAATTGAGTTGTCGACACAGACTCAATTAAGATAAGTGGATAAGCAGTTGATAGCGGGAAGAGCTTTAAATTTGTTTTCAAAAATAGAAAATTAGATAAATTTAGCTTTGAAAAAAAAAAAAAATTTAGACACATCATCCGCATTTCTGCGTAGGTGTGGCCACTTTTTCGTTAACTGCGGAAATTAACGCGTGTAACTGGTTTCTATGAACAATATTTCCAAGCCTGCATGGGGAGTCTGACTCAATTTAGGCGTAATTAAGTATTAATCGCGCAATTTGTTGAGTTCCTCTAGGGTAAACTTCTGCTTCCTTGCTTTTATCCTATTTCATTTGGGGCCAGCTCTCCTGTGAGCTCAATTAAAGCCGTAATAACCTACATTTTTTTAATGCAGCAATTATGTTTTTGGTTGGTTTCTTTTAAAAAAATGCTCAAACCGTTTCTCAGAGATTAAAAAATCATTAGCTTTTATTTTTATCTCAGTCAAATTTTGATTAAAAAGTTAATTTTTCCTACGAAGGATCGACGCTTATCAATCGTAGAGCATAGATGAACTATTTTGCTGTTGTCCCATCATACCCATTGTGACAGTCCTTGACTGAATAATGCAAATCCGAGTCGCACCGGTAACGTAGAACCGACTGTGTAAGTTATGTGCCACGTGTTTCCAATATTGGTTCCTATCAGCGAACTTTTGGAAAGATCTTTAGTAGAGGCATTTGACTGCAGCACCCATTTGAACAAATTCCACTTTCTGGCATGACATATTACTTCTTAATGTTGTTTTTTATTCCTTCCTTTTGCGTCCACACCTAGTAATTTTTTTGTCGTTAACTTTTTCGATGCTAACCATTGAGCAAAAAAATATATATTTTTGTTCATTAAAATTAAAACATTATGACGTCTGTTTATTCCGAAAAATTCTGAACTGTAATATACATTTGTCATTATTATTTTTAATACATCTTTTTTTTACTTTCATTGTGAACTGCTGATATTTGAATTGCTGTAGTTATTGTAATCATATTACGATACATATGAATTACTTAAAAAATGTGTTCTAAAATACATATATAACTTAAAAACTCATGACGATCCACATATTTAGTAGGGTCTAGGCCGATTGCCCCCATCGCTTCTAACAGGGCCACCGCCACCATCGCGACGACCACCGCCCATTCCGCGGCCACCTCCACCGCCGCCACCACGGCCACCACCACCACCAAATCGGTTGAAGCCACCTCCGCCACCACCACCACTTCCGCGGTCTCTGCTTCCATATCCGCCGCCGCCACCACCTCCTCGTTCATTATTACCATAACCGCCACCACCACTGCCGCGATCGTTGCCGAAACCTCCACCGCCGCCGCCACCGCCATAACCACCACCACCACTATTACCATAGCCACCGCCTCCGCTTCCACCTCCGGCACTTTCACCTTCACTTTTCGGCGCTTTGCATCTACGTATAACAATGTATTAATTTTATTCTGAAGTGCAAGCCGCACTATATGGCTTTGAACCTACCTATTACATTCGTTACGCCAGGCAAAGTTTGTATTGTTGCAACTACCACATTTCCAGTCTCCTTCGCGTTGTGGTACATTGCTGCCGCCACCACCACCGCCGCCTCCATTTCCGGCACCTCCTAACCTGCCACGACCGCCACGATCGCTGCCACCGCCGCGGCCCGAATCATAATCACCGCCTGGCCCGCCCCCACCGCCGCCTCCACGATCGAATCGGCCACCGCCGCCACCACCACCTCCTCCTCCACGACCACCACCAGGGCCACCGCGACCACCAAAACCACCACCGCCACCACCACCAACACGGCCTTTCCAGTTGTTTTGACGTTGAGCTAACGAAACTTTAATCGTGCAACCATTGAAATCGCGGCCATCAAACCAAGCAATAGCCGACTGAGCGGCATTTGTATCATCGTAGGTTACAGTAGCTTCACCTTTGGAAACGCCCGTTTCTTTATGCTTGTACAACCAAATTTTTGGCTTCATTGTACGTTTATCTTTCTGCAAGTTAATGGATAGAATATACAATTTTAATGAATTACGAGGTGATAAAACAGGCTGTTCGGAAACCTACCTTTATTATGCCGATTGCGCCGAAATGGGATTCGATTGCCATTTCATCGGTTGCAGGATCCATTCCTGAGACAAAAATCGTATCTTCTTGCGTTATCATTTCATTGCCACTACCGCCGCCGCCGCCGCCGCTACTGCCGCCAAAACCGCCTAAAATTACATATCTAATTTTAGCAAGTTTTATTCTCAAATAAGTTTCTTGAACTATGAAATATGGGATTGAACGCTAAATTTCTTTTGCAAACTACTTTTAAACCACTATTTCAATGTACTATACAATTTTTAGAAAATATGCGAGTGTATGACCATACAGAAGAGAACACATTTGAAACATGAACGAAGAATAGTGTGATTCAGTTTTAGTTTCGGGTACGCGTATAAGACATTTCAGATAAACCAAAAAAAATGGAGTATTGTTCATAAATTTTTACTTAGATAGGCACATTTTTGAAGGTTTCCATAAGAATATCAACCATGGTTAAATACCCTAAACTTATGCACTTATTGGAACTTGTTTGGACGCATTGTGTGTAAAAAGAAATGTATCTAGACATTTTGGCATTAAAACTCATTTTTGTTACTCAGGAAGAATTTTTTTTTTTTTTAGATTTGAAGCTTATAAACCTTTATATGTTGTTTCGAATCTTAGCATTAAAAAGGAAAAAAAAACATAAAACAAAGTTTAACCTTTTTCACTTGCGTCAACAGCTGTTGACATTTTTTACAACCCCTATCAATATTTCCAAACACTTAAAAATTAATACAATGATCTTTATGTATACCAACCAAGATCAATATTTATTGATCAAAATTTTACACCATTTGTGTATTTAAATTAAAGCTACCACATACTCAGTGCACACACACACGTTGCTATGAACTTTAGGCAATTGTTGTAACTTTACACATAACAAAAACAAAAAAATGCATATCCTTCTGCCTTCATTTGGCTGCACACTTGGCAGTATTAACCCTCACAAAGCGATATTTTTGCACACTCTTTATAGTTGAGACTTCTGATTCAATACGCAATGAAAACACTAGTCATACAGTAAATTTTACGTAAATCGCAGAGTTAAGAATTGTAAGTAGTAAATGAATTGATTTATACTTTACTCATTTGCAATTTGGCTTGCTTTTATTTTACCTTTATTGTAGCCGTCCTTGCTGCCGCCTCCATTTCTAAAATAGGATATCAAGACTCATTTAAATGTGCATTCTGTGATTTGCAGTGTGTAGGTTGTTACTGAGAAGTTTTTTAAATCTATTACATCGCATACACAAGCAAGTACCATTTTCAAGCCGCCTGTCAGATAATATAGATCTGTGAATATTTTATAATATCCCACCATTATTTTCCCATATGCGCAGTCAATCGTTGATGATCCATCATATGGCGTAGATATTAATATAACACAGTTTAAATCTTCTGATTATTTACCATACCCAACTAATCAACAACACACCGGGATTGAAGTAATTTCATACTAGTTCCTGCTATTCATGATACAGCAACAAATTAAACCATTTACTACGATTTAGTAACCAGAGCATGTGAGCTTTTCATTGATAGTTGTTTCGGTCGAAATATAAATAATATCGTTGACTGTATTACACCTTTATGCCTTAAAATTACTTTTAAAAAAGTTTCATAAACAATGGTATTGAAACAAAAAAATCAAGAGCTTTAAAAAAATGTACATAATAAGGGAATTTATTGCTTCTCCACTGTAAGAACCCTTCATTAGCAGCACGCAGCGACCTTTGGGATTTTATAAGGAAAATATCTTAACATAGCCAGCTCTAATGAATGATTTCAGAAATTATTTAAAGACCAAAAAAAAAAAAATTCAATGTTAACTTATTAACTCTCTAAACAATTCAAATGCAATATTTTCGAATACAGACGTATTATAAATGATAGTTTGTATCCTTGAATTTTTGCATAAACCCCATTCATTTCGTTGTCGATGTATGATAAGAATAGCAGCCTACTTAGCAGTAAAGGTTTTTCTTTAAGTGGGCCTTTATAATCTTACAGGCGGATTTAACATATCGAAATAACAGTCGAGAAGCAAAAATCCCCATATATTTCATCAACGTAATACAAATTTACTTTGAAAGATACATACATGATGATCGATCAGCAGAATACCCTAAAAAAACACTTTTTCATTTGACCATAGTCAACAAAAAATACAAACGTCTAAATAGTAGCAGCTCATTTTGTGTATATAAATCGAGGAATAAGCTTCTCAATGGACCTTAGCTTGTGAAGTTCTTTCTCATCAGAAATTTATGAAAAAAAAGGTAATAGATACATACCCATAACCGCCGCCTGCGCTACCTCCGCGGTCGTTCCAACCACCACCACCGCCTCCACCACCTCCTCGGCTACCAGAATCATAACCTAAAAAAATTTATTTTTCAAATTTCGTTCCTTTTTCATAGTTATCAACAATATGTTGTACCTCCTTTATTATAAGAAGATTGGTCATTGTAACCACCACTTTTTGGTTGCATCTGCTGCTGGAAATTTGGCGGTGGTACGGAGAAGTTATTGTAACCTCCTCCGCCACCAGCGCCACCATAACCACCTCCTGCATTATAATCAACACAAATATTGAAAGACCTATCCAATTTTTCACTTTAAAAGTATACTTACTATCCATTCTCAGTTTTTAAACAAAGATCAGCAATGTGTATTTTCTAAATTCACTACGAATAACAATTTTTGCTAGGGAACTATCGCTAACCACGCCACAAGAAAATTTCTTCTGAATTGATTGAAAAATGGCGTTTCGCCGCACACAGGGTTGCTTTGTGAACCAACATAGCAGTCCTTAACGAACGACATACACGAAGTATATTGTTTTAAGCCTAAATTACAAACATGGTTGATAGCTGCCGTAACATTGTTTCAAATATTGTTTGAAACATTGCTTTGACGAACTAAAGATTGCATTACATACTTGTTGATACATCGGAAGATAATTATAATCAGCGCAAAAAACTTCTTGAAAATATTAATTATTCGTGAATGTTTGGAATAGAAATATATACAATTAAAAAGAAAGGGAAATGTTCTCAAGATTTTTACTTGACAAATATTAATGATATTTCACATATTAATTTACTAAAGGAACTGAGATATGACTAAATAAAAAAAAAATAATAATTGGCGCGTACACTTCTGTTAGGTGCTTGACCGAGCTCCTCCTGTGGTGTGCGTCTTGATGTTGTTCCACAAATGGAGGGACCTACAGTTTCAAGCCGACTCCGAACGGCAGATATTTTTATGAGGAGCTTTTTCATGGCAGAAATACACTCGGAGGTTTGGCATTGCCTGCCGAGGGGCGACCGCTATTAGAAAAATGTTTTTATT